>OU342968.1:29977500-30577500 GCA_910592155.1 Ypsolopha scabrella
AATAATTATATTAATATAATAATTATATTAATTAATTTAATGAATGACATACCTTACATAACAACCACTGTTATTTGGTGAATAAAATTCTGATTTCTGATTTCATCTCCTCTATATGCCCAAACCTGTTGTTCTGTGTTGTCTGCTACAGTTACAGTATAGTTGACCCGGAAACTATCGCTAGAGAGCAGTGAACCCAAAAAATATAATAACTATGTATTTTTAATGCTTCCTATTGTTTGAAACACTTTTGTGGCAAGTAACTTTATTCAGTCAAGAATGTAAAACGGTTCAAATCAAACGGTTTTTGAATTAAAAGTTGGTATCAAGAGTACGAATTAAAACCATGAGCATAAAATTGGTTTTAATTAAAAACTGTAATAAAGTAAAATAATAAACATGTTTGTTTGTATTATCGTCCATCCTTTGAATTTTAACAACGTCTATGATAGTATACAAAGTGTACCTGTGACATATTCCAAAATATAAAGCACACATTCTTCTGATCATACCGAACAGGTTTTGTTCTACGACTTGTTATAACGAGAATAAAAACATCACCTCCCCATACAAAACGAATACCAATTCTCACATTACACTAGTTTTTTTTGGTGCGATTTGAATATCGTAAAATTAAAGTCGTTCAAGATGATCAGTACATACGCGTTATAGGCGCAAGGGACTGCCGGCTATAAATTCCATTAAAATTTCGTACAAAACGTACGTTTTTTACGAAATGTTAATGGAATGGATAGCCGGCAGTCCCATGTTAGCGTCCACGCCAGATCCTGTGTGGCTTGCGCCTTAAGTTTAAAATCCGATGACATTTACACTCTGTGAGATATGTACATGCAACTCTAGAAAGAGTCAGTTTCATTGATCAGCCGCTGACAGAGGAACATGGCGGGCCGCTCGCACCACGTGGCCTGCAGGAAGCCGGTCCGGGAGACGCTGCCGCACCGCGTCTCGTAGATCTGCGCTGGGTCCTCCTTCACCGGGCTCCACGCGTTGTAGCCCGCTGCCGTCAGGGACTCACCTGCACCAAAACATATGAACAAACGTATTTTTAGTTTCAAATACAATATCGAGTTACGCTTGGCTTCTGCGCGCCTTATGGAAAGCATTGAAGAGACTCGCCTAAATAAATAAATAAATAAATAAAAAATGCGATAGTAAAACTGTCGAGACTGTACGAAAGAAACTGATATTACCACAGACGTATAGTTACTAGCAGATCTAATGTTATTAATAAACGCATACAGTCGACGCGTGGCACTTTTATCTTAGTGATGAGTTACGGACTCTTTTAAACATAACTATTGTTTTTTTCCAAACAAAATATATACAAGAGATTACACAGAGAGAAAAAAGATACGTAATTCCGTAGCCCACTTACGTATGTGAGGACCAATTCAGGACACTGTTACTTAAGTACCCGACAACAGGCCGCGTAAGTAACCGGCAGTTGTGCCAGAACCCGTAGTGTACGTAGCCCTCTCCATTACATATACCAGTGTAGCCTACTTACTACGAAGATGTAGGTACATTTCGTCATGCTGTCTCTTACATACTGGTGTAGTGAAAGTGAAAGTGAAAAACATTTATTTGAGCCGTAGTCTACGTACTGAGCATATATAGGTGCATTACGTCATGATGTTTCTTACGTACATACTGGTGTTGCCTACGTACTATGAAGATGTATGTGCATTACACCATGGTGCCTCTTACTTACATACTGGTGTGGTCTACGTACTGTGCAGATGTAAATGCATCCCATAATTTTGTTTCTTACGTAATAATGGTGTAGTCTACGCACTGTGCAGATATATTAGCATTACGTCATGTTGTTTCTTACGTACATACTGGTGTAGTCTACGTATTGTGCAGATGTAGATGCAGTACGAAATGGTGCCTCTTACTTACATACTGGTGTGGCTTACGTACTGTGCAGATGTAGGTGCAATACGTCATGGTGCCTCTTACGTATATACTGGTGTTGCCTACGTACTGTGCAGATGTGGGTGCATTACGTCATGTTGTTTTTTACGTACATACTGGTGTAGTCTACGTATTGTGCAGATGTAGATGCAGTACGAAATGGTGCCTCTTACTTACATACTGGTGTGGCTTACGTACTGTGCAGATGTAGGTGCAATACGTCATGGTGCCTCTTACGTATATACTGGCGTTGCCTACGTACTGTGCAGATGTGGGTGCATTACGTCATGTTGTTTTTTACGTACATACTGGTGTAGTCTACGTATTGGGCAGATGTAGATGCAGTACGAAATGGTGCCTCTTCCTTACATACTGGTGTGGCTTACGTACTGTGCAGATGTAGGTGCAATACGTCATGGTGCCTCTTACGTATATACTGGCGTTGCCTACGTACTGTGCAGATGTGGGTGCATTACGTCATGTTGTTTTTTACGTACATACTGGTGTAGTCTACGTATTGTGCAGATGTAGATGCAGTACGAAATGGTGCCTCTTACTTACATACTGGTGTGGCTTACGTACTGTGCAGATGTAGGTCCATTACGTCATGGTGTCTCTTACGTATATACTGGTGTTGCCTACGTACTGTGCAGATGTAGGTTCATTACACCATGGTGCGTACTTTGCAGACGCAAGAAGCACCATGACGTAAGAGGCAACATGACGGAGTGCAATTACATCTGCACAGTACGTAGACCATACGAGTTTGTACGCAGGAGGCACCATGACATAGTACACCTGCATCTACACAAATAGATTACATAGACAACATTAGTATGAACGTAAGAGGTACCATGACGTAGTGAACCTGGATATGCACATTACGTTACACAGGCTACATCAACATGTAAGGAAATTCAAAATTAGCACCAATGCATTAGCAGCGATTAATATAGAATGTATATATTAAAAAACAATAATGACTACTTGTAACGTATCTACAACACTGCACCAATATCGTTACACAACATATTGCACCAAAATACACCATAGAATTATATTAAAGAGGTTCGTAAGCATATAAATAATAAGAAAATTATAAATTATTGTTTTATTATCTTTCCATTACTTTTACAATAGAAATTATTGTTTGATTATTGTGTACTAAAAAGAAAAAAAAAACTTAAATATTTTTTAGATCTTACAAAGTTCCAAAACAGCAACCTGTATGGATAGGGATCAAACTGATAACTACCTGCGACATGTACATAGCTAAGGCGAGAAAGTAACTGACCACCGACTTCTAAATTGAGAATTTCACTAAATACCCAAATACTGTAGTATACTGCCTGTCTCTTCAGGTTTCTTAAAAAAAAGTACGAGATTTAATGGTACCTACTTCATTTACTTAGTTAAATTCTCAATTTAGAAACCGGCTGTAAGTCTAGTTGACAATACTTAAAATATAATAATTATTATAAGGTAATTTTACTTTTTAAATAGTTTAGTTTAGATATAAATTGTTATTTAAGTTTTAGATTACAATAATAATATGTAGTTATCTCTATTTACTAAAAATTGGCTGAGGTAAACTTAGGTAAACTTACTAAATCAGTTCTAGGTTAGCTAGAATTACATTGACAGCTTGCTTCTTTCTGTCAAATTTTGTTGTAATCCCGTACATTCCTATTTGAATTGTTGTCCATATGTCCTCAGACTCTTCAGGGTAGAATGCGCCTGTCGCTTGAAATATTTTAAAGGCACAATCAACCGCCGTAATCAGTTTTTGAAATTTGTAGAGAGTGTTATTGATAGCTACATAAGCTTTCCTTATGTCAGCTGCCGATGAGCCCACGGATATGACGTAGGGCTGTATGGTGCGTCCAATTTTTTTGAACTTCTCCGTTTTTTCCAGGATTGTAGTGGTCACTTCGCTTTCGTTGACAACTTGAGAGACGAACCCTTGGCTTATCTCGGCACGCGATGGTTTCCACGTTGGTTTTTTCTGCTTACGGGTCGGTGAAACGTTTATCACCAATGGCAGCACCATCAAAGCTACATTTGTTGATGTTTCTGGGTTGGTATCTGTAACAGTAAAGTATTGGGTTAAAATGGTACATGAATTAAATACATTATACAAATCAAATACAGAAATTAAATTCAATGAAAATGAAATGAATCCACTTTAGTAAATAGGTACCTACTGTCAACTAGACTAAGCAGCTCACGTAGCGTGTTAGTTACGTACTTGTCGCGGGCAGTTTTCAGTTTGCTCTTGGCATATTTGAGGATATCTTCTTTCTTCAATAAAATTTTTGAAAATAAATTGTCACCTTTTTCAGGAAACATGTGATCAAAATCCTTGAGTAGCTGTAAACAAACCAATGTTGATCAGTAGAGTAGGTATCATCAGTAGGCCAAGCATACACCCATAGTATAATGTATGAAAATGTAGGCAAAAATGTAATAAATGTGGTATGTATAAATAAATATAAAATATTCTGAATCATGTCAGTTGTGTGTGTGTTTCTTTGATATTTTTTATTTTAGAAATGCTCTCACCACACCAGGCGTCAGCTTACGCTTCAACTCCTCGATTTTGTTTTTGAATTTTATGCGTTGTCCTATTTTAGGAAATAATTCTTTTACATCCCCGTCTAACTAATTATCTGAAAAAAAAAAAAAATGTAGTAAAGGCACATAATCTGGGGGCACTCAATAATTTAATTTAATATAATATGTATTACTTGTGAGATACATTGTGTTTTTATGCAATGGCAGAGTCAATATACGTGGGACGCACTATAAGTTTCCGGAATTAATATGAAAAAATACTATTAAAGGTACAAAATTAATTTATTGTTTTTCAAAATAATCTCCCTTGGCGTCTATGCACTTTTTCATTCGATCAAACCAGTTTTGAAAACTTTTGTGCCACTCCCCTGTGGTGACCTCTGGAACGTGTTTTTCATACTCCTCGACAGCCTCTTCTGGTGATGAAAATCGTTGACCGCGTAATTGGTTCTTAATTTTTGGGAACAGAAAAAAGTCACAAGGTGCCAGGTCGGGACTGTATGCAGGATGACTCATGAGTTCTACATTTTTCGTCTTCAAAAAGTCGTTTGTCTGTCTGGCCGTGTGAGAACTAGCATTGTCGTGGTGCAGGATGATACGGCGTTTACGGTTATTTTTACGGAGTTCGTCAATAACTTCCGGCAAACAAATGGTCGTGTACCAGTCACTATTCACGGTACGACGATTCTCTAAAGCAACAGTAGCCACGTGTCCAGTTTTATTAAAAAAAGAAGCAATCATCCGCTTAGATGCACTTTTCACGCGCGCCACTTTGGTTGGTTTCGGTTCATCTTGAAAGACCCATACGCTCGATTGCTGCTTTTTTTTGGGATCGTAGCAATAAATCCATGTTTCGTCACCTATTACTATGTCCCACACCAAATTTGACGCACCTTCGTTGAATCTGGTAAGCATGGCACTGCACCAAGTGACGCGGTCCGTTTTTTGAGCCTCGGTCAAGTTGTGTGGGATCCACCGCGAGCACAGCTTTCTCACACCCAAATGTTTGTGTAGGATTGATTGTATTTGACTCATGCCTATTTCAAAGGATGCGCGAATTTCATGGTAGGTCACATGCCTGTCTGTTTCAATCATACGGCGCACAGCATCGATGTTTTTGTTGGTCACAGCGGTGGATTCGTCACTGAGATTGATACGACCACGCTTGAATTCTGCAAACCAGCTATAAACAGTCGTCTTGCATGGTGCTTCATTGCCAAAAGCTGTTTCAAGCCGAGCGATGCTCTGTTGAGCTGTCAAATTACACTTAAAATCGTAGAAAATCATACTACGAAAATTTTCCCGAGTTAAATCCATGTTGATGCAGACACACAATTTTTTAAATGGCGCCACAAGGTAAAAACAAAAGACAGTCAGATGAAACAAACTGCATTCTACAGCCAAAGAATTCTATTTTCAAATGTTGCAATAAATTTTTAAATATTGTTTATGTAAGTGGCCAGTTCCGGAAACTTTTAGTGTTACCTATGTACATATTTATTTAAAATATTAAAGATTTTTAATATTGATATGGTCACTATAAGATGTTGTTAGGTTAGCTAATTACGTAATAACTTAAGACAGAATGTCCCTTAAGTAGGGAGTGAATAAATTAACCGACTTGGATTTACATGGATCTCACAACTTTTTACAGTAGAAGAACTAAGTTGCGAGACTTGGTTTTTTTTACAAGTTTTTGATATGATATGAATGATATGCCAGAGACTTGTCTACAGTCGGTCTGCCTGCACCAAGAAATAGGACTGACAGACCTTGCGATTTGTCTTACAAGTCGATTATTACAGGTATTTAGCTGGGTTGGTGGTTCAAGTTGTCAACTGCAAGAAACAAGATATCTGATTCAAAACAAGTTGTTGCGTTTATAAGGCATTATTCTAAAACTTGACTGACTCAAGTAAGACTGAAAGAATTTAAAATCGCACAAGACTGATGGATGAAATACTAACTTACGAACGAATGGTGGAATACTGATGGTGTTCTGGACCACTCAAGAGTAAGAATCTTGAAACTAACCTCGAAAAATTTGAATGTGATCTTCACAATTAATTTGTTGAAGAATTTCTTCAACACACAGTTCTTTAACTGTCGTCGTCTTGGGTTCGACCGGCGCCGGCGACGGCGACGCTACAGCCAGTCACCCAATGACCCTCTTCCCACACTCCCAGTGTCGTCTTCACTCATGGTGAACTTACTCTCCAACCACCAGATTACGGAAGAAGACTATGATGTGATGACACAACAAACAAAACAAGCCGCGTTTCGGAAGTAAAAGGTCGCCTCGCTTGCCGTCACAGCTTCAAAACAAACAAAACACAACGAATAAAAATAAGACAGTCCGCCCGCCCTGCCCCCGATCCCCTCCCAGTGTTGCCACCTCTATTCTAAGAGTGAGTGATTTATTTAAAATACGTATACTTACGTGATAATTACTGATGGTGTACGTTATAATTTCAAGTCAATATTTAACATTTAGGCACAAAAAAATTCAATTTGGAAAAACTTACTTAGAGTAGGTAGGGCGACGGCGCAGCGCCTCACTTAGCTTCTCACTTGCGTATTTTAAATCCATGGACGGGTCTTCCAACGAATCCTTAGCACTGATTGTCTAAAACCTGGCCGCTTTAATAAAAATACAATTGTATTTTATATAGCGATGGGCGAGTCGAGTCATTCAACTCGAATAACTCGAGTTAACTTGGAACCGAGTCAACTCGAGTTGCCTTTGTGACAACTCGGTCATTGACTGCTGGTGATGACTCACTTTTGCAGCCGAGTCGAGCGAGTTACCGGGTCACCCCGAGTTGCCTTCGTGACAACTCGGCCCGAGTTCGACTCAGTCGTTAATGTTGTCAGCGACTCGCTTTTACAGCCGATAAAAGCGAGTTACCGAGTCACCCGAGTCGTCCCGAGTCAGTCAGTCAGCTCGCTGTTGTCGGCGAGTTCATACGTTGCATGCAACTCGCTCGACTCTCACGGCAAATTTTGTAAGTAACTCGGTTCACTGTGAACAAACGTGTGGCGTGGGAGTTTTTTAAGAAAAACAATGGGCACTCCTCTGTGCAGAGCAATATTTATTCAGCCAAGAATGTTGATAATACTTTACTCAATAGTTTTTAACTTTTAATGTTTATTTTTATATTTTATATCGTCAAAGTTGAGTTTGATCAGTATTATATTATTATCTTTATTTTTATATTTTTTATCGCCAATTAGTTAAACATGGTTAGTATTTATATTTTGATATTGATTTTATTAAGAAAAAAGCAATTACTTGACTGATCAAAACAAAGCCATTACATTGTAATAAATAGGTAACATACAATTAAAGTGTAAATAAAATAAATTGTTGTTTTTCTTAAATGTACAACCGAGTCGACATTACGCGAGCTTACACATTTACTCGAGTAAACTCGATTCCAAACTCGAGTTGACTCGCTGCGCAAAGCAAAACTACCTAGGTTGGATTTATTGGAGCCTTTATTGGACATTCATTTTAACTCGAGTTGAGAAAAATGCGAGTTGGCCCATCGCTAATAATGGCAACCTGGTAGTTTTTTTATAGGCACTCAGGTTTGGAACCGCGTTACTGAACTAATACTGTGTGTAAGTGTGTAAATTCGCGTGTTGTTGACTCGTTACTCGTTTGTACATATAACAAAAACATGAATTTATTTAATTTAAACTAGCGTACTTATTACAATGTAATGGCTATTCTTAGATCAGTCAAGTAAGTGCTATTTTCTTTAAAAAATCAACTTTAAAATACAACACTGATCAAACTCAACTTTGACGATATAAAATACAAAAATAAACATTATAAGTATAAAACTATTGAGTAAAGATATAGGTAGTGTCATATTATGTTCAGCCATTAACACACTTGTAAATGGCTGAACATAATATGGCACTGCACAGAGGAGATCCCATTGTTTTTCTTAAAAAACTCCCACGCAATACTTTTGTTGCTCCCTGGAGGCATATTCTTCACAATATTTTCACAGCGGACTGAGTTAGGTAGGTAAGTACATAATTTGCCGTGAGAGTCGAGCGTGTTGCAAGGTATGAACTCGCCGACGGCAACGAGCTGACTGACTCGGGACGACTCGGTAACTCGCTCGACTCGGCATCAAAAGCGAGTCACCGGCCGCCAGCATTATGTAAGAACCGAGTCAAACTCGGGCCGAGTTGTCACGAAGGCAACTCGGGTTGACTTGGTTCCTTACTCGAGTTAAATGACTCGACTCGCCCATCGCTAGCCTTTATTATAACCGAGTCAAGCAAACTTATCCTTCCACAACTGAACTAATGTTAAACATAATAAATCAATATTCACTTTTGATTTTTATATATTATTAAATAAATATACTTAATTTACGGAGCCCTGGCTTTTTATTGTCTCGCAGAAGGTGTAAAAAGTAGAGTCTGCTCCTCTGGAATAAAGCTTGTCTTCCTCTTGGGCAGCTTGAACCCCTCGCTTCACTCAGGACTCTATATAACTTTAGGGTTCAATATACCGCCCGCGACGTAAGACACTGCTTTATTCCCTTAATGCATAATCTACTATTTTACTTTACTTTACACTTCTTATGTAACATCCTCAGCTGTGACTGAATTAAAAGAGAAAGGCTCATGCTCAAGGGTAGGCAAGTTGTCTAAATAAGTAGGTAAGAGAATTAGATTTGGTGAACAAGTCTACCAAAGTTGGCGGAGTGGTAAAAAAGCTGTTAAGACCATTAAGATCTAGAGATTTATGCAGTGTTAGAGAACGAATCCTTTTCAAGTCACTAGAAAGCCCGATTCAGGAGTAGCATGCTCTACCGCAGCCCGGACACTGAAAATCAGAGGTTGGGACATCTGTAGGGGGTTGATGCATGAAGGCTAGGAGGCATCAAACCCACAGAACATATCCAAAGAATAATCGTACCTAATTTTAATTTTCAATACGATAAGGTAATTTTGCCCCACACTGATTGTACCGACTACGATAACAATGTCAACAAGTGCGTTATTATGTGACACAATACTGGCAATACAGAGTAAAACTTACACTTTTCGCTTCCATTAAAGTGATGCTGTTGCATACGTACGGTACGTAGTCCGTTACAGGAGTAAGTAAGCCGAGTCGAGTACGTATAATGGTACCGCATACGTATTGTACATAGTGCCGTACAGAAGCGTAAGTAAGACAGATACTTAACGTACGTAGCAGCGTACAGTAATAATGTAACCGCAAACATATCACACGTACTTAGTCCAACACAGGAACTTATAATGCACCCGCATACGTACTGTACGTAGTGCAGCACAGGAGTTTAAGTAAGACTGATACTTACTGTACGTAGTAACGTACAGTAACAATGTAACTCCATACTTACCGCACGTAGTCTAACACATGAACTTATAATGCACCCGCATACGTACTGTACGTAGTGCCGCACAAGAATTTAGGTAAGACGGATACTTACTGTACGTAGCAGCGTACAGTAAGAATGTAACCGCATACATACTGCACGTAGTCCAACACAGGAACTTATAATCCACCCGCTGTACTGTACGTGGTGCAGCAAAGGAGTTTAAGTAAGACGGATACTTACTGTACGTAGCAGCGTAGAGTCAGAATGTAACCGCATACATACCGCACGTAGTCCAACACAGGAACTTATAATGCACCCGCATACGTACTGTACGTAGTGCCGCACAAGAGTTTAAGTAAGACGGATACTTACTGTACGTAGCAGCGTACAGTATGAATGTAACCGCATACATACCGCACGTAGTCCAACACAGGAACTTATAATAATTAACCCGCATACATACTGTACGTAGTGCAGCAAAGGAGTTTAAGTAAGACGGATACCTACTGTACGTAGCAGCGTACAGTAAGAATGTAACCGCATACATACTGCACGTAGTCCAACACAGGAACTTATAATCCACCCGCTGTACTGTACGTGGTGCAGCAAAGGAGTTTAAGTAAGACGGATACTTACTGTACGTAGCAGCGTAGAGTCAGAATGTAACCGCATACATACCGCACGTAGTCCAACACAGGAACTTATAATGCACCCGCATACGTACTGTACGTAGTGCCGCACAAGAGTTTAAGTAAGACGGATACTTACTGTACGTAGCAGCGTACAGTTTGAATGTAACCGCATACATACCGCACGTAGTCCAACACAGGAACTTATAATAATCAACCCGCATACATACTGTACGTAGTGCAGCAAAGGAGTTTAAGTAAGACGGATACCTACTGTACGTAGCAGCGTACAGTAAGAATGTAACCGCATACATACTGCACGTAGTCCAACACAGGAACTTATAATCCACCCGCTGTACTGTACGTGGTGCAGCAAAGGAGTTTAAGTAAGACGGATACTTACTGTACGTAGCAGCGTAGAGTCAGAATGTAACCGCATACATACCGCACGTAGTCCAACACAGGAACTTATAATGCACCCGCATACGTACTGTACGTAGTGCCGCACAAGAGTTTAAGTAAGACGGATACTTACTGTACGTAGCAGCGTACAGTATGAATGTAACCGCATACATACCGCACGTAGTCCAACACAGGAACTTATAATAATCAACCCGCATACATACTGTACGTAGTGTAGCAAAGGAGTTTAAGTAAGACGGATACCTACTGTACGTAGCAGCGTACAGTAAGAATGTAACCGCATACATACTGCACGTAGTCCAACACAGGAACTTATAATCCACCCGCTGTACTGTACGTGGTGCAGCAAAGGAGTTTAAGTAAGACGGATACTTACTGTACGTAGCAGCGTAGAGTCAGAATGTAACCGCATACATACCGCACGTAGTCCAACACAGGAACTTATAATGCACCCGCATACGTACTGTACGTAGTGCCGCACAAGAGTTTAAGTAAGACGGATACTTACTGTACGTAGCAGCGTACAGTATGAATGTAACCGCATACATACCGCACGTAGTCCAACACAGGAACTTATAATAATCAACCCGCATACATACTGTACGTAGTGCAGCAAAGGAGTTTAAGTAAGACGGATACCTACTGTACGTAGCAGCGTACAGTAAGAATGTAACCGCATACATACTGCACGTAGTCCAACACAGGAACTTATAATCCACCCGCTGTACTGTACGTGGTGCAGCAAAGGAGTTTAAGTAAGACGGATACTTACTGTACGTAGCAGCGTAGAGTCAGAATGTAACCGCATACATACCGCACGTAGTCCAACACAGGAACTTATAATGCACCCGCATACGTACTGTACGTAGTGCCGCACAAGAGTTTAAGTAAGACGGATACTTACTGTACGTAGCAGCGTACAGTATGAATGTAACCGCATACATACCGCACGTAGTCCAACACAGGAACTTATAATAATTAACCCGCATACATACTGTACGTAGTGCAGCAAAGGAGTTTAAGTAAGACGGATACTTACTGTACGTAGCAGCGTACAGTAAGAATGTAACCCCATACTTACCGCACGTAGTCTAACACAGGAACTTATAATCAACCCGCATACATACTGTACGTAGTGCAGCAAAGGAGTTTAAGTAAGACGGATACCTACTGTACGTAGCAGCGTACAGTATGAATGTAACCGCATACATACCGCACGTAGTCCAACACAGGAACTTATAATCCACCCGCATACGTACTGTACGTAGTGCAGCAAAGGAGTTTGAGTAAGACGGATACTTACTGTACATAGCAGCGTAGAGTCAGAATGTAACCGCATACATACCGCACGTAGTCCAACACAGGAACTTATAATGCACCCGCATACGTACTGTACGTAGTGCCGCACAAGAGTTTAAGTAAGACGGATACTTACTGTACGTAGCAGCGTACAGTAAGAATGTAACCGCATACATACTGCACGTAGTCCAACACAGGAACTTATAATCAACCCGCATACATACTGTACGTAGTGCAGCAAAGGAGTTTAAGTAAGACGGATACCTACTGTACGTAGCAGCGTACAGTATGAATGTAACCGCATACATACCGCACGTAGTCCAACACAGGAACTTATAATCCACCGGCATACGTACTGTACGTAGTGCAGCAAAGGAGTTTGAGTAAGACGGATACTTACTGTACGTAGCAGCGTAGAGTCAGAATGTAACCGCATACATACCGCACGTAGTCCAACACAGGAACTTATAATGCACCCGCATATGTACTGTACGTAGTGCCGCACAAGAGTTTAAGTAAGACGGATACTTACTGTACGTAGCAGCGTACAGTAAGAATGTAACCGCATACATACTGCACGTAGTCCAACACAGGAACTTATAATCAACCCGCATACATACTGTACGTAGTGCAGCAAAGGAGTTTAAGTAAGACGGATACCTACTGTACGTAGCAGCGTACAGTATGAATGTAACCGCATACATACCGCACGTAGTCCAACACAGGAACTTATAATCCACCCGCATACGTACTGTACGTAGTTATGTACAGGAGTTTAAGTAAGATGGATACTTACTGTACGTAGCAGCGTACAGTAAGAATGTAGCCGCATACATACCGCACGTAGTCCAACACAGGAACTTATAATACACCCGCATACGTACTGTACGTAGTGCCGTACAGGAGTGTAAGTAAGACGGATACTTACTGTATATAGTAACGTATAGTAAGAATGTAACCGTATACTTACCACACGTAACCCAATGCAAGAATCTATAATGCAGTCGCATACGTACTGGAATATGAGGCTTACTACGTATTTCATGTTGTAACACCATTGAGAATGATGCACAGTCTTTATACTGGTGTTCCTGTTTTATCATTAAGAAGCATGGTGTGGCTTATAACTAGTTCAGTATGCAGCTTCATTGCTAAGTAAGTGACAACTAAATTACTGATGCGACACTCGTAAGCAGTATCTCGTTGCAAGGTACGTGGTACGTAAGCTGCGACTGGATACGTATACGTAGCTTTTTTTTCTGAGTGTAGGTATTAACAAACGACGACCGTGGAACTAAACTGGTCTATCCAATATCCTACAAAAATATAATCTACGTGAAATAAACCAGTGTTAACTATGTACTAACCTTTTAATTATATATTTTTTTAAGTGAAATGTAATGTTCTGTGCTAGTAATCTTTTGTTTAAGCACATAGACCGGTTTGACATGCAAGTTTAACATTTTTAGGGACAAAAATTTATTTAATTTTAATAGTTGGATTTGGCAAGAAAATGTCTTTTAGACCAGTTTAGCTCCACTGTCCTCAAATATGTTTCAAGCATCAGCCAGCCAAAACAACCCATTTTTATACGTTTCTTCGTACCAAGTAGACATGAAATCATGCATTTTAAGTTCTATTCATAAAGTCGGTTCCCCCTTTAAAATTTTCCTTGGCTGTTAATGAAAATACTCAAAGAAATAGATTAAGAAATCTCTAGAAACCGATTTGAGCCAAATCGGAGCATCTTTTCTTCTTGTTCGCTTTAGAAGAGCGGATTTATTTGGCGCATATTGGGTATAAAAAACGTACCGAAAATGGTGCGATACTGAAACGGATAAAGCAGATCGCTGAAGCCCAGGAACAATATGTTCGGATCTGGCGCGTTGCTCGTGAGAATCTCTCCGAAGAAGCTGGTCAAGAGGTTGGCTTCCTCTGGCGAGTTGATGATGGCCAGATTGCCCTGCTCCGCCCTGCACGTCAGGTAGGCATCGTGCCAGGTCAGCGGCTCCACGTGCACCTTGTAACATTTACCGTTGTCGTGAGGTTTGTAACCTGCAACATTTGGACAAATATATATCTACTATGACGCCGCACAGCGCTGCTGGCGTGAATCATGTTTCTCGATTCTGTAGGAATTTCCTAAAATACCTACGTAGATAACGTTATAAATTCGGCATAAATTTCATGTTTATAGGTCTAGCCGTTTGAGCTTGGCGTTGATAGATCAGTCAGCTGGACGAAGTCACGATCATTTGTATTGCGAAGACGAGGCTTTATATCTATCTGAACAGCCATGATATCCGTCTACTGTCCACTTCTTCCTCACACGAAACTTTGTTGGTCTTTTGCTAACTTTACTTTTAACCTGAATATTCTAATTACCAGACGGAATAAGAAGGACATAGACATGGTACTGCCACATCATCAAGAGTGGAATAATACCAAGTGGCAAGACATAAAAATGTGGACATTCAGACATGGCATGAGTCAGTGTGATATCAACAGCATAATGGTAGAAGATAAAGAAGACATTAGATATTTAGCCAACCCTTCATAAGGAAAAGGAGAGGAAAATAATGATGAGACGTTTAAGTTATTCAAATAGAAACGCCAATCTAATTCTCACCATAAGGTTTCCTTCCCAAGTCCAGAACAAGCTAAAACTGAACGCACCCAAATCGAAATTCCCACATTGCTTGTTGGGCGTGACGTCGGGATGTTTGATCTTGCACAGGAAGGGGAACTTGTCGTCGCAGGGCACGTTGTGCAGCATCCCGTCACGCGTCATCACCACGCAGCTGCCGGTGCTGTTCTCGTTGTCCGGCTTGCCCTCCGACCACAGGATGTCCAGGAGGGTGGACGCGATCGGGACTCCTGCGGACATTTCCAATGGCAAAGCGGATAAGTCAGTCTCGCCCGCTTCGTTACTGGGATACGGGGGATGACGACGAAGGGTACGCGCGGGGAGTGGGCGGCATGTTGTGTCTATCTCACCCACTCTCTCTGTACAACATAAGCCCGCCCCCTGTGCCCCTGTAGCGTCGTGGGTGAGCCTTGTCGGCGTTATTCAGGTCCAAAGATGCAGGTTTCCCTTCATCAGTAGCAAATTATTATTTATAAAACTAATGTGTATTTAAATTCCAAAAAATTTGGTCTGTTCCAAGGGCTAGACTAGATTTAAGATTGAGAATAAAGCTAGCGATTCGAATTTGGTTTTTTGAACGCCTTTGTGCCTTCTTATCGGGCCATGACCAGTAGGCCTGTTATATATCGTTGATTCGACTTTCAACTGGTTGGCAACCACGGAAACGCAAGTAAAACAGAACTTTGAAAATTGCCTTAACGAACTGTGACGTCACTAGCCCCCGACCTTGGACAGTGACGTAGTCCCCCTGCGCGAACAAGTCGTGTATCCCGATGTAGATGGCGCCGAAGTGCGCCTGCATGTTGGAGATGAGGATCTTGAGGTTCTCCACCTCCTTGATGGACTCCGGCACGGCCAGCGCCGTCCCCTCGGTCGCGCACGCGTGCCGCGCGTACTCCCACGTGGTGGCCTTGTCGTGGATGCGATAGTAGGAGCCGTGCGCCGATGCCCAGATGTAGTCCATCCGAAATGCCGGGTCTGGTAAAGAAGATGATACATGACATGGCTTTCAATAGTTTCCAGTGATGCCCCAACGGTACAACGTCCGTCTTAATACTGCTACGTGTACCTTAATGTATGCCACAGTAATGGGCCTGTGTGGCCCCTGTCAATATGGAGATGGTAAACTTGGGATATTAAATGATTTTTTAATACACCTGCTCAAAATATGATGCATTACGTGCATGGTTAGCGTGTGTAAAATTACATATTTCGCACTAGTGCTTTATTTTTATTCTACTACCGTCATCTAGGGGAAACCGGCGACATCATTTAGAAAGCAGTGTATAAACCTTGTTTTACTTGTCGTTTTGTTGGTATTTCTGGAAGTAACCGGATACACTAAAAACTGTTTAGGATGAGTATTTTCAAACTTTTATGTTTTATTAAATATTTTTATTTATTTTTATTTTTTATTTATTTATTTATTATTATATAAACAGGTACATCATCCTTACAGGCTAGCCTAATACGATAATGCAACTTAAATACACTACAAGTAATATTATATCATATAAAAAATATCAAACAAAAAGGAACAATGAGAAAAAAAAATACACACGAAATATTTACATAATAATTAATCTACTAGACAATCTATAATAAATCTACACAATATACAGAAAAACTTAATTATAACACAAAATACAGAGAGTAGCCCTTGTGAACTCGGTCAGAGAACAATAAAAAATATCAATTGTCTCTGAGACCCGGTATATTATAATAATTTAAAGATGTTTTAAAAATTCAAAACAATTTTAGACGTCATAGTTTATATGGCAATTTCCTCATGACCAAACTATTTTGCCAAACCAGTTTGGCCACGAGGAAACTCTTTTCCTCGTAGCCAAACTCTCCTTCAGAGTTATAGTTTCGTTCAACTGTAGTTGGAACAACAACATGATGGAACTACTGCGATTTTTTTTTCGATCTTTGGTACCAAATATGATTTATTTTTTGTACAGATATCAAAGTGACAGATGATTTATTTTTATACAGTATTGCCATATAAAAAGAGTTTCCTCATGGCCAAACCGGTTTGGCAAAATAGTTTGGCCACGAGGAAATTGCCGTTTATATTCTATTATATAACATAACATAACATAACATAAATACTCTTTATTGTTCACCAAAATAAAAACAAGTAATAAAAATATTTTATCAGAAAAGGTACAATGGGCGGTCTTATCGCTCAGAGCGATTTCTTCCAGACAACCTTTGGGTGGAAGATACTGTTAAAAAGGATAAGTTGATGGTGGTGTATAGGAGATATTTATGTAATATATATACATACATGTATTGCACAATGTAAATTAACTAATTATTTAAATACTAAACAATCTACTACGTGTAAATATACATACAAATACATACTATACAATATTATAATATAAACTAATATTTATTCACATAATATACCTACTTGAACGTACCTATTAAAGGGAGAAAAAATATTCTTTTATTCGTCTTTTAAAGATAGCCGAGGAAGAAGAAGATTTTAAAGAGAAGGGCAAAGCATTCCACAAACGCACAGCTTCAACTGTGAACGATTTGCCATAAAAGGTAGAGGAGTGTAGTGGTGTCTTTAATTGAAGATTTTCAGATGACCGCAACGTTCGTTCGTGAGATTGGTGAAGAAACTCAAAACGTTCCTTGAGATAAGAAGGAGAAGAAGGATTGAAAAGAACAGAATACAGGAGGGAAAGGATATGGACATTCCGACGTGAGCGAATAGGGAGCCAGCCAAGCCGGGAGCGAAATTCCGAAACGTGATCAAATTTACGGAGTCCAAAAATAAATCTAATACAAAAATTTTGAAGTCGCTCAAGTTGGTCGAGTTGCTTTTGGGTAAGGTCAGGGTAACAGGAATCAGCATAGTCAAGGAGAGGTAAAAGGAGGGATTGGGCTAGAGCAGTCTTGGTAGTAACTGGAAGGAAGTTACGAAGCCTTCTCATCGAACCTGCAGAAGCGAAGAGTTTTCGACTGACTTCTTCCAACTGAGGCTCCCAGGACAAACGATTGTCAATGAAAATACCAAGATTCTTTACCTTAGCACTAAAAGGGATATGTGTTCCATCAAAGAATATTTGTGGTAAAGTCTGCCAGTTCACTCTAGAGATGAAAAACGGGCTACCGATTATTATAATTTGGGTTTTTATAGGATTAATTTTGAGTCCAAATTCAGTGCTCCAATTTAAAATGCGAGCTAGATCATTATTAGTTGTATTAATGGCAGTAGGAAGATCCTCGAGTTTAGCTTGATTGTAAATTTGAAGATCATCTGCATAAGGGTGGTAGGAAGAAGAAATGAGATCGGAGATATGATTTATGAAAATTGAAAAAAGTAATGGAGACAAGACGCCACCTTGTGGAACACCGGCAGTGGTGTCACACCAATCGGATACTGTATCATCGATGCGAATACGCTGCCGGCGTCCATACAAGTAACTACGAAACCAGTCAATTACCGTTGGAGATATGTTAAGAGAACGTAAAATACCTAAGAGAATGTCAAAATCCACAGTATTAAAAGCATTACTAAAGTCCAGTAATGTCAGGACAGTAAGTTTACCTGAATCCATACCAAGCCGGATGTCATCAGTAATCTTGACTAAGGCTGTAACTGTGCTATGACCAGGACGGAAGCCGGACTGAAGGGGATTTAGGAGTTTATTATTAGTAAGGAATAGACTAAGTTGGTAATGGACTAAACGTTCAAGAACTTTGGATAGGAATGGGAGGATGGAAATAGGCCGGTACTCGGAAAAAGAAGAAGGATTTGCTTTTTTAGGTAGAGGAGTGATCTGGGCATCTTTCCAGATAGTAGGAAAGATGCCCGACGTAATGGATTTATTCAGGATCATAGTAATTACAGGAGATATAATATCGATGATAGGTAAAATCATATTGCGGCTAATGCAATCTGTACCCACGGCATTGGATGTTATTGACAGCATATGTTTCTTAACATCACAATCAGTAAATTGACTAAAAATTAGAGGAGGGTGGTCTGGTGTTGGGAGAGAAGAAAGATAATTTAAGGTGTTGATTTTCGTTGCACCATCAAAAGTGGACGAAGAAGAGAAATGTTGATTAAAAGAATTTAAATTCAAATCTTTATGAATAGTATCTTGACGTGATTTACCAACACCCAGTGACCTAAGAAATTTCCAAACTTTAGCTGGATCACCATTCTCAACAGATTGATGAATGTGGCGTCGTTGTGCATCCCTACACACCTTATTACAGTGATTCCGAAGTACAATGTATTTCTCCTTATTATCATTGGTTGGATGGCTTTTAAATTTAGACTTGGCGCGTACTTTTTTTAACATTAGATTCTTAATCTCATCAGTTAGCCATGGCGCTGGTAGATGCTTTATTTTTATAGCTCGAACAGGAGCATGTATGTCATACAGATGTGTTAATAGAGATATTAATATATATCTTTCTAAAATCTTTTTAATAAAAGATTTTAATAATAATAAGTTCTAAACATATATTCTATTAGAGACATTTTGTAGTGTAGATTGGCTTCAACCAGACACTGTGTTTTCTTCTGTCGACTTGTATTTGTATTTTGTTTTGATTTGAATAATATTTTTTGATTTGAATTATATTTAATAATGTTAAATAATGTATGTCCTTCCCTCATTGTCATTGCTTTGCTGTGCCCCTACGGGGTATCACAAGATCTCAAAAAAACCTGTCATCTTTATTATGTATGTGATAATGCAAATAAAAAAAAAATGAATTTGAATTTGAAACAAAATTGGTTTCATTTTATTGTTTCATGTAATATTTCGCAGGTGTATTAAAAAAACCTTGGTTTGATATACAGCGTCTAGGCAAAAAAATCAACCGTGACTCGAAATATTAACCATTTCGCACTAGAATTCAAATGTACTATTAGTTTTTTGATTAGAATACTATTATTTGTTTTTTCCGTTTTGTGTTCTACCAGATTTAAGAGTGTCTATACCATAAGTCTAATAAGGAATGTAGTTAGAAATGTATGTAAGTGTTTGTTTCCTTAATAAAACAAAACATAAATACGTCGTTACGACACGAACCCCGAGGTTTCAGAGGTATTTCCTGGTGTGGACTGTCACAATTGTATGTACGTAAATTAGTTTTCTGCCTCATCTGTTTTTTATTTTGTTTTTATTTATTATGTATATTATTATGCAAATATATATAATAGGTGAGTAAATATGCTAAATGAGATGTTCAAAAGAAGTTTAAAAACTATACATAATACATGGTTAAGATGTTGTCATTTTCTCTCATTAGCGATGAAAAGTAGAGTGTTTAACACGAGTGTAAGTGATCAATTATCTCCCTCGTACAATCCACTATTTCATTTCAGCTGGTTCATAATTGATATAAAAAGTCAGATATCGCCTGATTAATTTCACTATAATAGTACAGTTTCTTGGGAGGCAAACATGGTTGCGCGGCGTTTCCCGCAGTAGGTTCGTTTGGAAAGTTGTGTACTATAATCAGTAGATTATATTATTTAATTTAAAGATACATGTCCGTTTACATCCGGTAGACCAAAATTCCAGCGAAGAATAGACAATATTGTATACTAGAGTTTATACAAGGTGAAATTCAATCAACCGACCAAATTTACAGTGGAGACTCGGTTAGTGATCAAGAACAAGGTTCAATGACCCTTCAGGTGAAATTCGAAAAAAAAAAAAATTTGTCCCGTAGTGCCTGCACTAGGAATTGTACTTAAACTAGTCCAACCAGTACGGGAGCAAAAAAATGTATTTTTTGAATTTGGCCAAAAGGATTACTGAACCGTGTTCCTGATCACTAACCGAGTCTCCAGTATGAATTTGGTCGGTTGATTGAATTTCACCCTATATACTTAATAAAAATAACATCAAAATTGAGAGTGAGATATATTTCGGGCCGTCTCCTGGGTCCGGCATCAATTTGTGGTACTCGTGCTGTTGTAATAATAGTTACTTTAACTTTTCACCCTTTATTCAGACCTTCTAGCATTTTTACAGATCATTCACGTTCAAGGGGATTCTGCTCGTGTTTTGTGTTATTTGGTCTTTTTAGACTTTTTGTTTATTTTTGTAAGATCTCGATAAATCAATCAATACGACGTATAAAGATTACCGACTGCCAACTAATAACGAGCCCATGAGACATGACACAATTGTGACTGATGACGGCCGGACCTATACGGACTATATATTTCACCCTCAATTTTAATGTTATTTTATTAAGTATATATATTTCATACAAAACATTCAGAAGTTATTTATAAACATTTAAATAAATATATGTATTTTGCTGAAGTAAGCTTTTCATTGAATTAAATACACAATAAAAACAATAATTGTAAAAATTAAGTGATTTGTAAGAATTGTAGTTATCTATAAAATTAAATATTCTCCTACCAGCTTGATTACTGATATAAAAGTTGATGGACAAAATGATCGCAGTCCGCACACACATCTTTGCTGATTTAAATGAATGATTTTTTTACGATTGTTCTTTCATTTCAATTTTAATATCTCGTTTTATTATCAAACGTCTGTAAAGTTTACGTTGTATATTATGAAAGAGTTCCGTAATGTATAGCATAAGCAGTTATACACACATGTAGTATTACTAGTTATAGACCCCAATTCTCGGTAGTAAACAAGTATTTAACTTGATGTAAAATCCTTTATTTATTTGTGACAGCTGTGACCTTCCTTATTCTCAAAAGCGTTAATTTAGATTTGAGAATGTTGCTGATATATAATATATCATATATTGTTCAATAATTATAAATAAATAGCGATAAAAAAACCATATAGTAATATTGATACGAGGCCTCAATGTTAGATGGCGTTGGTACGAATAGTTTTTTTAATGCTGTAAACGACCAAAAATACGATTTTATATATATAAAAGGTCAGGACCAAGGTTTATTTATTAAGGTTCAATGACTATCTATCGATATCGAGGTTGTTCTTGAACAATTAAAGAGGTACACAACATTTTTATTTCGCATTTCTCAAACACTATCATTGAACCTTGGTCCTGACCACTTACTGAGTCTCCAGTATGAATTTTTTGGCTATATAAACGAAAGTCACCTTATGTACCAGAGCTTTTGTCAAAAATTTGGAAAGCTCTCTGTTACGGACTCCTTCGCAGCTGGCCACAAAATTATAACTTTAGCTTTGACACGGACTTCTACTTGAGACTGGAAAATTAGCAAATGGACAGGCTTCTTTTCTAAATAAAATAATTTTCTTTACTCCCCGAAACAAATGACTATGTTATAATTTCGGCTACATTATAATTATATGGTATGCAATTCGTCCCCAACTCCTGACCTATCGAAGGTTTAAACTCGGGTCAACACATACTTTTCTTCTATACCACGCTAAGGGAATGTGGCGTTCTCCTCTGATGCAATGAATCCAACATGTTGAACTATTATAACTTTTAGGTGATATAACTCGTATTATTAATTTATTAGTAACTATTATGGAATCATAGAAAAACCTGGCGTGCCCTTGGAGAGGTCTATGTCGTCCAGCAGTGGACTGTTGTTGGCTGGTGTATTCGATTGGATTCAGGCCTACTATTCGCTCTTATCACCATTAAAACACGGGTAATAGTAGGTCAGTGGAATTTTTCTCGATAGTAAACCATCACCACTTTAATCCAAGTCGATGTTGTAAACATAAAACTTATAAAAACTTAAAAAAGTTCTACAGTATGGATAACGTTGCCATATCGTGCATGTTTCGATGATAGAACTAAATAATAATGTACGTTGTTGTTCATTAATTACAGGAATTATCTGAATGAAATCCTGAAGACGCAAGGCGTGCGGCGCAGTATGATGTTCATACAAAAACTGAGGACGTACATCCTGCAGAAAGTGTATATGACCTTCGAAAAACCAGACGTAAGTTACTTAGAAAAGTATATTTTTATTTTATTTTACTTGTCAAACCAGTCGAAACCTCATAGCGAAGTCACAGTGTCTATCCATCGAGGAAAGCCGATTAGTTAAGAAATGTATGTCCAAATTTTGACATAATTTTCATGTTATTCCCGGAAGTAGGGTAGGTTAGAATTTCGTATACTAATAACTAGTCTTTCATCCGCATCTCCGCCAGCGTTTATTCAATCTCTGCCCCGTTTTCGGCTTCGGCATTACTTTATCAACACCCCTTACAGCCTATATGTTGACCGGTCCCTACGATGCTAATAAAGCAAATTACATACAAATGCGTTGAGTAATTCTCGAGTTAAAACGGAACATGCATACAAACATACACAAAAATTCTAAACATGTTAGTTTTGATAGTTTTTATAACTTATAACCCATTTTTTGAAAGATATATTCCATGTACAACACGACTTTACTATTTAAGGGGGAACTTTTCGAGCTCGGTGCAAAATGCACAACTTATGATTGCTTTTCTTACCATTGCATAAAAAGTACTAAATAAATGTGATGTATGGCATTTTGCGACCATTGCTAAGTGTCAATTAGGCTTTTCTACCAAAATTTTGTAATTTTATGTATTACGTTGTAAATGAATGGGCATACAAACTTAAAACACGCTTTTATGTTTGTATACCCATTCATTTACAACGTAATGCATAAAATGACGCAATTCTGCTAAAAACCCCTGATAATTATTTAACAATAGTCGCAAAATAAGATGAAACTATTTTATTTCATACATACATTCATTTTAAAATAGGGTAAACAAACTTATGTTATGCACTTTGCACTGAGCTCGAAACGTTACCCCTTAATTGATTAGTCTAGGTGTGTTGTTCGTACAGTGCGCTGTTGAGGAGTATGTACAGTACTCCCAAACTTATAATACGCATACCTTGCATTACCTGCATACATTTCCCTACACTTTCTGTACAAGCAGTAAGGTCACGTGGTACGTCCGGTCGCTCGGCTATAGATTTCTATGCGCATTATAACTTTGGGAGCACTGTATGTAAGTGTGTTCCAGAGCACGTGCAGCGAGCCCTACGCGCACGACGAAGAGTCAGCGGAAGTGTTCGACGACACGAAGGACCCGACTCCTGATGAAGACACTCAGGAGGAGAAACATGACCAACTCGCCAAAAACGCTGTGGAATTGAGACGGTACCCTAATTTATTTTCATTTGATTGTCTAGAAACTTGTAAAGTTAAGTGAACGTCCAGGGGATTTCAAAGGCTATAAGCCTGCAAAGCTTAAGCAAAAAAGCGGTGTTTTGGGAAAAGTTGGCACACGAATTTCGCCTTTCGGTCCACCGAAGAGAGACTATAATGATGTTGATGTTTGCTGCTATACTTAAAAGACGTTTGCCGATGTCTGTACTTAGCATATTCAAGTCACAGGCCAGGTGACTTGCCCATTGATCCGTCAGTTTCTTATATGAAAATTTGGCAATGCATAACCAAGGCTTTTCGAAGGAGATAATGGTAAGATGATGAATTAATAAAAAAAACGGCCAAGTGTGTGTCGGGCCATGCGCAGTGTAGGGTTCCGTAGTTGCCCAGTACATTTTATATGTTGGTCTACTAATACAGATCGCGCCAAACTTCTAGTCCGCTCGGGAGTGGCTCTCCCGAAGAACGACCCCTACATTGTCGTGCTTAGAGGGGACTAAAAGTTTGGCGCGACCTGTACTCTTAAAACTGTAAAGCTTACTTAGCTGTGATATTTTTCCTTTTAACTTCAATATATACTCTTTCTGTGATTTTTTTTTCTACTAAGAAATTAAATATATTTGTTACTAAGAAATACCCTGACAATATATTTTTTGTTGGCCACACATGGCCGAGTACAAAACCCATTTAGTTTTATCATGTCTGTATGTCACACATCTCTTAGTAAAATGCACCTACAGACCTAAAATGTGGCTTATACTATCCGTTACAGTAGGCATTAGGATAGAACCTTGTCATACCTGATGTCTGTGTGCGTAATTCTATTTCAGACCGTACGGATAGTGTGCTAACGCACACATGCACAAGGTCCTGTACTCATAGCATTTGAAACTGATAGTTGTAGGTTATGAATATAATTGTAATAAACATATTTTATGGTAGAACTTTTACCTTTTAAGCTCGTAGCCTAATTATCGAGTAGGGGCTCATTCGAAATATTTTCGAGGTTCCTAGTTTCTAGAAACAGTTTGCAAGTCTAGTTTCTAGAAACAGTTTGCAAGTCTAGTTTCTAGAAACAGTTTTCAAGTTTTTGCCCACTGAGGGAGGAGAATATTTCAAAGGATTAAAAAAGTGGCCCCCTCTATTTCTAGACGAGGTAATATAATACTGGTTTTCTAGAATAATGCACACACACACACGAACGTGTGCGGACAGGCCTGTGCTCGTGTAGTAGTATTAGGTAATTAAATATGTGACAGAAGTACGACCTAGCAACAAGAGAGCACCCCAACGTTACAGTTACGGATGCCGGTCAGCGGAGTGCCAGGCGATGCGGCTCCCGTCGTACCGCAGCCACTTCCTGCTGCTGAACACGGTCAGCATGGAGCTCGTGCACGACTACCTCGCGCTGCGGCTCGACTCGCGGCCCGACAAGCCCTCCTGTCTCACCATCAAGCAGGTCAGCTTACGCACGTACCGCAGCCACTTCCTGCTGACACGGAAGCTGCCGCGTTGTGAAGACAAACCTAAATATTTCATTTATTCCATCCATCAGCCTGTTTCGTCCACTGCTGGACATATGCCTTTCCAGGATTTCGCCACTTTGGCGGTCCTCCTGAAAGAAATGCCCGTACTCACACACGCTGGGCAGGCGGGTTGGTGAGCGCGGTGCCGAACCCTTCGCACCAGTGACGCCGCTGCCCGTCACCAGTCTGTTTTATATAAGGCCTGGCAATTGGGGATGGATATACCGCCATCCATCGGTCCCAGGCAATGGTGGGCCGCCTGGTTTTGCCTGAGAGCTGTTCTCTTACTCTCCCCCGAATAACTTCGGGAGGATTTGTGAGTAAGATGGTGGTACCTCCACAGTCGAGCCCGGCATCAGCTCTACCACCTAAATATTTACAACATTTAAATCTAAACGCCACTGTGATAGAATATGCTTACCGAAACACAAAAGTAATGTGTAACAATACAAAGATAAACTCAAGTCGTGGCTCCGATCCAACGTGGCCGACGATCTGGACTGGGATCTTTTGTTTTAGCGTTAACTAAGAAGATTAAGGGGCTACCCAAGCTAAACTCCGTTTAGAGACGTTATTGAATGTCAATGTTTTCAAAATTGCTTTCTTGAGGTTCGAACCTGAGGATATGAGGTATATTTTACAAAAAAATATTCAACCGTATCGTATCTGGAGGAGCCCAAAATTGGGATGTTTTGTAAATGATTTTAATTTTAATTTAAAACAAGTGAACGAAATGTAATGATGTGATATATTTTTAGAATCGGCTCAGAAAGCTCTTTTATTTGATACAACACACGATAGGTATTGGAACAAAAGAAAACTTTTCCGATACAAACAAAAAAATGACATCATAATAACACCCCTACGTTTTTATTCGTGCTACGGGTTAAATTCATTAATATGGCCTAAAGATCTATCGTTCCGATTTTAATTACTTTAACACCATTTGTAGCTATTTACTGAATTTCGGTTTGTACCGCTAGCACTGTTGTACATGACATAGACTACGGACTGACAAAAATAAAATGACAGCCGATTCCCAGATCATCCACGAGATGAAGGAGGGCATCGACATCGCGACCGACATCCGCGCCATCTTCGTCAAGAACATCGAGGTGACGCTGGACGGGTACCGCGCCACCGACGCCGCCAAGGAGAAGCTGCTGCTCGTCATCAGGACCTACGACGCTACCGTCGAGAAAGTGCTCAAGGTAACGAACACCTGCTGAACAGAGTTTGACAAAATGTGCGAACAGCACCATCCATCCATCCATAAGCCTTTCCCAGATTTCGCCTCCTCATCCAGCCGCCACGCACAAAATCCTTCAGACTGTCGGTCTAGCGGGCACGAGTGTACTCGTTGTTACTCTCGGTGTATCAATAATCTAATGTCGTCACGGTTCCAGCAATACCTGTCGTACCTACAAACGCTGTCGGTGGGCAAGTACCTGCCGCGCGCGATGCTGCAGACCGAGTGGTCGTTCACCGCGAGGCTCGCCAAGCGGATGCAGTGCGTCGCCGTGCTCGCGCCTGTCAGCTTCACGTGAGTCGCCCGTCATAACGCGACGGACACATCTAGCGAGATAATCTCTTTGAAACATCACGTGCGGACTTTCACCAGTTACAATATACCGCAAGCAAGAACAAAACGTCGTACGCGTACGTCCGCGAAGTTGCAACACTGTGACGCATGTTGGTTTTCTAAGGTTATAATTTTGACATTTTAATTGAATCCAATAATCTCGCGGAAATTAATCCGTTGCCCGTTCAGATTTGCTCAAAGATGGTCCAACGTTGGATAAGTGATTCCTTGAAGTTCATTGCGCGATTGTTTCGCTAGATAGAGTCCAACCGCTTCAGCTTGCGGACACAAAATCTGGTCCAGTGAAGGGGAGGTGGAGCCGGTCCCGATCCCTGCTTTACGCTTTCGATGGCAGCGCAGTGAAGTCGTGCATGTTCCACTGTCCCGCCCTCGATTAAACACCCTCGACAGTGTCAAGTCGACATAGAGGGCTATCAATAATAGCGGCGATGAAAATGTTTTTATTTAGAATACATAATTATCCGGCAATGATACTTTAAGTTCTCGCGGGACAGGCTCGGCCTAGTTTGAGGACTATTGGTCAATACGTTCTAAATATTGTTCAACCTTCATTCTGTAATCCATTTTTGTACTACCTTATTTAATATGTTTTTGGAAAATTAATAATTTTATCTTAACTTTATCTTCTCTAATAGTTGTAATTTCATTAGGCTTACTTGACAGTCGACAAGCTAGAAAAGATAAATTAGAAACAAATGTAAAGACAAGAATAAAAAAAAAAATCCAACTTGCGACCTCTTGTTATCAAGGCAAGCGCTCTACCAATTACGCCACCGAAGTACTTACCTAGACCGTTGAATTTTTCCACCATACTTGTTTACTTTGTCTTATATTTTTGTTACCCTGTGCTGTAAGTTTTCCTTAAGTATAAACAAATAAATACTTGTCCACCGAATATTTTTGTAACTATTTGATCTAACCAGCTTGTCAGGCACACACTGAGCGCTCACGAGGGCATTATGTGATTAGTTTTGTTCTGTCTACTTTTTGTTGCGCTCAGTTAGAGTGTATCTGCCCAGTCTACCTGCTACGTGTAAATTAAAAGAGATTCAAACTTTTGTGAGGATTCATTGGAAAGTACAATTCCAAGTCGGTTTCACTATAATTGGGCTGTTGTCTTTTCAGTGAAATAATGTGCAATCAGCTGATGCGCCTGCGCAAACAGTTCGAGGACAAGTTCGCGGAGTTCTCAAAGAGGGAAGAGGATTACCCAATTGATGACGACGATGCTGATAACAAGAGGTTATTTACTTTTAGCCGACAGATTACAACTCTTGGGTGCCGACCGTCGTTTTCTCAGTAAAGGATATAAACAATTGGTTTCATTGTTATATATAGATAGTTTTTTATTTCTTATCTCTTTTATAATACCCAATGTTAAATTAAGCAACATCGAATCGAATACTTGGTTTTATTCAACCAACCGCCTACATTACATGGCGACCCTACCTTTGAGTATTGCTATTTTTTCGTAAAAATACTTTTGCAATTACAAACGCCTACTGGTTAATTAAATATGCTCCTTTGACGAAACACTCAATTTAATTACGCAAAATTGTCAAAATAAACAAATGCTAATCCTAGAGACTGAAACTCTTATTGAAATGTCACTGAAGTATTGCGGTTCCAGATACTTCGTGTACAGCTTGTGTCGCGAGGCGCACTGCATCTACGCGAGTGACCGCGAGATGGCGATACAGACGGTGCAGTTCGCGAGGGTGCTCGCCTTCCGACTGAGTCGGGCGCCGGTGCCGGCCTTCACGGACCACAGGGAGAAAATATTTGTGAGTTGGGATGATTACAGCCCCCCTTCATCGCTGTCAGTGAATAAATTTACATTAAGAAATAAATTTATTGCACTGATACATGTGCTATAAGTAACACTTTTGCGTTAAGATTTCTTACATAATTTAAATCAAGGTAGACAATTGTGACAATTCGGTGTAACACTATTTAACTTATATGATAGGACTAACCTTATTTTGAGCGTTCTGTCCTTCTCTTTTCGATAAAGAAAGAAAAAGACAGAATGCAGTTTAATACAGTTTAGTCCTGTCCAATAAGTTAAGTCGTGTTACATCAAATCGACACCATTGTAACATCCGTTTTCCATTCCTCTTCATGAAAATATGTAGTTTGTCTTGATTTACTTGATTAACCAAAAAATCCCAAGTAAAGTACACATCCTATTGTGTAATTTTAAACATATCATAACAAACTTAGATACACAAATATTAAACGAACTATCGTGGAAAATCTAACATCCCAGGTTTCACTCTTATTGCTATTATAAATCGGGTTAAAATCAGGTCAGCAAAAAATACATAAATCCATCAACAGACAAGCCTGATGTCGTTCCGCGAGTGCATCGTGTACCAGACCCGCATGATCGTGGAGCGCAGCAACTTCGCGCCGGCCGAGATGTCCCGCGAGACCTTCGAGAACATCAGCGCGCGGCTCCGGGAGCTGCTGCTGCAAGTCTACAAGCTCGGGTTTGAGGTCTGTTCGCGCACTGGGTTCTCTCACTCGATGTAACACTTACGTTGCGACGGGTTTCGGTATAATAAACACGCTTTGAAGTTGATTAACCACATTTATTTGAGGCGCATAGGCACAACACCGTTTTAGTATAAAATTTGATATCCTTTTCTCAGTTGTATTTCGTTATAGACCACCAAAGTATTAGACCCCTATCATCTGCTACTGATATTTCAAAAGGAACCATTTTGCCAAAAAATTTGAACATTTTTTTTTCAAGATATCGAGCTGTACTGTACATATTTACATAAAAAGTTGTTTTCTTTCCTTAAATTGTACCTTTTAAAAGAAAAATAAGAAAAATCCTTGACGACTCAGAAAAAAAAATCAAGTAATATAATCTAATTAATTAAAATATATCAAACATTGGGTACGTATAGTATTAATATGAATATGTCTATGAATGTAATATTTTAAGTACAGTAGGTATATATTGTATACGTGTGTATGTATATTTTCCGACATATCTATTTATGTATTTACTATTTCGGAAGACAGAATTTGTAATGAAGTGTAGTTGTAGATTTAGTTAAGTTAGGTTTATGTTTATATTCTTTCATCAGTAATGTTCACCAAAAGTTAATTACAAGTCTATCTCTTTGTGAAAAATGTTAAAGGGAGTAGATTTATGTACATGTCAACATTTCTATAATACTATTGCTTTCTGTAGTTTGCTCCTGTTGTTTTTCCATAAATAAATAAAATAAAATAAAATAAATATACCAAAATTTTACATTTCAGCCACATAGTGACTTTGTAAATGCCTGTATTACACTATTGAAGTCTTAAACTTGAGTCAATATCGATAAAAAAAAAAAACGGACAAACGGGTTATCAAATTTTGTAATAAAACGGTGGCGTGTCTATGCGCCTTAATACTTTAATTCAAAAATAAAACAATCGCAGTTTGTGCGTTTGGGAACGAGATCCGTCGCAACCTCCTTAATTTGTAGGATGTATCCGAGCCCCGATCTGGACTGTGATCTATTGTCTTAACGTAAGTGACAATTAAGAGGGCTAACAACTTCAAGTTAAGCGGTGCTCAACTGTGAGGTGCAGAGATATTTGGCCGATTCGTCGCTGATCGAGAATTTTAAATTGAGAAACTGACCCATTGCTGTATTAAGAAAATCTCGCTAATCGGATACTTCAGCAACGATTCAGCTAATCACAGCGCTGCGTAGCTTTGTTAAGCACTACTTAACTTGAAATTCTCAACTGTGAAAGCGGGGTAAGTCCGTTAAAGAAACGCTGATCGCGGGGCTGAGAGAAGTTAGTTCCAAAACATCCATTTACGAGTAAACACCGTGAAAGAAGTCTCGAGAATTTCAGGTTATTTCTTACATGGTGTTCGCTCAGACAATGTTGCGTTTGGAGACCTCTCAAACTTAAAATACTATATAGGTATAGAATATGTGATCAGTTTCAGAAAAGACTTTGACAGATCTTCATTTACTCTAGCGCTGGGAATAGAAGGAATAAATGTGAAAGCGGGACGGTGTATCTATCGCTCTCTTGCAATGAGTGGGAACAGAGCAGGCTATATGCGCCGTCCCACTCTCGCACATTGTCGCCTCGTGGTCCGCGAATCTTTGAATTAATTATGAAATACTGGATGGAAGGCGTATAGTTTAAATTTTCATTTGTATGGGTAACTTTCGACACTATTTCTCTGCACAATTCTTATTTAAATGTTTACTCAATAACTAGTGTATCTTTTGTATTTCGTGCATGACTGTCACTATTGGAGATTATAAAGTGCATGACAATGCGAGACAAATTCATACGTTATACGCGTATGGTTTACGAGTGACGGTGAAACGTGTAATAGTGTTAACCCCGCGCGCCCCCTGCTTTCTTCTGCACCAAATCGCTCATAGACCCTGGGCGTATATCTGTACGAGCTCCCCTCACAAACAGACAGATATAACGGCTTGTTAGTACTGTACGAGTATGTAAATATTCACTAACCCTTTACAGCTACACAAAGAGTTGTATCGTTTCACGCACCCACCTATTTGGCCGAGTGAGAAAACAAACTTGAGGCAACGGCCCGCCTCCCTTCAGCCTATTCGACCGGAAACGCCCGTGTTGAGGCGGAAACGGCCGGAAACCGTCCTCATTAATGAGTCTTTCAACCCGCTGCTGGTACGGACGTGTGAATTTATTAATTGAAGGCTTATTTGATGTGGGCCCGATTAAATATCTGTTTGTTCGATTTTCGAATTTATTTTCTAATATGGTGATGGGGTTTTGTTTACTTTTGTGACGTAATGCTGTTTCGGTGATTTATGGTTTTGCTATGTGCTTACAGTTTTTCTTGTTTTTTCTTATTTGTGTTACATATATATTGGGTGCCCTTGCCGCGTTATTTACCCTATTGCTTTAGTAATTGTCACCGGGAGAGATATGACCATAATTACTAATGTAGGTTTTTTCCAGTTCTTTGGGGAAAATGTACATAATAATAAAATTACGCAATGCAATTGCGTTTTTCAAAACAAGCCGTCTATTACCTAAACCGTGGGTCGTAAGATCCTAGAAAGAATATAGTGTTACTGGACCTATATCAAATAGAAAAGTTTATACTCGAAATAGATTTTTTTCATATTTCAATAGTAGCTAACAGTACTATAACTAGATCTACACACCAACATCGTACAAAATGTACGAAAAATCTTGTCTTAAGTACGATTGAAGTCGCCTCACTCGCTTCTACAACTATTTATCCCAGCCAAATACAGTCCACTAAGATCTACATACACACCCACATCATACAAAATATACGAAAGATCTTGCTTTAATTTGCAGCCAACCAGCTGTTAAAAAAGACCGGTGGTTGTTATTTTGTTTTTTCAAATTTCAAGCAAATGCAGCTTAAAATTTTAAACTATCGCGTTTTTTAAACATTATGATATTCATTGAGACGGGTATTACGCGATGTATTTTTTAACCTTTTACCGTAGACCACGAGGCATGCAGCGAAAACGTCGGGTGCCTTTTCTCAAACAAAAGGTAATAAAATATATCGTGTTATATACAGTCTAAATAAATATTATAAAGCTGAGAATGTATTCAAATGCATTCAACCGGTGGGTAACTTTTGAGTGGCGGACGGTGAATCCTGGTATTATTGTACCGAAGAATCTCTTTATCCGAATTTTACATTCTAGATCCACCGCGAGATCCACCGCTTCGTGAACGAGTCGGAGCGGGGCAGGACGGGGGGCGCGCGGCGCCGCTCGCTGGCCATGTCGCCGGGCAAGGGGGGCGCGGGAAGGGCGCGGCCCGGCATCATCAGACTCGAGAGTATCGGGGATGATGTCGACGATAGACTGTTCGAGGAGGAGAGCTACGTCATCGGACAGGTTAGCATGTGTACTTCGGAACGAGGGTTCCTCTAGCACGAGTGCCGTAAATATCCGACGTGTACGGATTTTGACGACACTCATTTCATACTAAGCAATTAGTCAGTAATAGTAACAAAAACAATACAAACTTATTATTATTCGATAGAAACTACAAAATAAAGTAAGCCAAGTATTATTCCACATAGAACAGGATATTAATTATTATCCGATTGATTCCATCACTTGCGCTAAAAGACCTCCTTTCGTGTCAAATTTCAAGAATGAAGTCAATCAGTAAGTGGGATTTTTTGTATGGAAATTCGCTTTGATAGGCCGAATGTTTTTACCGAATTAAACTAGAAACTTGTTGTTTTTATAGCTGTATGAGGCTATAAACCTTAGCATACAGTATTAATTTCAGCTGATACTTATAACAGACGAACAACAAACTGATCCTAAAAGGGTTCCGTTTTTTCATGATGATGTACGGCTAGGATCTAGACTCTAGAAGGTCACAGAAAAATCGAAAAAAAAACATAGCGAAAACCTTTATTGTTTCAGAAACAGAGTAGCATAGAGCTACTGTTGTCAGGTGAGGGGTCGCGCGCGTCACACGACGAGGTGGAGCTGCGCAGCGGCGCCGGCGCAGACTGGCATGTAGAGGAGCAGTGGGCCAAGCAGGTAACTCAGTTTGTGTGCTTTTACAATCACTCAGTCCAGGGACTTCACAAAATCTACGGCTAATGGACAATGGATGAAATTATTAAAAGTATTCGAATATATCTCTGTTGAAAGGAATAACCTTCTCCATAAACAGGAAGAAAACGTAAATTTTTTGGTAGCGTTAATTACATGAAAAATGTACGGATTATTGAATGTATTAACAGGCCTTCTACAGCAGCATACGAAAATTTCCAGAGCCCGCATAATAAAAATCAAAACTGTCATTACTCACAATATGTATATATCTGGTCAATGTCATTGTTACCACAGAGTATTTTTTTCTTTTTATTTGCGGGCAAAGGTTATATTCGTAAATGGCTGTATAAGGGCCGTATTTCTAAAATTTTAATGTTTTATTTTTAAATATAATTAACGCCACCATCAAATTTCAAGTTTTTTCCAGTTTATGGGAAAAGTTATTCCTATCAACAGTAAAATATTCGAATACTTTTAATAATTTCATCCATAGTCCATTACTATCTCTTTTGTTGACTTGACCGTTGCAGTAAAGGCCGCTCTTATCGCCATAGCAATACGGGTGAGAAACGCGCCTCGATAGTAAACAGTTAATTGGTTGCAGGTGGCGCGCGCCATCATCCAGTTCGCTCAGTGCTGGATGCGGTTCGTGACGCAGCGCTGCGACCGCGGCAGGGGACTGCGGCCCAGGTACCTAACCCACTGATCACGCTTAACTCCTGGCAATAGGGATCAGTTTTAGTTGGTTTGTTCATATAGAAGTCGTCAACTGCTTTACAGAGGTTTTAGTGGTAGCTCAAGGAAGAATGTTTACGGAAGATAATGATATGTAAAGAAACCCATAATTTGTGTACAACTAGTACATAAAATGTAAATGATGACCCCACAAAAACATGAATATTTTGGGCTCAAGTTCGGTAAAAAATAATTGAGATCAAATAAATTATTAAGATGTAAGTGCATAGCCCTTTTTTCTGTGAATTTGAGTGACAAGCGACCGTGTGTAAAGATTGGATAAATTTGAAAACTTAAAAAACATGACTTAAAAGGGAGCCAAATTCGTGGACACAAATTATATTTTTCAATGCAAGTGCTCGTAAAGTTCTGTTTTATATGCGTCTAATCCGTTGTCAAAGTCAACTTTACCGCACTACTGTTTAATGGTTTCATTTTCTTTTAATTTATTTTTGTAGTTTTGTTTTCCCTACATAGTGGGAAGGCAAATGAACTTAGCTCATACAGCCATGTCCGAGGTATGTTTTATTTTTTTAATTTATCTAAAACAGTTACCATAGATAGACATGACAGATTCAGTTTGATGCTTTCATAGGCTGCGTTCAATTTGATTGATAAAATGAAATGAAAACTGTTTAGACGACATTTGGAGTAGGTAGTAACTTTACAAATTGAAAATTCTAACGAAACTTAACCAACCAATCTTTTGATATAATATATAAAAAATAAAAATATATCGTCACGACATGAATCCCTGAGGGGGTGTCAGAGGTGTTCCGGGTGTGAACTGTGAAATGCAAGTAATAGTCCACACCCGGTACACCGGCGTTTCACCGACGATTATTACGTCCCAACGTGATGGGTGTTGAGTCCTATCGCCGTTCTTCGGGCACAAATACACGCTTTTTAGGGCATATAGGTTTCCTCACGACGATATTTTCCTTCACCGTTCAGCAAGTGATAAGTATTAAACACTCTGCAGATAAATTCCGAAAAACTCATTGGTGCATGCCCCGGCCGGGGATCGAACCTGGATCTCAAAGATTGAGAGGCCAGCGTTCTACCCCTAAGCTACCGCCGCTTTTTTTTGATAACATATAGGTACTTAACAAGAATGATACTGAAATCTGGTTAAATAAACTTTTTGGTAAGTAACCTCATTTAATCGTAATATGAATAAGAACTTTTTGATTATAATGCCAAAAGACAAAAAGTTTGAACTTCGCAAAATGATACTGGCCACTTGCATTCTCTGTACAATATTTAAGAAAAATACAATGTTATCGATCGGTGTTCCCTGTTAACAACATTCTTTGTATCTAAAGAATAGACAATATCGGGCAGCCGTTGTTTAACATTATTATGTAGAATAAGCTGGTGAAGTCGAATTCATTTTATGTATGACTGAAAGCAGCCTTCGAGCATCAAACTGAAAGCAGCTGCTTAATTCCGTCAAGTCGGCAACTTGCGTGCAAAGAAAAAGAATGCCCGTCTAAAGTTCATTTGGAGTATGTGTTTATTGTTTCTTTGTTTATTTAATTACATTTAATTTATTTACTCACACTGTGCATTGAAAAACGTAGTATGATACTCGTGCGTAAGGGCAATAACTTACTCGTAACGTTTAAAACACCCGCTTGTCGCTCGTGTTTCAAATCGTTCCTCGTATAAGCTATTGCCTCCTTTACGCACTCGTAGCATAAACTACTATTAAAGCCAATGCTCATAAAGACTTCATTAAAGGTCTATACTATAATGCAAGGTGATTGAAGATGATTGGCTTCATTATATGCGTCTTATTTACTTGTAATTTTATTTCTTTTATCTTTTCTCGTTTATTTTTCGATGTTGATAGCACGCTCGAATAGATATAGTTTGTCTCATATTTGTGATCACATCAATCAGACAGCTAAAACGATGTTTGTTTCAGATGGGCCAATCAAGGTTTAGAGTTCCTCATGCTAGCGTGTGATCCTTACAACACTAAACATCTCAGCGATACTGAATTTGAGGTAATTATTTCATTATGCGAATTCGGTCACTACTTACCATTATAGATTTGTCAAATTTAACGAAATTCGTAAAAGTATCAATAACCCTAAAACTTTTGATTTTTAGGGTCATGTTTTTATGTTCTTATTGATCATGATCTGGCCTTTTAGCCTTCCAAGGGATGTCGTTGACTTTTGGAAAAAAAAACCAAAATGCTTGTGATTGTTGGCACGATACATTTTGATTGAAATGCATTTGTACTTGTCCACTTGTATTTATTTTAATTTACCTAACCGGTTTCGCTATTATAGCATTTTCGAAGGTTTATTTGGTTGTTTACGTACAATAATAATCATGAATTTTTAACAAGTTTTGGTAGACCCTTTTTAAGTTGAACGAACATGGTAAATATAAGTTTTTAAATAGAAATTTCGATTTTAAAAAGATGTGTGTTGATTTGTCCACTAGGGAGGAAGTTTGTGTGAGAGTGGGTGTGTGTGTGTGATAGAGGGAGAGAGAGAGGGTGTGTGTGTGTGTGTGTGTGTGTGTGCGGGGCTGTGTAGTGATGGTGTAAAAGCGGTGCAAGGGTTATATTGCAAGACGTTATGATAATTTTGAATTGGATTGTATTTTGTGATTTGCTTTAGGTGTAAGTAATATTTAAATGCACAATCATAAACCAATATATATTATGTTGTTTAGCCATGATTTTGCATTGCTTTTATGTGTTTGTTTTTAACCATTTTGTTACGGACTTTTTACGGTACTAGTAATGGTGGTAAAGCAGAATCTCGGTGCAAAATGAACATCATAATATTGTTTTCCTTACTTTTGAATAACATTTACACCACCCATCACGTTGGGACGTAATAATCGTCGGTGAAACGTGGGTGTCCCGAGTGTGGACTGTGACTTGCATTTTCACAGTTCACACCTGGAACAACTAGTAATAATTAGTAATAATTACTAAATTAAACGAACTTACCTTAAGTGAAGTTCTATTGTAATTATACGAAGTGCTTAGTCCGAGATACTTCAATAATTCACTATGTAGTTTCACAATGTCTGCATTGTTTATCCGCATATTTAAAGCTTCTTGGACGCTTCTTGAAGCAAAAACACTGGCATTCTTTTTAGAGCATAAGTTATTACAAAATAATTCTCCACTTTTCTTTGGTCATAACTCCAGGGCAAATAGAAAACTTTCCATTATTTGGGTTCGGGTGGGTTAGGAGTATCTCGGACTAAGCACTTCGTATAATTACAATAGAACTTCACTTAGGGTAAGTTCGTTTAATTTAGTAATTATACTTGTGCTTAGTCCGAGATACTTCAATAATTCACTATGTAGATGTTTAGAGTTAAAGTTGAGAATTATACCATATGAGGGATTTTGAAAGATATCTAAAAATCCGCAATATTATATTTCTAAAAATATAACAGAAGGTAACAATAGACCTTGTAGGCTTATTGTTTTCTTAAAATTATGAACACTTTCTTTTAATTACATATCAGTCTTCATCATTTACGTTTATTGTAACTTTTTACTGTGTACCACCTATAAACTCCATTCAATATAACACTAGAAAGAAGGAAAAATTATTTCTTCATGGCGCACACTTCGACGAAATGATTAATGTTTTGTGTCATTTAATGCGTAAAATCTGTATGGCATAACCATCTAAACGATTATTAAACACCTGACCTAAAATAACTATTTATGTTTAACTTATTATAATGACAAGGACCTTCCAAGCTACGAAATATTATTTCAAACAACATTAAAAATGTTCCTGTTGAAAAACATAAAGAAGCAGGAGTCTCTAATCTTTTTAGGGAAGCATTGCAACCAATTGAAAATTCGTGGCATCAGACGTGACAATCGGCAAATGTATAACGTTTTAATTTTATCCGATTGTCGTACCGCAATCTTATATGAAATACGTTGCTATACAACGGTTTGTTGTTAATCATGTTGACTTTTGTGAGTGACTCAAACTGCTCTCTTTGTACTAAGTACGTTTTATAATGTACCTTGTCTTTATAATAGTGCACATAAATAGTAAAATAATTAACGCTAAGCATAAAGTAGCACCTATGTGAAGCCAAATATATAGATTTTTCGTAGTGTTTTCCAGTAAATTAAATAATGTGCATGGTATGAAATAGTTTCAAAAACCTTTTTTTTCTGTTTTCTTCTTTTTCCTAATGTTATTTGGAATTGAATATAGAGCTGAATCTATTATAAGTGATAAAGCCGACCTATGTTTTTAATGTTTTATAGGAAGCTGGTTGCTTTAATTTTTCAGTAAGAAATTGTAGTACTCTAAGTATAGCTATTTAAAATAGTTTTTAATCTTCGCAATACATTCGCCTTAATTAAAGCCAAGCTACATTGCTTTATGGTATATTCTGACAGAGATGCTACCATGTTAACTGTTGTTTAGTGGATGTAGAGTTCTGAAAAGGTGACAGTAACAATTTTACAGAGGGTTGAACATTCTTTACATTTACATTACTGTCTACCTACCATGGTTATGATGTCTATATTGAAAAAAGTGATAATATCAGTAGGCTTTGTCGCTTAGATTTTGTGTACAATTTCTAATATGAGGGTACAAAGGGGAAAAAACTTAAGCAAAGTATAGCTAGACCAATCTATAATAAAGGCATCAATATTATTTGCATTTGCCTAGACAAATATTTTTTGTATTGTCTTTTGTTGCAAATAAATCAATGGAAGAGTGCCAAAAAATAATCTATAATTTCTTGAAAGGCTGTCTGAGCCTATATTTTCAAACCTCCAGATCAATTTTACATAGGAAGCAAAAACCCTAATATTTTTGGGCCCCACACCACTGCCATATTGTCTTAGCTAACAAGTTTAAATTAGATAAAAATATAGGTAATTGACTTCTTGTCTTTTTGTAGTAGCATTATATAAATAAGGAAACACATAAATTAAAAGTAGTTTTGTAAGATATATTTCGACCACTTGATGTGGTCGGCTTCAGTTACATTATATCTATACTCGTACAATTAAATAATATTTACAATAATAAGATATAAAAAAGAAAAGATTAATGATTTGTTCTTCTAAATGGTAATGAATAAAATTTGATTTTGATGATACGATGACAGCTCGACAGGTAGATAGACAGAATATCAAAAAGTATTATTTTAAGGGAGGTTTTTGTGCTGCTTTCTTGTGGTCAGTGTTGTCTGTTCAGACCTGGACCGTAATGGGCACCAAGTGACCAGATGTAAGATCCAAGGTCACTTGGTGCCCATTACGGTCCAGGTCTGAACAGACAACACTGACCACAAGAAAGCAACACAAAAACCTCCCTTAAAATAATACTTTTTGATATTCTGTCTATCTACCTGTCGAGCTGTCATCGTATCATCAAAATCAAATTTTATTCATTACCATTTAGAAGAACAAATCATTAATCTTTTCTTTTTTATATCTTATTATTGTAAATATTATTTAATTGTACGAGTATAGATATAATGTAACTGAAGCCGACCACATCAAGTGGTCGAAATATATCTTACAAAACTACTTTTAATTTATGTGTTTCCTTATTTATATAATGCTACTACAAAAAGTTTAAATTAGGAAATTGTATTATTCCATCCTGTTTATTCAATAATACTTGGAATTAACTAAAGTTTTTAACAAAGTATTGTAGCTCAAAAAAAAAAACGCTGCTAAGTTCCAAATGATTTATAAACCTAATATTTTTATATCATTGGTCCAAAAAACCCTTGGCTGTTTTTCCCTAACAATATAATATACCCCAGCCCATTGTCTTACAGAATTTTTAGCTATATTAATTTGTCTAGACTACCATAAGATTGAGCATCGAAAACATTATTAGTTTTATTCAAAGCTTTTGTCTTTCAAATATTTTGGTATATAAGTAGCCATAGGATACAGGAGGGCAAGTAGCTACTAGTGTTCTAATTAATTTTGTGAAGTCTCTTATTGAACACTGATTCATTTTATAAATTTATTATTAATCATCTGTGATATATACAAATATAATATGTATAATACATATTTTCTTTTCTTAATTGATCATGTCATGTCATTTTAATTGATAACATATTCTAAGTATTCAACAGTCTGAAAAGGGATCAGGCAACTTATTTCCCTATTTTATAACCCAAGATATTTATTGTCAAAAGTTTTATTGTCATCTGACAGCTCTTTAAGCATTCTGAGTAAAAATCTGCAGTACATGTTGCATATCCTCTGAGTATATATGACTGATATTTTGTATTCAACTTAAAATTGGCTTTAATAAAATTTATAATTTGTAAATGTTAATTGACCAGTATAGAGACCAAATGGCATATGTATAGCTGAACTCATATGTGATATTTAGAAAAATAAAGCAAATATATTTTTTATCATCGCCCATTGGAATTAAGTTGTAAACTGCATTATTCATGTCAATAGCACACATAAAATCACATGATTTTACGAAGTGTCCTAACATTTTTGACTTTGAAATGTTCAGGTATAATGTGCTTATTCAGAGATTTTAAATTTATGATAAATCTGTATGTACCATTGGGTTTTAGTACCTATTATAAATGACCTAGACAAGAACTGTCCCCCCACAGGTTCATATCTTGAAAAGACACCCAGTTTCAATAACTTCTGAATTTCATCTGTGATGATAGCCATATCAGACCCTGATAAGCCAAATTTTTTTGCAGCTATTGACCATATAGGAGTGCTAGTAACATATTTTGTATCCATTAATCCAGGAGAATATAGTAAAAGTCATTAATTAGTCATCTCCCAACATTTTTAATAAAATCTGGGTCTGCCAGCGGCATTATTTACCTTTCTTAAGACTGTTTGACAAACTTCAGTTGATAAGGTTTTGGTGGTAGACCTGGCGGACGATGCTGCTATGCAGGTCTCGCTGAGCTCTTCTGGTATTTGTCCCCCCCCCTCCCCTTGTTTTTAGGATTTTGACTGGTTCGAGTAAGGAGGTACGTACTCAGTAGTCTCCCTGTGGTCATGCTGGTCGAGCAGAGAGTCGTACCCTTAGAGTACTATTTTGCAGTGTGATGCACACTTGACCATATTTTCAAAATTTTCTCTAATCATGAATTTTGTTACGTTTGTTCTTATCTATGGTATTAATCAGATTTTTGTTCAGACTACGAGAAATAAGCTGTTTTCTGGTATTGTTGATTGGATTGTAGTCAAAATAACTGGCAACACAATGCTCAGTTTTATCCGTCCAAGAACAACTGTTGTTGTTGATGCTCCTTAATTCTGTTGTCACTTGACTTGATAGCGTCTCCAAGCGATCCTACCAGTTCATTGTTCAGGATTGGGGCCTGTGAGCGTGGGGCAAAGTAATATTTTTTGGTGTCAAATCCTTCAGTTAATATATTTTTCATTCTCTTGAAAATGTCAGTGTATTTATCAGAAGATATATTATGTCCATTGAATAAAAACAGTTAAATATGTGAGCTACCACATACTTATATAAAACATGGACATAAGTTAAACCTAAACTTGAGACATACCGAGAAGCTTTAAATATGCGGATAAACAATGCAAACATTGTGAACTACATAGTGAATTATTGAAGTATCTCGGACTAAGCACAAGTACATAGGTAACACTAAAAGTTTCCGGAACTGGCCACTTACATAAACAATATTTAAAAATTTATTGCAACATTTGAAAATAGAACTCTTTGGCTGTAGAATGCAGTTTGTTTCATCTGACTGTCTTTTGTTTTTACCTTGTGGCGCCATTTAAAAAATTGTGTGTCTGCATCAACATGGATTTAACTCGGGAAAATTTTCGTAGTATGATTTTCTACGATTTTAAGTGTAATTTGACAGCTCAACAGAGCATCGCTCTGCTTGAAACAGCTTTTGGCAATGAAGCACCATGCAAGACGACTATTTATAGCTGGTTTGCAGAATTCAAGCGTGGTCGTATCAATCTCAGTGACGAATCTCGCGATGGTCGGCCGTCCACCGCTGTGACCAACAAAAACATCGATGCTGTGCGCCGTATGATTGAAACAGACAGGCATGTGACCTACCATGAAATTCGCGCATCCTTAGAAATAAGCATGAGTCAAATACAATCAATCCTACACAAACATTTGGGTGTGAGAAAGCTGTGCTCGCGGTGGATCCCACACAACTTGACCGAGGCTCAAAAAACGGACCGCGTCACTTGGTGCAGTGCCATGCTTACCAGATTCAACGAAGGTGCGTCAAATTTGGTGTGGGACATAGTAACAGGTGACGAAACATGGATTTATTGCTACGATCCCAAAACAAAGCAGCAATCGAGCGTATGGGTCTTTCAAGATGAGCCGAAACCAACCAAAGTGGCGCGCGTGAAAAGTGCGTCTAAGCGGATGATTGCTTCTTTTTTTAATAAAACTGGACACGTGGCTACTGTTGCTTTAGAGAATCGTCGTACCGTGAATAGTGACTGGTACACGACCATTTGTTTGCCGGAAGTTATTGACGAACTCCGTAAAAATAACCGTAAACGCCGTATCATCCTGCACCACGACAATGCTAGTTCTCACACGGCCAGACAGACAAACGACTTTTTGAAGACGAAAAATGTAGAACTCATGAGTCATCCTGCATACAGTCCCGACCTGGCACCTTGTGACTTTTTTCTGTTCCCAAAAATTAAGAACCAATTACGCGGTCAACGATTTTCATCACCAGAAGAGGCTGTCGAGGAGTATGAAAAACACGTTTCAGAGGTCACCACAGGGGAGTGGCACAAAAGTTTTCAAAACTGGTTTGATCGAATGAAAAAGTGCATAGACGCCAAGGGAGATTATTTTGAAAAACAATAAATTAATTTTGTACCTTTAATAGTATTTTTTCATATTCATTCCGGAAACTTATAGTGCGTCCCACGTATAATAAAGTTTTCGCATTCCAATTCTATCAATTTGTCATTTATATTTTGATTGCATTCGATTAACGAACTTAAAAGCGTATTAATCGTTGTAATCGAATGTTATCAAAATGTAAGGCATAAAATAATAAATTATACACAAATTCTTGTACTTTTATTCCACATATATTTATTTTTATTCTAACTTAGGCTACCGGTTTCGTATTACACATCATCGGGCCAACAAATTATTAATTATTTAACATGACAGAAAGAAAACAACAGAAAACATTTTTAACAAGCAAATATAAAAGAAAATAATTTTAATGCAGGAATCCTATTATTAGTAATCAATTAAAATGCAATTTTTGCATACTTTTTAGGGTTCCGTAGTCCGACAAGGAACCCTTATAGTTTCGCCATGTCAGTCTGTTCGTCTGTCCGCGGCTTAGCGCAGATACTATTAATACTAGAAAGCTGTAATTTAGCATGAATATAAATATTTATCACGCCAACAAAATGGTAAAACAAAATCTCGAAAAAAAATGTTTTAACGCTACCTCTCATACACGTAAACTGGGGATGAATTTTTTTTTCTCGTCTATCCCATAGTGTGGGGTATCGTTGGATAGGCCATTTAAAAACATTGTGTTTGTGTGAAAACCATTTTTGGATTTAGGGATCCGTTGGCGAAATATTAAGCTTTAAAGTGAAAATTTTAGTTAGAGCGTCCCGTCCCGCCCCTGCTGCTTAAACGGTTGTTTATAGAAATGTGGAAAAATTCACAGAAGTTGTATATATAATGAATTTAAAAGGAAAACTATCACAGCTAAGTAGGCTTTACAGGTTTACGAGTACAGGTCGCGCCAAACTTTTGGTCCCCTATAATGTATGGGACCAGAAGTTTAGCGCGGTCTGTATTAGTAGACCTACTTACATATATGTACCGGGCAACTACGGAACCCTACATTGCGCGTGGCCGGTTTTATTATAACATTTTTAGTACTTTGCAACTTCCTGTCAGCCAAGTGTATTTGTCATATTGAGATTTATGTAAATGTTTGACAAAGCGAAGAGCACGGTATAAAGAAATGTAGAATAGATGCCATTTCCTAAACAAGCCGATGGGAATCGTGTTATATGGACCCGTCGCCACTGGTAGCTTGTTTGAGATATTGTCAACTAGCTTAAACAGATTGAACAGAAAGTACTGGGGTCACAACATCATTCCTTCTTTTGTTGAGGATACGGGGATCATAATGTTAAAGATTTGTGCAGTTTCAAAACCGCATGCAAATTATGAAGTTTTTTAATTGTAAGTAAATCACACAACAGTTCAAATACGTCACTTTCAGTAGCCACCTTGTGCCCTCTGTAATTTAATACATTTTTCGTAGATAAATTCGTCTGCATTTCATTATCTTCGTATATATTTTTGTTTATTTTAGTAAATACAAACGTTCAAGTGTATATCGTAAAGAGATTATTTATAGATATATAGAGATCTTTTGTGTTTGTGTAGAAATTGAAAATGTTTATGTGTGTGCTTTGATTGATTTTTTTTTAACTAATTCTAATTATTAAGTCAATATTTTTAGGTAACAAAATTAATTGTGTGCAACCTTGAAAGAAACTTCATGTGCTTATATTACAACTAGGTAACTAAATGGTCACTTGTCTTGCAATAAACTGGTATTATACAAGTAAATGTCTAACTAATAGAATGAATTGTGTTCAGGAGTTGAAGCAGCTGATGGACGAGTGCATCAGTCACGTGATCGGGTCGCGTCCATCATGCGCGCGCGTCGCCGAGCCGCAAGCATCGCCCGCCGCACCGCGCCGACACACGCACAGGATACACGTCAGTTCATACACTCTCACTATTAGCTGTGGTTGTTGGCTGGACGCGTGCGTCAGTCACGTGTCGCCGAGCCGCTAGTAATACTAGTTTATGCGGTTTAGTGCGGTAAAGTGGCAATAGCTTACGAGGACGATTTGAAACACGAGCGATAATTGTTAGATATAATTGGAGTTTAATTTACAGTGTCAAATTTCGGAGTTGCGCCCTTTTAGTAGTGATTCAGTTGTACTTCTATTTACAATGTCCATCTGTATAAACTCGATGTCGTTTGTTTCATATCTAGAAGCGAAATACTTTTTACCCACTTATCACGACATCTGCGGAACTATAGAGTCTACAAACTAGATATTTGACCCGCTTAAAAGGATTTAGTGACATGTTTGTTGTGTTTTATGTAAATAAAGAACGAAATGGTGACGTTGAGACACACTCCACAGAGCCCGCTGTCCGCCCCCCGCGCCAGCAGCCCCGCCAGCCGCAATGTACCGACGCCCCCCACCCCGCCGACCGAGCCGGACCCCGTGCTCAACTTTCACGGCGTTGAACACACTGGTATGTCTTCGTCTATTTATATAGCCGTTCCCAGTTACAGCGACAGCTTCTTTAACTCCTGTCAAGTTAGAGCTAAGCTGATGTGATTTTTGCAGTCGATGTGCGCCCATTTAGAGCACACGTCAGCACAGAATTAGCGTAACTGTAAGAGATGGCTGCAGGTGGCCGTAGCTAAAGTTCGTCCCTTTTTAAGTCTAAATAAGAATAAATAAACGAGAGGAGAACTTAGCCGTCAAATTGGTGCCATACTGGAGAAGGCAAAGTGCCTGGAATAGAAGAGGTTGTATGATTAGATTGATGCATGTAAAAGACGCGAAAGAGTAGCAAATTGAAATTTGTTCGTTTTAATTTTTATTAATGAACACACATAAACAATATATGGTAAAATGTGCTGTACTTCGATCCCTCAGTGGGGTCATCATTAGGCGAAATTTGTGATCTTAGTCTTTGCCTACCCCTTTGGGAGAAAGGCATGCCTATATGTATATACGTATAAATAAAAGGACTTTAAATCATAGAACTAACCTATTAGCATAATATTTTATGCATCCACAACTGTTTTGGCAATCGCAATCAACTTTTGCAGTCGGATAGATTTTAAGTAATGGTGGCCAAATAGCCTACTTTTAATCTCAGAACAACAAGAACTCTCTATAAAAAAGATCTAACTCAAATCAGCATCATCTGAAGAATCGATCCTTATTAAACTCCACCATCAACGTTGACCCCTCAGCTTAAAGACGTCGCCAAAAATATAATAAATAATGTTGTATTTGTACAAATAAAACCAGTCCTCGCGAGGGTGTTACGCGCACGCTGGCATCATGCTAAACCTGTTGCGGGTCATTTTTAATTTTAACCGAAACGTCAAGTTTTGTTTTCTCGTATAGTCTAATCAAGTCTTAACTGTACTAATTAGTCACAATAAGAATAATCAACAAAAATACTCACCGACATCACAATAAAGCATCATCGTTGACCTCCAGCTCACAGCCGGCGCGTGCAAGACGCTATCAGCCAGCTGGACTCTGCGCGCGACCTGAAGCTCCGCAGCTGCAAGTCCGTGGGGCGCGTGCTGGAGGCCGCAGTCACCAGCTACGAGCCCAAGCTGCGGCAGGTCACCTTCAAGTGGCAGCGGGGGCTCAAGATCGGCGCCGGGACCTTCGGGAAGGTGAGCGTGGAATATGGAATTAGTTCTATGTTTACCTACTTCCATCGGTTGACAGTTTCTAAGCTGGAAAAACATGATAACAAGGAAATCCTTGCGGATGGTGTCCTCAGGAGTCGCATGGCGGGAGAGGCGACCCGCACTGAACTGGCAACTTACTGCCATATTACCTTGGTTAAATAATTTATAGAAAAGAAAGTCATTGGACGGGATTCGAACCCAAAAGTCTGCCTACCATAAACCGATACCAGATTGCCAATCAATCGAATGTAATAACTTGAGGATGAGGGATATTTTTCCTGCAGCGCTAGTTGGTTTGAAGTAAAGTACAATAAGACGCATATTTCCCGTTTCTATGATACATTAAACAGGTCTCGTAGCGTCCTTTTTCGTACTACTCATAATAAGATAATCCATAACATTTCAAAATAATAACCCGCTAATGTCATTAGTTACTTGGAAAGTAAGTAAAAAGCTAAGGGATTTGTATATATCCCTGTTCCAAAATTTTAAATTTTACATAGTTAAATGATTTTTTTAAACTTTGACTTTTCAGCAAAAGCCTTGTAGGCATAATGACTTTCGTACCAATGCCAGTAACTACTTTGGTTGTATTAAAAAAAAACCGAAATGGCATGACCATAGAGCTTAATATATCAAATGCCATTGACACTTGCCATTGACAGCTAGTATTTTTATTCATTTCTAGGCAAATGTATTCTAGCTATTCAGCCCATGTCCTTAAAATTTGTTTTTTTTTTCAACATATCTCTAGAACTAAGGAATAAAAAAAATAATTAAACGCTTTTCGGAATGAGAATAAAAAGATATCTCCATAGATTTTTAATTTTTGTACCTTAACAGAAATGAAAACATGTGGATTGTTATATCCGCAGGTGTACACGGTGATCAACACGGAGACGAGTCAGCTGCTGGCGATGAAGGAGCTGAGCATCGGCATCGGCGACCGACGCGCGATGCGGCGCGCTGCGAACGAGCTGAGGGTGCTCGAGGGAGTCATACACCCGCATCTAGTCAGATACTACGGCTGTGAACTGCACAGGGTATGACGTCACTGACATTGTCAACATTGTTTTATTCATACACATCTCTAATATACATATAAAATGAAACGCTTGGAAATGCTCGAGATACGGGTCCAAGTGTTGATTACTAAGGTAGTTTTATGGTTACTACACATTACAGTCACGCCCGCTATTCCTGTTGGGCAGGGCAGATATTTGACCAAGTCCGTTCCGCAGGAGGAGATGTTGATCTTCATGGAGCTGTGCGTGGAGGGCTCCCTGGAGACGCTGGTGGCGACGGCGGGCCCGCTGCCGGAGCAGACCGTGCGCAAGTACACCAAGCAGCTGGTCAGTGCGGTCGTCGAGCTGCATCACCGGAACATCGCGCACCGGGACATCAAGAGTTTGTCACTATTCTTATATCATCTATATATGGTTTTATCTTTATCGGTTTACTGCCACTGGTAAGCAAGGCCTACCTACAGAATGAAAAGTAAGCATCTATAAAATAGGAGAGCACAAGCGGGCGAGACGTTAAACAGTCGTCCCGGGACTTTAGAAAAACCTACGAAAGTCGTTAACGATTGAAATAATGCTACTGTCTGTACCGCTCTCCCGGTACGGTTTATCTTTAAGTCATGGTGGAACCCGACAAGTGCCTTGGTGACATGGGGAATTCTACAGCCACTTGAAATGAAGGGATTTGTCATTTAGTTGGCTCTTGGTTCACCTGCCCAGGCATCAGTATCGTCTCCATGAGTGAACGGACATCTCGTACAGGTCAGTCGGCTACTTTAAAGAGATGATGTGTGGTGTAGTGCCGCGACCCGCTGTATGTCTGACAGTTTTCTTTTTTTCATTCATAACTGGTACGTAATGAGGATTCAGATGACTTATATCTACGTAGGTATTTTGATTTTCCTTAGTTTTGTTTGCTTATCTTAATTTATAAAACAACTTGAATTTAATGAAACACTAAAAGATCAAAAGAGTACGGATTTATTTTCACATCCATTTGTCTGTATTTTACATATTCTACCTCCCTCCCCCTCCCAGGCGGCAACATATTCCTGACGAACGAGGGGCACTGCCTGAAGCTCGGCGACTTCGGGTGCGCAGTGAAGATCCGCGCCAACACCACGGCGGTCGGCGAGCTGCAGGGCACCGTCGGCACGCAGGGTACCTACTCACTGTACTTTGTTATAATAAGTTGCTTATCTTCAAAATCAAATTAATATATTTATTTTGTAAAATAGATACCTACATAAAGTATACTTTTACAAGTCAAAGTTAATCTTTACAAAAATAAAATATGAAAAACTAGTAATTTATGAAACTGGTACTGGTACCTAGTTATGTTAGGTAGTTTCATACACTACTTTATCTAAACTCATGCCTAACAACCTGTTTTCATATAATAATCTTGATAAAATTTGTCGTTCGCCATTTTTGGTTTTTCTTATAAAAGCTCGTTTTAAAAGTGTTCGTAATTTCCGTCGTTATTTCCAGAATGTCAGGTGAGGTCAAATTATCATCACCATCGCTGCTTTGAGTAATTTTAGGGCAAAATAATACTATTGGTTTGACCAATAAAACCACAGTAAATAATAATTTCCACGTAAGCTATGGCGCCAAAATCCAACAGTCCACCTCACATGTGTACGCGTTGCGCGCGCCGACAGCAATAGACAAAGCAGGCCGAAAATAAAATGAAATTGTGACCTCCTTTGTCACGCCGCAATATTACTTAGTACATGTTAGAGAATATTATATGACAACATCATTGGTATTTGATTTTAAACCTCAGACATGGCTGTTTGGACTAAGTTCCCTTTGCCTTCCTAGTTATAGGCTGTCCGAGATACCACGATATGGGTGGTAGTTCAAAGTTGACAGTTACAGTGATGTACCCTAACGAAATATAATCGTTTTTTTTTAGTATCGAGAAAGTTAACAAGGGCTATCAAATCGATTTTTTATTTGATTGATCTTTGATTATCCAAACTATTTTTTGTTAATTACTAAATTAAACGAATCAATAACTGAGAGTTCAAAAATTTTTTTTTGTTTTTCTCGGAATTTCACCGTTAACAAAACAAAAAATCAACAAAAACTGTAACAAACGTCAAAACAAATAGCAGGTATAGCAACCGCAACGAAAACACAAACCTTATACAAGATGTACTCATAGTGACGCGATCCTATATGATGGCCGCACCGATTCATCGATATATTTTCGATTATGTAGTGTCAGTACCTACAGTCACCGTCAATAGAAATTGTGGACTATGTAAACAAAGCGCCATGTTGTCTTTGTCTATGAATAGGTGAACTATCTAGAGATGGGTAAGTATGTGATTTAAATATGTTAGGTGCTTAATTAATTTTCTTTATTTGATTCATCGCTAAAATATTCTGATGAATCGCTAGTCAAATCGCCCACGTTAATTACAAATGGTTCCGTCACAGCGTCGGTGGCCGTATCTATTATCCCATCCAGTTCTTTAATTTTTTCTTCTACTTTTAGGACATGAACTACACATATCGCCCACTGTTCTGGCCCGATCCGCGCCAAACCTTGGAGCAACAAAATCTTCACATCGTCCATTTTGAATGTTTTGTTGTTCCTTCCAACGTAACCTTCTAACACTCAACTCTATCGGGTTAAGCTCGCAATGATATGGTGGAAGGCGCAAAACTGTCACATTTTTCGATGCCGCCAACTCATCTACATATATTTTTTTATATTTTTGCTTGTCTACTTTAGCTATGAGATTCGCTTTGATTTCGGTTTCTTGAAATTTGATTTCTTTTTCGCGCAACCAGCTTTGGATAGCCTCCTTCCGCCAACTCATGTTGGGCGCCTTTTCGATTTGACGCGAATGATATGGGGCATTGTCCATTACTATGACGGAACCAATTGTCGTTGTTTCAAGGTAAAACACTATCCAAATCACAAAGAAAGATCAGTAAGAGAAGCCTACAGAGGCGACGAAACGTCAAGCACATATCTATTAAGGTATGTTATTAGTTATCGCGAGTAAGACCCCAATACAAAGTTAATAAAGAGAAGCCAAGTCGTTAGAATACCGAAAACACAAAAGATTTTAGAGCAACGCTGGAAGATCACACAGCTCTCGATAGAATCACACACACGTTTATGTCAAAGATAATGAAGTAACGCTGTCAAAAAAAAAGACTGAATAAAATTGCATCACGAATAAAATAGGTTTATACGTGGGACGCACTATAAGTTTCCGGAATGAATATGAAAAAATACTATTAAAGGTACAAAATTAATTTATTGTTTTTCAAAATAATCTCCCTTGGCGTCTATGCACTTTTTCATTCGACCAAACCAGTTTTGAAAACTTTTGTGCCACTCCCCTGTGGTGACCTCTGAAACGTGTTTTTCATACTCCTCGACAGCCTCTTCTGGTGATGAAAATCGTTGACCGCGTAATTGGTTCTTAATTTTTGGGAACAGAAAAAAGTCACAAGGTGCCAGGTCGGGACTGTATGCAGGATGACTCATGAGTTCTACATTTTTCGTCTTCAAAAAGTCGTTTGTCTGTCTGGCCGTGTGAGAACTAGCATTATCGTGGTGCAGGATGATACGGCGTTTACGGTTATTTTTACGGAGTTCGTCAATAACTTCCGGCAAACAAATGGTCGTGTACCAGTCACTATTCACGGTACGACGATTCTCTAAAGCAACAGTAGCCACGTGTCCAGTTTTATTAAAAAAAGAAGCAATCATCCGCTTAGATGCACTTTTCACGCGCGCCACTTTGGTTGGTTTCGGCTCATCTTAAAAGACCCATACGCTCGATTGCTGCTTTGTTTTGGGATCGTAGCAATAAATCCATGTTTCGTCACCTGTTACTATGTCCCACACCAAATTTGACGCACCTTCGTTGAATCTGGTAAGCATGGCACTGCACCAAGTGACGCGGTCCGTTTTTTGAGCCTCGGTCAAGTTGTGTGGGATCCACCGCGAGCACAGCTTTCTCACACCCAAATGTTTGTGTAGGATTGATTGTATTTGACTCATGCCTATTTCTAAGGATGCGCGAATTTCATGGTAGGTCACATGCCTGTCTGTTTCAATCATACGGCGCACAGCATCGATGTTTTTGTTGGTCACAGCGGTGGACGGCCGACCATCGCGAGATTCGTCACTGAGATTGATACGACCACGCTTGAATTCTGCAAACCAGCTATAAACAGTCGTCTTGCATGGTGCTTCATTGCCAAAAGCTGTTTCAAGCCGAGCGATGCTCTGTTGAGCTGTCAAATTACACTTAAAATCGTAGAAAATCATACTACGAAAATTTTCCCGAGTTAAATCCATGTTGATGCAGACACACAATTTTTTAAATGGCGCCACAAGGTAAACACAAAAGACAGTCAGATGAAACAAACTGCATTCTACAGCCAAAGAGTTCTATTTTCAAATGTTGCAATAAATTTTCAAATATTGTTTATGTAAGTGGCCAGTTCCGGAAACTTTTAGTGTTACCTATGTATTCAAATAGATTCGTACATCACTAATTTTCAAAGACAATACAGATTCGATGAGAAAAAAATATGACAGCAATCTCGTCGCAGTACAGATTTGACTTTTGATTCTATAATTTTCCGTAATGAACTGGTGATTATTGAATATTTCATGATGAAATACAGTGAATGGCAGGTAAGACTTGATGCTTCATGATTTGGAATAATGTTCAGTGAGACTCCGTGACAGAACCTTGAGAAAAATTGAGAAAACTGTTTGTTTACATAGTTCACAATTTCTATTGATGGCGACTATAAGGGTTAGCGTTCCGATCCACGCATCACGTAGCAAAAATACATTATTATTTACTGAATCTTTTCTTCGTTAAATTTAACGAACACACTGAGATTTTTGTTCCGATTTATAGAGGCATTATTTATTTTGTTTTTGCAATAATTATTTACACTATTTCTAAAACCTATTATTTTCTTTTGTGTCTGGGTGTATGTAGGATGGTGTGAGTAGTATAGGTGAAACGGAAAATTACGAACTGTCACCCATATCATGATATCTCGGACAGCCTATAGTTGCATTGTCACATGTACTGTAATCTCAGAAAAAGTTTATGAGCATTATGTTGTTCGGAGAGCTATACTATAATTTTATTTTTTATTTTTTTTAGAGACGTTCATGAAAAATAATTTTCACTATGCCAGTAGTTTTGAGTTCGTAATGAAGATTTTACGATATGAGGTTAGATAAAAATAATAATACGGGAAATCTATACAAAAATATTTAGGTTGGGCTACTAAAATGTAATAAAATTATACACTTGCATAAAATAGAGAAACATAGGAAAAAAATATTATATATAATATACATAAAGCAATGAACAAATGTGTTGCTAAATAAACCACAAATAAAAATAATGCCTAACCATTCGATTAGTCTTGCTAAGAAGAAGGGCAAGAAACTTAGCAAGACATGTCTTTTTTTCAATTTTCCTTTTTTTTATTCAAAAATGTTTGTATTATAATATAATTATTCTATACAAATTTTCTTATACCTACTTAAGTAAAGGCCTAACAAATATCTTTCAACTACATATTGTGAAGATTTAAGTTAAAATGTTTAAAGTTTCGTAAGAGGCACAGATTTTCATAAAATTTTTATCCTTATGGATATCAAGTGCCATTTTATGCACGGTTTTTCGGTTAATCTAATCTCTAATCAAGGCGAACTTACCCCTTACGCTTACAAAGGCGTATTCAGGAGGCCACTATACGTTGGTGATGATTTAGATTGGTCGTTAGATAAACCATTAAACCCCTCATTAAAGTCAGAAGATGTATGTGTGTTGTCGAAAAGGTTGAGCCTCGGTCCCTTTTGCATTCTATAACATTTTACGACCAAAAGATTGAAATAAGTTTCGTAGTTTAAATCCTGGTCGAACTGGTGCGATGATTTCGCTTTGTACTTTAAATAGGTTAACTGTAGGTTCTGATAAAAATTAAAAGACACGTTTAAAGAAGCACACAGTATAGTATAATTTAACACTCACCCGGATTATGCGGTTAAAAAAATAGCTGAAATCTAAAAACACATAAACTAATTACAACTTATTGACCCGAACTCCTTACAAGATGAAACTCATGTGGCTCCCGGACTATAAATTTAGAACATCTAAATTAATATTTCGCCTGATTTGTATTCGTGCTTAAACATCTACGTGGGACGCACTATAAGTTTCCGGAATGAATATGAAAAAATACTATTAAAGGTACAAAATTAATTTATTGTTTTTCAAAATAATCTCCCTTGGCGTCTATGCACTTTTTCATTCGATCAAACCAGTTTTGAAAACTTTTGTGCCACTCCCCTGTGGTGACCTCTGAAACGTGTTTTTCATACTCCTCGACAGCCTCTTCTGGTGATGAAAATCGTTGACCGCGTAATTGGTTCTTAATTTTTGGGAACAGAAAAAAGTCACAAGGTGCCAGGTCGGGACTGTATGCAGGATGACTCATGAGTTCTACATTTTTCGTCTTCAAAAAGTCGTTTGTCTGTCTGGCCGTGTGAGAACTAGCATTGTCGTGGTGCAGGATGATACGGCGTTTACGGTTATTTTTACGGAGTTCGTCAATAACTTCCGGCAAACAAATGGTCGTGTACCAGTCACTATTCACGGTACGACGATTCTCTAAAGCAACAGTAGCCACGTGTCCAGTTTTATTAAAAAAAGAAGCAATCATCCGCTTAGATGCACTTTTCACGCGCGCCACTTTGGTTGGTTTCGGCTCATCTTGAAAGACCCATACGCTCGATTGCTGCTTTGTTTTGGGATCGTAGCAATAAATCCATGTTTCGTCACCTGTTACTACGTCCCACACCAAATTTGACGCACCTTCGTTGAATCTGGTAAGCATGGCACTGCACCAAGTGACGCGGTCCGTTTTTTGAGCCTCGGTCAAGTTGTGTGGGATCCACCGCGAGCACAGCTTTCTCACACCCAAATGTTTGTGTAGGATTGATTGTATTTGACTCATGCCTATTTCTAAGGATGCGCGAATTTCATGGTAGGTCACATGCCTGTCTGTTTCAATCATACGGCGCACAGCATCGATGTTTTTGTTGGTCACAGCGGTGGACGGCCGACCATCGCGAGATTCGTCACTGAGATTGATACGACCACGCTTGAATTCTGCAAACCAGCTATAAACAGTCGTCTTGCATGGTGCTTCATTGCCAAAAGCTGTTTCAAGCCGAGCGATGCTCTGTTGAGCTGTCAAATTACACTTAAAATCGTAGAAAATCATACTACGAAAATTTTCCCGAGTTAAATACATGTTGATGCAGACACACAATTTTTTAAATGGCGCCACATGGTAAAAACAAAAGACAGTCAGATGAAACAAACTGCATTCTACAGCCAAAGAGTTCTATTTTCAAATGTAGCAATAATTTTTTAAATATTGTTTATGTAAGTGGCCAGTTCCGGAAACTTTTAGTGTTACCTATGTATCAGTATAATACAGTAGGCGAGGTGACTCAACATTGTATTACTCAAAATGCACCCTTATCCAGTGGTAAGAAGGTCTGGTTAACGTTGCAGCGTACATGGCCCCGGAGATGTTCATGAAGTCTTCGGGTCACGGGCGCGCGGCTGATATCTGGTCGCTGGGGTGCGTCGTCACCGAGATGGCGTCCGGCAAGGTAAGATGAGATAAAATAGCGAAAACGGTTACATTTCACACTAGCTTTTGCCCGCGGCCCCGCCCGCGTGTTATTCGGTTTAACGACATGGTTTTTTCCGGGATAAAAAGTAACCTATGTGTTAAGTTGGGGTATAGACTATATCCATTCTAAATTTCATACAAATCTGTCCAGCCGTTACAGCGTGAAAGAGTAACAAACATACACACACACACACACACACACACACACACTTTCGCATTTATAATATTAGTGTGAAGTGTGATGAGTACTGATGAGATAACATAGCCTTGTTAGTTCACCACAAACGAGTAAGTCCGCGCTAATTAGACACCTGATGTATGAAATAACAAAGCCTTGTCTTATTTCGCCACAAACGATAAGGACCGCGCTAATTAGACACCTGATTTTTCAATGATATTGATCTATCCTACAGGAACCATGCATTTTTCCGGAATAAAAAGTAGCCTATGTGTTAAGTTAGGGTATAAGATATATCCATTCTAAATTTCATACAAATCTGTCCAGCCGTTACAGCGTGAAAGAGTAACAAACATACACACACACAACACACACACACACACACACTTTCGCATTTATAATATTAGTGTGAAGTGTGATGAGTACTGATGAGATAACATAGCCTTGTCTTAGTTCACCACAAACGAGTAAGTCCGCGCTAATTAGACACCTGATGTATGAAATAACAAAGCCTTGTCTTATTTCGCCACAAACGATAAGGACCGCGCTAATTAGACACCTGATTTTTCAATGATATTGATCTATCCTACAGGAACCATGCATTTTTCGGGAATAAAAAGTAGCCTATGTGTTAAGTTAGGGTATAAGATATATCCATTCTAAATTTCATACAAATCTGTCCAGCCGTTACAGCGTGAAAGAGTAACAAACATACACACACACACATGCAAACTTTCGCATTTATAATATTAGTGTGAAGTGTGATGAGTACTGATGAGATAACAAAGCCTTGTCTTAGTTCACCACAAACGAGTAAGTCCGCGCTAATTAGACACCTGATGTATGAAATAACAAAGCCTTGTCTTATTTCGCCACAAACGATAAGGACCGCGCTAATTAGACACCTGATTTTTCAATGATATTGATCTATCCTACAGGAACCATGCATTTTTCCGGAATAAAAAGTAGCCTATGTGTTAAGTTAGGGTATAAGATATATCCATTCTAAATTTCATACAAATCTGTCCAGCCGTTACAGCGTGAAAGAGTAACAAACATACACACACACACACACACACACACACTTTCGCATTTATAATATTAGTGTGAAGTGTGATGAGTACTGATGAGATAACATAGCCTTGTCTTAGTTCACCACAAACGAGTAAGTCCGCGCTAATTAGACACCTGATGTATGAAATAACAAAGCCTTGTCTTATTTCGCCACAAACGATAAGGACCGCGCTAATTAGACACCTGATTTTTCAATGATATTGATCTATCCTACAGGAACCATGCATTTTTCCGGAATAAAAAGTAGCCTATGTGTTAAGTTAGGGTATAAGATATATCCATTCTAAATTTCATACAAATCTGTCCAGCCGTTACAGCGTGAAAGAGTAACAAACATACACACACACACATGCAAACTTTCGCATTTATAATATTAGTAGGATAGGATAAATAAATATTCACAACACATGGCCGCGGCCTCCCTGTTAGATCAACGATCCTACATTTGTCAGTAATAAAAAAATGCCAAATTTCTGTATTTTCCCCCAATTCCTTGGAAATTAGCTTAGAAGTTGGATATATTTTTTTATTTTTTTTTAACGTCTACCAACAGATATACACGCGAACATAGTATGTAGATAAATGGACAAATATTAAAATTATAGTGTACATCCAATAAAAGGTAAACTCAACATGCTGTTTACAAAACTACGACCACTTACGTGCTAATAAAAGTTACTAGTAAATACAAACAACAATTTAGAAAAATAATTAACTTAACACATTACTTAACTTTATCTCATAAACTAGAATTTATCAATACTTCAAGTTAATGAACTTATATATACAGCTTATGTACCAGGCTAAAGATTGAGAAAATACATCAAGCTCACAAACCTTATGCAAGTTATTATAGTCACTGCAGACTCTGGAAAGCACGATCTTACGACTAAGATTAGTTTTCGATCTGTTAATGGTGAATATTTTGTAATTTGCTATTCTAAAATTACTACGCGGTATGCTAAAATTTATCAAAGAAAGTAAGTATGGATAGTAAATATGAGATATTCATATCTATACTAATAATAAAGTAGTAAAAAAGTCGTGTCTGTACATTTAATATTTTCGCGAAATTTTAAATGAAATGGGTTATTATTGTTAGTAACGTACTGAGGCCAAAACCACATTTATTTTTTTATTTTTGTCTGTCGGTATGTACCGTTTTGACTCCAAAACCATTCAACGGATTTGAATGCGTAGTGACATTATAGGCTATAAGGAGTGTTCATAATCATACGCCGAAGCCGAAAACGGGGCAGAGATTGAATAAACGCGGGCAAAGGCTAGTCTTATAATAAATTAAGCACTTTGGAATCCTCCTTTGAGACCTGCCCCCTAATGAAAAAGCTGCATACGTCCGTAAACACCATATTATTTGACTAAAGTCTGGCGCTGTTCTGGTCAAACTCCTACATCAAACATGTAGCTTATGACAATCTTGGTAAATAACGCTGCTACCGTTTCTCCAACAATGATGAATTATAAATCCTATATTATTTAACTGTATTATTGTGCCTTGATAATGCCATAAGGCGAAACCGGTTGGAGATGGTAAAGTTTTAATTATGAAACAGTACATACACGTGTTGTTCATCAAAATGTTGATGACGTTTTACCAGGTGGCGACAATCGCAAGCATCAATTTTGTAATATAGTTCGCGTCTTAACTTGAAGTCGGCTGAGTGAAGTTAGCTCCAGCAGTGAGACGGATAGAGAGAACGAACTTCAGAGCCACCACTAAGTTTGGTGCCGTGTATGAAACGTGTGTTCTTCCCCACAGCGGCCGTTCTCGGAGTGCGACAGCAACTACCAGATAATGTTCATGGTGGGGATGGGTGGGCGGCCCGCGGTGCCCGACTCGCTGTCCGACGAGGGGCAGCAGTTCTGCATCAGCTGTCTCACTCACGAGCCCGAACAGAGGCCCAAGGCGAATGCGTTGAGCTCGCACCACTTCCTCATGGTAACTTATACAATGTATCCTACTGTCGGCTTCATCAGTGAAGCCTTCTTTTATAGGAGAATGTCGTGTACATCCTCTAATCACAGTCCACACTCGTAAAGCTATGTTTCACCGACGATTATTGCATCCCAGCGTGATGGGTGGTGTGTATATGGACCACAACTTAACGTGCCTTCCATAAAGCACGCAGCCCGAGCACAAATGTTCTCTTAGAAGTGAGACGTTGGATCTACTAGAGTTTAACTAGTCCACTGGCTGCTGCTGGTGACATAATATAGGCTGCCTCTGCCAATCTGATCATCATATATAAAAGGTGACATTTATTTATTCAGCCATATTCGTACTGAAGACTCGATTAGTAGTCGGTATCAAGGTTCGATGACCCTTCTTGGGAAATTCGAAAATTATTATTTTCCCTTTACCTACAAACGCAAGCCCAGTCCCGAGTCAACTACTATTGGAGATCAATATTGTATTTTGGGAAATTAACAAAAAGTGTTATCGATCTGTCATACTTACCAAGCCTACAGTATCGATTTGGCTGTATAAATGAATGTCACCTTATATATTTAGAAAAGTCCTGACTCATCAACGCCCAGCCCAAACTCTTGGACTTAGGAATCTGAAAGGTTTCCTTAGACAAGGAATAAAGCCGAATTCCACGAAGGAACAGGATCCAAGCGAGCAACGCCGCGGGTGTCCGCTAGTATTATTAGTATAATAGTACTACAGATAATTAAGTCCATTGACGTACTACAAGTGGACATCGGGTCTGTGCTCAAAAGTGTCCGAACCCAAAAGAGAGTCAAAACCATTGAAAATTAAAAAAAGGTGTCAATCACACGTCAATCAAAATTAAGCCGTGCAGCAATGACATACGATTCAAATTAAAATGTTTTGTTTCTTAATATTTTGACACTTCACTAAGGACACTTTTTTGGTAAATTTTATACTAGACCCGAGGTCCATGGTTTGTAATGTCAATGATTAAGTCGAAGATGAAACTGAAATGTTCTCAAAGCGCCGTTATCTCTCTCGCAGGTAAAGTCCGATGAAGACTGCAGCTGCGAGCCTGGGTTCCTCAAGACCAAGCTGTGAAGATGATGTAGTTGCTTGCAGTTCAAGACCCAGATAAATGTCTGTTTACATCTGTGTAAAGACAAGTGTTACCACTCGGTATGTGAACGAGAATTGTTTGAATTGAAATTCTATGAACGGGGACTTATTATCTAACTTCGACATCTATCTCAATCGCCTTCAGACGCACCGTGATTGGCTAGAAATTACATCACACGTCATTTGTAGCCAGTCACGCCACCTTTGATCGATATATAGCGATAGATATTGAAGTTAGATAATAAGAGGGGGCAGGTCATCAATAAAGAACTGAAAATGTATAATTTATTGTATAACATGATTCGTTATTGGGGAGTGCTGGGAAATGCTCAGATATGACGTTCGGAAATAGAAAAAGAAGCTATGGAAATTTAATTTTTGCACTCTCACTCAAAGCGAAAAAACGAGCAAAAGCGAAAAAAGGATGTCTTTTAATTTAATTTTATGAAAAATAATTTCTTAAATCAAAAATCTAAGTATCGTTAAAACCCATCTAATAAAATATGTTTGAGTTCTGTAAAGTACGATTAAAATCAGTTAACGATTCGGCCAACCTCGGTAATTGTCGTGAATCCCTCACATAGAGTTATCAATTTACAGATATGACCATTAATTATATTACTCGTTGTCTTATTGAATACAATACAAGAACGATATGAGCAACAAAACCTCCTTCGTAGCTCAAAACTAACACAACCTTTATATTGAAACTAGCTTTTGCCCGCGGCCCCGCCCGCGTCGAAGAGATTTTCGTGGAAATAAGGAAAACAAAAAAAAAATGATTTTTTGAACGACTATATGCAACGGACACCATGTTTAAGCAAAGCGCTAATAAAGACCAATCAAATAAGCCCAAACTCGAAGGGTCTGCTGTTGTCCGTTGAGGAGATCCTGTACCCATCTTCCAGTCCCATCATCAGACCCTGGTCACCATGTTATACCAAAGTGCTAATAAAAACCAATCAAATAAGCCCAAACTCGAAGGGTCTGCTGTTGTCTGTTGAGGAGATCCCGTACCCATCTTCCAGTCAAATCATCAGATCAGATTAGTTTTGCCATATGGGAAGAAATCATTACTTAAACCACAGTATCTGATGTATTTATGCTTAAACCTGGCTGTAGTCAGTTTTTCAAGCTTAATATTAGCAAGAGGTGTGTCAGGATCGTTGTAGATGGAAATCTTTAGTCAGATTAAACTAATACGGTTTCCTCGTATGGAAAAACAACCGGTTTTATCGCGTATAATTAACCATTTGGTCAGGGTACGCCGATAAAGCAGCTAAGCAGTGTTTTTTCTCCCGACATGGTTCACAAATACTGAATTTTCAAACTGAAAACCTACTTTTATTCAAATAAAATATAGCCTATGTTACTCAGCAATTATGTAGCTTTTTACAAAAGAAAGAATTTTCAGAATCGGTTCAGTAGTTCCAAAGTTTACCTCAAATATACAAACAAACAAACAAATCTTTCCTCTTTATATAATAGTGTAGAAGTGTAGATGTAGATAAGAAAAATAATTGACTATTTTGACAGTATGACTTCTTAGTGTCAATAAAAATTAATTATTAATCCGACGTAATATCGTACTGTTACTTACAGCAAACAGTAAAATATTGACTCATATATGTTATTTTTTTTTAATATATTGTATACAAGTATAGCTTCAGTAAATAATGAATGTTCAAATTCATGTCGCTTCTGCATAATAAATTTCTTAGGTCTACCGGTTAGTAATGTCAACTTGGCAGGTGCTATACATTGCGTTTATGATACTTCAAATTGAATGCTACCTAAAAGAAATCGCGGTAATGTATTTCGTGTCATTTCCGTCTCGGGATTTAGGCGATGATATCCGAGAAAAGCCGAATCGTTAACTGATTTTAATCGTATTGTACATGATTCGTGTTCGTCAAACGAGGAAAAAAAGTGTGGTAAACCTCATTTCAATAATTATTTCTATCAAATCGAGGTTTATCCAACCGAAAGTGATTGTTTAGTGCTTTAAAATAAAAATTGTTGCTTGAATGTGCCATTAGAAAATATTGTAAGATATATTTTAGAACAATATTGAAATTAAAACGTGAGTATATTTTATCTTAAATAGCATTTATCTACTTAAATAGTTGAGTGTTTTGTATTAAGTTTATAAATGAGCATCGGTAGTCGGGTATCAAATCTTATATTCTGTAAATAGTTTTATTAAAGTTACTTGTTTAAAAAAAGGTATACGTTTTAGAATTTGACACTTTATTGAATTGAATAAACGCAGTTATTGAAGCTAAATTTATATTTTCATCACCTCCCTGTACCCTCTAAACACTGTGTCCTCGGGCCAGAACTCTGGGTCCAGGAATGTCTCCTTGTACTGAGCCGGAAGCTTTGCCGTCCTCGGTGACTGCAGCGTCAGATAGATAGATAACTCCTGGGGGCCTAGCACAGCAGATCATATCGAGCTACAATGTCAAGAACAGAGTGAGAGAGAGCACTATATCACGCGTTATCGAGCTCGATATGATTTGCTATGCTAGACTAGCCCCACAATACTTCTCGATATAATTAACAAGGTCAGCCGCGCCCGCGCTGCCCGGAGCTGTTTGTACGCCAACTTGTTTCACTAAAACGGTTTTCTCTGCTATCAATTTTAGTAAAAACTTTAGTGTCTGTACATTGATCATCTTTTATTTTTTAAATAAAGTGGTTTATTATATTACTTATTTATTTATTGTATTAAAAGAGTAACTAGGTATATCATTTTGACAAAGGTGCGACAAAAACCTGTGAGGGTTTATCCGCACATTCCTCTTAAATACCTACTTAAATAAGCTACAATACTGAAACAAAAACTACGTTTATTTGTTTGTCCGTCTGTATGTATGTTCCGTTTTAACTCGAGAACCACTCAACGGTTTTGTCCGTCCGTTATGGGTGTGGCTGTGTAGACGAGAGTCACTTTATATTTATATATTTATTTTACATATTCTTTTTATTTTTTAAGGCTAGCACTGAATATTTCTTTAGAAACTCCCTTGTGAAAAATGAAGGATTGTTTTTAAATCGATAACGCCTTACATTGGATAAAGCCTATTTTTATATCAATGATACCCGTATTTCTGGGGGGCAGCAGACAGTACCCTGGGGAGGGCCGAGCCCCCCGAATTTAGCTTCATCTTTTATGTCTGGCGGTGTTAAACACATTGAATCGGAAGAACTTTCGCTTTGAGAGTAAATTTTTACCAAAAAAGTCACTAAATACATAGGTAACACTAAAAGTTTCCGGAACTGGCCACTTACATAAACAATATTTAAAAATTTATTGCAACATTTGAAAATAGAACTCTTTGGCTGTAGAATGCAGTTTGTTTCATCTGACTGTCTTTTGTTTTTACCTTGTGGCGCCATTTAAAAAATTGTGTGTCTGCATCAACATGGATTTAACTCGGGAAAATTTTCGTAGTATGATTTTCTACGATTTTAAGTGTAATTTGACAGCTCAACAGAGCATCGCTCGGCTTGAAACAGCTTTTGGCAATGAAGCACCATGCAAAACGACTGTTTATAGCTGGTTTGCAGAATTCAAGCGTGGTCGTATCAATCTCAGTGACGAATCTCGCGATGGTCGGCCGTCCACCGCTGTGACCAACAAAAACATCGATGCTGTGCGCCGTATGATTGAAACAGACAGGCATGTGACCTACCATGAAATTCGCGCATCCTTAGAAATAGGCATGAGTTAAATACAATCAATCCTACACAAACATTTGGGTGTGAGAAAGCTGTGCTCGCGGTGGATCCCACACAACTTGACCGAGGCTCAAAAAACGGACCGCGTCACTTGGTGCAGTGCCATGCTTACCAGATTCAACGAAGGTGCGTCAAATTTGGTGTGGGACATAGTAACAGGTGACGAAACATGGATTTATTGCTACGATCCCAAAACAAAGCAGCAATCGAGCGTATAGGTCTTTCAAGATGAGCCGAAACCAACCAAAGTGGCGCGCGTGAAAAGTGCATCTAAGCGGATGATTGCTTCTTTTTTTAATAAAACTGGACACGTGGCTACTGTTGCTTTAGAGAATCGTCGTACCGTGAATAGTGACTGGTACACGACCATTTGTTTGCCGGAAGTTATTGACGAACTCCGTAAAAATAACCGTAAACGCCGTATCATCCTGCACCACGACAATGCTAGTTCTCACACGGCCAGACAGACAAACGACTTTTTGAAGACGAAAAATGTAGAACTCATGAGTCATCTTGCATACAGTCCCGGGCCTGGCACCTTGTGACTTTTTTCTGTTCCCAAAAATTAAGAACCAATTACGCGGTCAACGATTTCCATCACCAGAAGAGGCTGTCGAGGAGTATGAAAAACACGTTTCAGAGGTCACCACAGGGGAGTGGCACAAAAGTTTTCAAAACTGGTTTGATCGAATGAAAAAGTGCATAGACGCCAAGGGAGATTATTTTGAAAAACAATAAATTAATTTTGTACCTTTAATAGTATTTTTTCATATTCATTCCGGAAACTTATAGTGCGTCCCACGTATAAACAAAATTTTCGCTGAACCGCGCTTTTGTTACTTTTTTTTAAGCAATGATAGTTGGAACTATACTGCCAAATATGTTTTTTTTTTTCTTAAGCAATGTTGTCAGAACTATACAGCCAAATATGAAATAAAAATCTTTTTTATTTAAATTACTTGCTGGTTTTATTTAGATTAGGTACTTGCATTTTTGAGTAAAGCACTATACAAGCCTTGGCCCACAGTGACTGCTTCGCTGGTCACGCTATGATTGCCTCGAGCTAGCCTAGCTACGCTCCAGGCCTTCCAGCTTGGCCATCACTGTGTCGGCCTGGAGCTGCGCTACGCTGCGCTGTCGGCCATCATCAGCGCGACCAGCAAAGTAGTCATTATAAAACGCGGCAGTAATGTACTATAGCCGTTAAACCGTGAACTCTATGTGAACTCCGCATATTGGAATGAGCAACTACGGAACCTTACACTGCGCGTAGCCCGACACGTACTTGGCCGGTTTTTCGAGGTAGTTATTGGAAGTCGTGTAAAATATAAACAACATCACGTTCTTTTTCGACGAACTATATTTCATAGAGCAACATTGAATTGACATTCAGGTTATAACGTAGACATACTGTAGCTATCTCACTCACACAATGATATGTACTGGTAGCACAGGTACTTGTGACATACATCTAAATCTAATGTACAGTCAGCAATGCTATTGAGAAAGGTAATTGTGCTATATTACGGGAATTTTCCGGAAGTACCTAAGTGGATTTAGACCAAAATCGGTTTCATACTGCTGTGATGTTCACTATAAATAATAATTCTGAAAGTCCTGGAGCCATGTTGTATACCCGTAATATAGTAAATTTACCTTAAGTACTTACTACTTGCTTATATTTTTAACCTGCAAGTAATCAATAGAAAGAATTGAATTGAATTTCGAAATCGGTTGGGTTAAAAGTACCTATAGTTTAGTAAATTTTGTGTAAACAATGTACAAGTGGTTTTCATCGAGATGCTTTCCATGTTTCACCAAGTGCCGACAATCGCAAGTATAAGTTAAATCAATAGAAAAACAGCATTTTAACACAGGAACCCGCGTGTAGAGATGAACTTTAACTAGGCAAATATCTCATTTCTTGTAATCTTAATATATATTTTTGGAAAATAAATAATTTGTATAAATGTGTCTCGAGACAGATATCGTACCTATCTTGTTTTACACAGGTCAGTGATTGTACAGCCGCCGACCGTACCTACAAGTCTAACGCATAAATCGGCTACCACACACTTAACTCCTACAAGCTTCGTCTTTGCTGCCACTACTATCGAACACATTGATTCCACTAGGATAAATAAAAAATATATATACTTAAATAAAATATCGAACTACACTTTGATCAATATCCGACAACAGGAAATACAGAATTGCCATTTAAAAAAAATTAGGTATTGACTGCTAATGAATTTTTCATTATTCCTAATAACATCAGACATCGTCTAATAAGGACCTCTGTTGTATGGTTAGTGTTTATTTTTTGGTTATTTACTAAATAAATATCAGTTTACTGCAATTATACTATGTGTAACAATGACCATCGAATACTAATAGTGTCTTGTCAAATCGTTTATGTGAACGCAACAGTAAATATCTCTATATCGTTCGCTATGTAACATTTAACATTAATCTACTTTAATATTAAGTAATGATATGTATAATAGCAACACTGCTTACGTAAAGCATATTGATATGTTTTATTTTATGTTACGGGTAATGTCAACATTGCGGAGATTATCGCTTTGTCCACCCGAACCCCTAGAAGATTACTAAATATATCCACGCGTAGATTATGGTCTACTTAGTGAATGAACCTTTGTAACTATGTCTGTAAATTGTTCACAATGCCCATTCTGTGGATATTCCCCGTAACAATTACTTATAAGTCTTATAATAGTGATGTGTTATATTGCAGGACAATGAATTAAGACTAAACTCTTGTGATGTTAAAGATTCGACCACTTCAGTAAGATTTTAAAATTACCTTATCTAAGAGAAAAAGGTTTGAATAACAATATCATTAAGTACCTTAAATAGTTACGTCATCTAAAGCTGGGCGTGCCTTCACTAATTAACTCATATAATTAACATAATATTATATATTTATTGTTAAACTTTCACTACATAATTGACTATTGTTTAACTCCACAATATCGTCTTAATACATTTATATGATTATTAAGATAAATATACGATTATTCAGATAATTTTATCTACTCCACTTATAACATTGGAAAAAACACGTCTTATATTATGTAACATCCATTTAAATAACAACAGAAAGTATGGAGTATATGTGCTTACGAATAATTATATGAGCGCTCACTACTACCGTAGCACTTACTACATCCGTCCGTAGCACTTACTACATCCATCCATAACACTTACTACATCCGTAGCACTTATTGCGGCCATAGCGCTTAGTATATTACTATATCTGTTGCCCTACGTTCGTAGCGAGAGAACGGCTAACTATACAATACTAACACTTACTACATCCGTAGCACTTACTGCGGCCATAGCGCTTAGTATATTACTATATCCGTTGTTCTACGTAGCGAGAGAACGGCTAACTATACAATACTAACACTTACTACATCCGTAGCACTTATTGCGGCCATAGCGCTTAGTATATTACTATATCTGTTGCCCTACGTTCGTAGCGAGAGAACGACTAGCTATACAATACTAACACTTACTACATCCGTAGCACTTACTGCGGCCATAGCGCTTAGTATAATACTATATCCGTTGTTCTACGTAGCGAGAGAATGGCTAACTATACAATACTAACACTTACCACATCCGTAGCACTTACTACATCCATCCATAACACTTACTACATCCGTAGCACTTACTGCGGCCATAGCGCTTATAAGTACTACATCCGTTGGCCTACGTTCGTAGCGAGAGAATGGCTAACTATACAATACTAACACTTACTTCATCCGTAGCACTTACTACATCCATCCATAACACTTACTACATCCGTAGCACTTACTGCGGCCATAGCGCTTATAAGTACTACATCCGTTGGCCTACGTTCGTAGCGAGAGAACGACTAACTATTCAATACTAACGAGTAATTATAATGTGGATTGTCTTTTTTCTTCGTATAAACGAAATAACATCCAATAAATGTAAATTGACATTCTTTTAATTGATTGATTTCAACATTTTACATTGTGTTGAATATACTCACAAGTAAAAGCCTGACTTTTCTTATCAAAATGTTTTTTTTAAAGCACTTTAAGTTTTCCAAAGCCGGGCTGTTCTCGCTTTTACTCCTTTTTCAAAATTATGTTATTTTGGAGCCTGGCTCACTGTTTCACAGACAATATTCATACAGAACTAGTTACAGTAACTTGTAGACTGATCTACTCATATCATAACATACCATAAATAAATTAATAACATTAATATATTGTTAATTATTACACATTTAAACAGTTAAAAATACACTCTTGTGGCTGAACGCACGCCGATATAGATATATTTTTGGAAGTGGCATTTTTTTTGTCCCGAAAAAATTCTTATGAATAAGGAAAGTTAGCTAATCTATTATATTTATACAACGAGCGATGCGTCGGACAAAAATAGGTAAACTCTTATTACTACAACATTTTTGATATGTTGAATCCTTAGTTACTAATCTTTGATATGTTTTTGATATTCTTGGTCACGTACTTTACATGAATCTTCACATTTTGATATGTATTTGTTTTATATCTTACAACTACTTATAACGACAATATTAAATAATTAAAATTTGTAAATAATGCGATTTATAAAATGTATAGGTTATACGTAATTTTAAAATTTAAATATTATAATGTGTAGGAATTAGTTATTCTTTCCTTGCTTTCAAATTTATTTTAACATGATACCAATCAATACGAGTATCTATGATAACTATAACATAAACGTTTTAAAAAAAAAATCTATATGTAGATTCCGCTTAAGGCAATTTTAATTGACTAAAAATAGGTATAAATTATCATTTCATTTATAAATACTTGATTTATAAGCAGTACGCATCAATATGCAGGAAAAAGAGTTGTTTTCTTAAAGCTTAGCACTAGTGTAATAGTGTATAAAATAATGTATCTAACAAAAGAAACCAAGAAATAGTAACGTATTTGACTTGGGGGGCAACTTAGCCCGCGGGCTGAGTGCTAAATCTAAGAAAAAACAACTGTAGCAAATGTCACAAAATCCCTGAAAAAACAAACATCTGTCACTTTTGACGTATGTCACAATATCTGTAAAAAATATTAGCTGTCACGAAATCTGTATTATATGAAAAGATAAACATTGTCATCTCTGCCATCTGATAGAAATTCTCTATGGCGAAACAAACAACTGCCATCTTTGACATCTGTCACAAAATCTATATGAAAAAAGAAATAACTGACATCTGTCAGAAAGAAATGATGTTTACTATAATATACAACTATCATACCTGACATCTGTCAGAAACTTCATACGAAAAGTACAATGTTTTTGCAAGTAGTTAACATGGCAAGGGAGCCGGGGGCTGAGTTGTCCCCGACGAAATTCAATATTTGTGCAAGTGGTCGACTAAGCCCGCAGCTGACTCTGCCCCCGAAGTCACGTAGTCGTGCGTGTGCACTACTTTTAAAATGGGAATATTTCTTTATGAAAAACAGCAAATATAACTAGAATATGTAGGTGACTATTTTTACACTATTTTGCCTCAAAAGTAGATCTTAGGTAGTTTAGAGAGACAGAGTCTGTGGGGTGGGGTGGTTGAGTTAATTACACTGTGTAGACAAGCACTACATCACTATCTACATGTTATGATATCACCACAGCATTGACATTTTTGTTACATTATAATACATTTAAAGTTAAATCGAAACTTCCTGACATTTATTTATTTAATAGTAAATCGTGCGATATAATGGAATCGATTGTCTTTTTTTTTCAGGCGTCTTGTTAAATAAGATTAAGTAGGTACGTACTGTTATATTTATTACTTGGGTAATAAATGTATTCAGAAAAACCAGAGGAATATTATCAATTTATAAAATCTATAAGTTCTACCAAATAATTACTTTCTCAGAACATTTACATTTAGTAAATAAAAGTCTAAAACACTCAAGGACGACTAAGTCGAAGCTCAACTAAGTGATTTCCATAAGACTCCGAAAACACGGCAACAGTTAATAAACATCTTCAACTCTTATACTATATAAAACTTTAAAAGCATACCTAACAAAAATTTTTAAGTGCTACTGCAAGGCATACTATTTATCTCCCCCAACATTTAACAAGTTGCATTGTATTAGCATTGCCAAGCCCATCAAGATAATGGTGACTATCCGATTGGAAGTCTCAACTCAATAGTCTTAATCTGAGTACCTTCTTACGTGTACCATCTTTAACATGCTACCTCACATAGTACTTACACTTCTAATGAAAGATAAAATAACATTCATAGAATCCTTCTGCCTTTTTTCTTCAACCCAAACGTATTTTAGTAATTAGTGTTTTAATTAGCTACTACGTATTTTAATTTATACGAGATCAAATTTAATCATTACGATTATAATAATGATATGTATAGATTTCTTTTGAAATTCGACCCTTTGTATAATTTTAATAAAATTTAATTTTAATAGTCTAACAATAATATAATTTTAATTTTGTAAATAAATTTTATGATTAAATCACTTTAATGATAAGATATAGATACCAATACCACATGATTTTCAAACTGTGTCGGTACAATTTAAAATTGTAATAATATATGAGTTTGTAAAACTTGATGTGCTTAACTATAAATATCTAACAATATTTGATATGTCGATTTAGTTTTCCCCACCCTGACATGAATAACCTAAACAAATAACAATAGATCACTATAGATCTTCTATCACCCAGTGAGCAGTTCATCAGTTGTCAAGTTAGTCAATCAGTTGTCAGCTTGCTTGTTCTGGAACATGAGCCGCATGGCGTCGAGCGCCTCCTCCAGCGAGAGCCGGAACGCCTCCGTGTTGGTGTGGCTCGACGAGCTGAGGGAGCTGATGCAGAAGATGACGAGGTCTCGCTTGGGGTTGTAGCTGCAGCCGTAGCCGTCCGGCACCACCGGCCCGTAGCCCATGAACGTGCCCTCCAGGGTGGTCGCCACCTGCGGCCAATGTCTATGTCATACAACTAGTTTTGGTTTACTCACCAAGTTGCCGCTTTATTTTATTTCATCATTACCAAAATTGGACAGGAATATTATTTACTAGCGGACGTTTTCTTTGCTCTCGATCTAGTGGGAATTTTCTATACTCCTTGCTTAGCACCATACAAGTAACCTGGAGTCCAAACTTCATGTTGCTATAGCAGAGCCGTGCGAATATAAAACGGCACCCGGGGCAAGCCTGATTCTAGCGCCCCTACATAAGATATTTTTTTAGTCATTACACAGATAATAATGTCATTCTATCATTTTTTATTTTAGCTTTGCCGAAGTACTAATTTTACAAGATGATTCTGTACCTGTAGCTGTTAATAACCCAATATAACAATGTGATCCTTTCTTTATACATATTTTACACAACTATTTGTACATTGTTTGTACACACAGTAAACACAACCTGTTCTCTCAATGTCCTTCGAGTATCGCAATGTTTCTTTAAAGAAACCTAAATGTCTGTCAGAAAAAGATGAAAAAAGACAAATAAAATTTGAACAATATCCAAAAATTACATCATTTTTGGCGATACACTAGCCGCGTGAAGTCTCCCCAAGTTTAGAGAGTGCGCTGAACATAGCACAAAACAGGCAAATTTATTCACTTCGATAATTCACTAAATATTTGGTCATGTACGGGAAATAATCAAGCATTTACGCAAAATAGTTGATCAATTGCTTTTTTATGTTTTATGTGAGTGAGTAAATGTTTGTAATGACATTTCCTGTACTAAATTTGACACTTGATTATTCAAAGAATATAGTACTCTTCTCCCGACAGTCAAGTCTATTTTGACGCCCTCTTGACAGGTCAACTGCAAGTTGACGCAACACCGCCATCGATATCGTATATAGCAATACTGTTCTAGTGAACACCGCGTTACAACGCTATCTAGTGATACACCCCGATCAGGTCGTGCCTTTTTAAAACACTGTAGGAATCGAATGTTCTCCATATGACATGATCTGCTACCACTGAGCCTGCTTCTGATAGTGTGTGAGTAAATTATTGTTATTATGACACCCCTGTACTGAATTTAATTTTGCCGAAAAAAACGGAGGGAATGGATAAGGACTTTATAGTCTGCATAATTTGAACCTTTCCTTTCTGTTTTGACTCCAATATTTAGGTAAATCAACCTTTCACTATTTTTAACGATAAACTAAAACGGGTTTATAATAATTTAGAAGCTGACCTGGCTGGTGCTCAACTTGAACTCCATCATCTGCTTGTAGACGGGGTCGGTGAAGAGTTCCGGGATCTCCCCGAAGGTCTCCCGCGCCGCCTCCCGCAGCCCCAGCAGGTGGTTGTCGATGCCCTGTCCCAGGATGTTGGCTTCCATCACCGCCGTCTGCTTGCGGGCTGCCTCCTCGAACAATTCCAGCTTCTTCTGTTCCTGTCACCATCACAAACAATTTAATAGTTTTGTTACTTTTATCATCCTAATTTAATACGTTCCAGGTCTAATACATTCCAGATCTAAACACCAATCACTACATTCGTTTTTTAACATCCCAGATTTGAAGTGTGTTTTACATATCTTTAGAATTTATGAATTATAATAATTATAAGCATTAGGATAAAACTTAAATTGAAAAATGTATATAATAATATTATCCTGACATTAGTTCCATGAAATTGTTATGACATGCATGCCGAGATTATTAATAATTGTAAAGACATTGTAATTTAATTGTATTAAAGTATTTGTATACCTCCTGCAGGTGAAACATGCTGAACTGTTATTATATTTAACATCTTTTTTAAACCATGTTTGGAACAAATAAATATTTCTATTTCTATTTCTATTTCTATCTCACCCCATACAAATTGAAAGAGACCTTCTTCTGGCCGTCATCGGTGGCGTCGGTAAGCGGCGTGGACTCCGCGGTGCACATGGCTGCAGCCCAGGCGAGGGCCGGCGCGTGCGCAGAGCGGATGTTGTCGACGCGCCCGTTGCGGAAGCGCCGCAGCGAGGCTGACTCGTACGTGGAGGTCAGGTGCCCGTACATCCTGGGGGACGTGGACAATCCTCAAATATTTTATTTTCTAAAGTAACAATTTTCTGATAGTCAAAAATGTATTAATTGTAATGTATATATTAATCCGCAAAGGACCCGCAACAACTATATGGATGGACATACTCATATCAATTAGAATAGAACTAAAAAAAGTTTTTTTCTACATATTGTACGATCCACGTCGTCGTCAGTCGAATAGACTGAAAAAAATAGTTTGAAAATTCTGTAGTACCATGAAGAGATGTGCATATTGACCTTAAAAGAAGACAAATGCTTCTTACTTGTAATAAGCATACTGCAGGGCGAGCTGTATGTAGACGTCGGGGCTGGTGCGACAGGACTTCATGAACTCTCGCCCGTAGCCGCGGTAAGTGTACACTTTGAAGTCTAGGTCCTGAATTTGTCTGTGGAAAAATAACTTTAGTTCCATAAAGTACGATCTGCAGCTACTCCTCCATTCACAGCAGGGCATCTAAAGACAGCGGTAGCTCAGTCGATAGAACACCGGCTTCTCAATCAATGAGTTTATTGGAATTTATGTGCATAGTATTTGTATACTTACCACCTGCTGAACAGTGAAGGAAAACACTGCATGTATTTGTGCCCGAAATATGGCGACGATAAGGGCCCCCTCTATCACTTTGGAACATACAAATCATCGTGAAAAGAGGCTGTTGCCAATCTACCGGCAGTCGACACTCTGAACAATATATGTTGTGTTTATCTGAAAGGCTTCATACTTAATTATGTTATATTATATTTAAAAAAATCATTTTGTTGCCTTTATTATGTATCCATTGTTTTTCTTTCATTATGTTTAAGGGGGTAACTTTTTACCTCGGCACAAAATGCACATCATAATATTGTTTTCCTTACTTTTGAATAAAAAGTATGCAATAAATGTGTTTTAAAGCAACTTGCAGAAATAGTTTATTAATAATAAAGTCTTCACAAAAAAATTACGTACTTTAATGTATTACATTGTGTTTGCATTACATTAACAAACTTAAAAGCGTGTTTACAGTTGTAATGTAATAATAATGTAAAGGTTGCCTGGGAGATATTGCTATAAGCAATAAGTGCCGCCTTTGTACAAAATATATGACCTTTATTTTAAAATGTGTTGTAAAATATATATGTGAATGTACAAAAAGAGTAAAAGTAAAAATAAAAAAAAATATAATGCAGCTAAAATGTAACGCATATAATTTAAAAATTTTCATGTGATCACCTAACTATTAACAAGCAGTTTGCGCGATTTGCTTTAAACGCATTTATTGCGAACTTTTTATTCAAAAGTAAGGAAAACAATATTATGATGTGCATTTTGCACCGAGATCCTCCGTTACCACCTTAAATTGTGCAGTTCTTTGGAAGAATGTTTATATAATAATGTACAAACTTTTCAAAAATTAGTAACATATCTCACCTATCGAAAGCGACAGCCGCTTGAAGGATGGTTCTTTCGACGTCGGGTGTGATATTCCAGTGCATGGCTTGCGGGGCGGGCAGCAGGGCGGGCGGGGGCGAGGGTCGGGGCGCCACGTCCGCTCGCGCCAGCGCCCGCTCCGTCAGCCTGATGACGGCCACGCCCTCCGCGGCGCTGTGCTCGTAGCACATGCCGACCGTGCCGTCCGAGGAGATGATCAACTATAAACCATCACTATCATTTAGATTTATGTCCACATGAAAGAAAAAAAACCGGTCAAGTGCGAGTAGCTCTCGTGCTCAGAGAGTTCCGTGCCGCTATATCAAATAAGTTAGTAGACTCACATTATTTGAACAAAAAGTACAAGATTATCGTTATGTACAAAATGTATAGATGGAAACTGTATCAAGTATTATCCCACGCAGAGTTGAAAATTAAGGATTTTCAGATGTATTCCCTTGTTTATGACAAAAGACCTTCCTATCTACAATAAAATTGTCATGCACTGTGGAATTAGGAGTTGATCAGTCTTAGCAGCTAAGCTTTAAAATAAAGCAATGGCTATTATCTCTTGACTATGATCAAACCGAAGCTTTGCTTCAATCCGTAAAGTAGAAGAAAAGTATATTATTAATTATTCATTATATTCGTTATTTATCTCCCTTTATTATATTATTTGTACAGATTACCTATTAAATTATTTACATATTGTATTAGATTCATATTATTTATTTTAAATACTTGGATACGAGTGAACTCTTTAAAAATTCAAGCAGGCTATACAGTAAGTTTTGTTTTGTGTAATTATAGTTTTTAAGTAATATTAGGTAGGTCACCGAGTCAGGAAGTCAGATCTTTAGCATGAAAATACACTTTTAAATACTGTATTTTTATTAAGAAAACGGGCCTTGACACACACACAGACAGATAATGGAGGACAAAGGGTTTAGTTTTATATGATGGATGAGGTACAAAAAAAACAATTTGGTCAAGTGCAAGTCGGATTCGCGCACAAAGGGTTTTGTATAACTCCACAATACGGGTGCGGAACCCTAAAACATTATGGTAAATAACAATAATATACAATGCCAAAGCAACAAAAGGTTATCAAGAAACTAATCGCCAAAATGGTACAGCCCGACAAAAAAAAATCTACCTTCGGAACCCTACTTTTTGTTGTTTTACTTACAATCTGACTAAATTTAAAACTTGTATGTATTACCGTCTTTAAGTTAGAGCCAAAACAAATAATGTTACAATAATGCGATTTTCTGGGGTTTTTTGTATGGGAGGGTCCCATACAAATTTAAGTAAATTTTATATTTTTTATATTTTGGTATTTCTCGTGTCATTTGTGATAACACTTATTTTGTTAACATTTCCATGTACCTACCTACATGGTTGAAGCTGTAGACCCTTGTGACAGACGGACAGACAGAAGGCAGCCAGACCGACAGCGGAGGCATATTAATAGGGTCCCGTTTGGCACCCTTCGGGTGACCCTAAAACGTTTGGAAGGTAACCTATAAATGTGAGTGTTTACCTGCACAGTTTTATCGAACCAGCGGTTGGCTGAATGGTATCTGGTGCCGGCGCCGTGCATGGCCCGCAGCATGGCGTTGGTGTCGTCGTCGGTGTCGGCTCTGTCTCCACCAGCCTCGTCCAGGCACAGCACGCACAGCGCGCGGGAGATCAGCTCCAGGTTAGCACGGTTGTTCTCATCTGTACAAGAATGGGGAACTTTGTAATGCACCATGCCTGATCACTGACCCGTCTGGTGGAAAGCATCGACGACACCTAGGATGAAGCGCGCACGATCAGTAATTGAAAGAGTGAAAGCAGCTTGGACTTTCGTAAAACCTACGTAAGTCGGTAACGGACCAATTACTGTTACCCCGCGACTGCCGGTGACCACTCCCCGGTGCGGCTACTGATGACGTCACGCCGGAACAGGGCTAGGTATGGTGACGTCATGAGGTTGGTGATAAGCCACGGCTGAAGCCTACTCAATTAAAGTGAAAGGATTTGTTTGGTCTAGGTCTAGCTGCTCAGGGCGCGCTAGGCGTATTTCCGTTTACGTCACCGAAGGAGGCACCCTTCATGCAGCCTTAGCCTTGTGTTAGTTCAAATTCAAATTCAAATTCAAATTTATTTATTTTTCAACAAAAAGATACAAACCATAAAGCAACTGGCTCCCAAAAAGTTAAAACTGAGATTCAGGAGCCAGTTTCTCCTCTTATTTACAAAATTAAATTTTTGTGTTAGCGTAATAATTATTTACTAAATTTACACAAATGTGTAAATTGTATACATTTTAGGTTTAATTTACTTTTCTATCTTATTATTATTATTTTTTTTTTAAATTTCAAGTATAAAACTATTACACGATAGATTGTCATATTTTATATTCTAAAATCTATCTTATATTCTAGAGAATAACAAACAAAAGAAGAAAGGAGAGTGTATGAGTGTGAGGGTGAGTATAGTATGTGTGAGTAGCGTGTGTGTGTAGTGTATAAACGTAGGGTGAGGATGAATGTGTAGTGTGTGTGAAGACGTGTATTTGTGTATTTAAACTAATAATATAATATAATATATGAATCTCGCCATATCTACTTTTTCATGTAGAAGACTAGTGGGTAGAGCAAATCTTCGGTCTCCTGGTATGTTAAATTTTGGATCCAGTCCTTGATGGCAATTTTACATCGTCGTTGAGGAAGAGGGTAAATATGGATTTCTCTGTTTATCTTGTTGTAGAGGCGTCCACACAAGCTCGGATAGTGGCGATTTGCTAATGCTGTTTTAAACAAAGGAATTTTGCAGACAAGGTCATTGCGGCGCTTTTCTGTTATTAAGTTCGGATCATAGGCTAGAGAAGCATGTTTTCGCAGAACAACCTGAAGTACAAAGAGCTGTCTTACGGTTAGAACTTTGCATTCTTGATATAAAAGTGTCGTCGGGTATCGAAAAGGTTTAGAATGCATCACTTTAAGAATAGCCCCCTGCGCTCTCTCGATACTGAGAAATGATGATACACCAGCACCTCCCCATGCAGCAATGCCGTATGTTAAGATGGATTGGGCTAGGGCATGATAAACCATTAGAAGTGTTTTTTGGTCAGCACACGATCTAAGGTTCTTGAATATGTAAACAAGTTTCCTGACACGAGGTTTTAAGTATTCAAGGTGATGTTTCCAACTTAGGGTATTATCAAATTGGAACATTGACAGTTTTGTTCCCAGCCGGAGCGATTGCAGCTATGGGCTGTGAGATGGTACGAGTCAAGAGGAGGCTGATTCAAAGCTCTAGCACTGAATGTAATGAATTGGGATTTGTCAATATTTAGTGTAAGCTGATTGGCGGAAAACCATCTCATAACTCTGCCAATCGCGTGTTCGGCATGCTCATGTGCATCTTTCCAAGTTTTACCTTGAACGAGAAGGGCAGTGTCATCGGCGTAAGATATAATTTTACAATTTGGAATTTGGAATTTACACAAATTATTTATATAAATTAGGAACAGGGTTGGACCCAGGACACTCCCTTGCGATACCCCAAATGATAGCTGTTCATCCCTACTCGTAAGTCCATCAATAGTCACACACTGAAAACGATTTGATAGGTAGTCACAAAAAATATCATGAGCAAGGCCTCTGACTCCTATTTGATGTAATCGGTCGAGAAGTAGAGGAACAGAGACAGTGTCGAAGGCCTTAGAGAGGTCAAGAAAAATACCTATAGTCTTTATTTTTTTGTCCACATATTCAGTCACAGTGTTTGTAAGATTAAGTAATGCATCTTCCGTAGATTTACCAGTTTGAAATCCGTATTGGTTCTTTGATATTAAGTTATTATTATGCAGAAACTGAACTAGTCGTGAATTAAGTACTTTTTCAAGGATTTTGGATAAAGTAGTTAGGACGGATATAGGCCTGTAGTTGTTGACACTGCCTCTGTCCCCCGCCTTAAACACCGGATGCACAATCGCCTTTTTAAATACGTTGGGAAAAGTGCCAGTTCTAAGACAAAGATTACAGACATGTGTTAGTGCAGGAATAATGCAGTGTCGGGCTGCCTTAATAATGGTTGAAGAGATACCATCCCATCCCACTGCACAGTCATTGCGAAGACCAAGTATAATTTTTTCGATTTCATGCTCATCAGTTTCGACTATAGCCAGCGAGTTACAGACAGAGTCGGATAGAGAAATAGAAAAATCATTATTGTCAAGAGGGGAAGATTGAAGTTTTTCAGCGAGATTCCTTCCAATGTTTACAAAGAAATCATTTATTGCATTCAGTGAAGATTCTGTATCAGGTTTTATTTTTAAAAGTTCTTTTGGTGGAGATGACTTTCGATTTATATTAGTAACTTTTTTTATAACGTTCCAGGTTGCCTTGGGATTATTTCTGGCTTTATTAAACTCATTTTGTTCGTAGGTGCACTTGACTTTTTTTAATAGACTGTTACAGAAGTTGCGATAAATTGTGTAAGTGACGTGCAGGATCATATTTTCCGGACTTTTTTTTGATTTTTTGTACAGCTTGTCACGGTTTCGTATACACTTTAATAGACCAGGTGTTATCCATGGTTTTATAGTCCTTTTTCGTCCCGGTATATTTTTAATGTGAGTATGTTCTTGTATTATAGACGAAATTATTGATACAAGTAAATCTGCTGCGTAGTTGGCATCATTAGATTATTAGGACATAGGTAGAGGTTCGTACCCCGCATGAGGCTGTCCCGAGCCTTGGCCCACAGGTCCCTGTCCATGGAGGTGAGCAGGCCGACGCGGGGCGCGGGGGGCGCCCCGGCCGCGTCCACCAGCACGTGCAGCAGCTGAGCCTGGATCTCGCCGGGACTCAGGCGGCCGCGGTCGATGGCCTTCACGGGGATCGGGTACAACTGGCGGATATACAAGTTATCTGGATAACAACACCTGTGCGTCTTCCCATTATGATTGCATTATAAGGAACCTACCTGCCAAATTTAAAGTTTATGAGGTCTCTAGCTCCGAAGATTTCGTGATTTCGCAATTAAATAACAATAATATAAAACGTTATTTCCTTCCAAAATGTTATCCAATCACATTCTTTATTGCACATAATATAATTACACAGTAATTTTAAAATTTATGCAATTAGGCGAGCTTATCTCTAAAAGAGATTTCTACCAGCAAACCTAGGTGATAGGAGAAACAACAAGAAACAGGTATGAATAAAACATACATATGTGCACATACAAGAAAAGCCTCAAATAAAAAATTACGTAAATGTCCCCATTCTACTTATACTAACTAAATACATATGAAAGTATGTTCAACTTTAAATGGCTCTCTTGTAATTGTAAGTGTATTTTTTGTCGCTTTTATCGCTGGGTAACCTTTGTGGTATCTTGAGTTTTGACAGCAACTTGACATTCTTCAAAGAACAGATTTCAAATGTTCAGTTCATTTATTGAGTCGTTTTAATTTTGAAAGAAAAATAACATTCATTCATTTTTATTGTACAGGTTTGTGCTTTTTTTTTAGGATTATTTAATTTCTCTTATTAAATCTTCTGGTTTATTTATAGTTAGTTTATTTAAGTTTTTGTATCTTGTTAGCATAAATACTGTTATTTTAATTTAAAAGTAAAAGACTTTGTTGTGACAAGTAGCTTAAATTATAAGAGACTTTTATAAAAATATTATAATACAATCTTGATTGGAGCATTAAGTATTAAAGTGCTCCACAAATTCTGTAGTAAGTACTAACCAAGCTAGTGCTCGGTTTACGAGATAAAGTAACCAAGTTGCGGAGAGTTAATTATGAGAATCTCCTGACGCCTTTCGAAGCGGACGTGAAATAAAAATGGAATTTAATTGAATAAAATGAATTTGCAGCGATGGGAAGAGTTTGAGATGCATTTACAATCAAATTGTACAAGCTGCGGTAACTAATCGCAAGTACACATTTACTTAGGTACGTTTTGGTTTGAACAGCATGTACCTGCCACAATCTTCAGATGCTTTTCTACTCCAGGATACTCCGTTTTCAGTATACTTCCTCCTAGAGCAGCCCGCTCGAGCTCTACCTTCACATTGCAATACAAACCTTTTCTATTCGTCACTTATCTTTCTTTAATCCTCTCTATGAGCCACGGAAGCATTTGTTATCTTATTCAAGTACTGCCCTTTCGCCCGCGGCTCTGCCCGCCTTTATTCAATATGTGATCCGTTTTCTGCTCGGACGTTATTTTATCATAATGTTCACCAAGGTCACTAGGGTGACAATAAAAAAAACCGCATTAAAATCCATGGAGTGGTTTTCGAGTTAAAACGATGCATACAGACAAACAGAGAGACAAAAATAGTAGATTATGCACTAAGGGAATAATGCAGCGTAACGAGGGACTCTAGGGTTAACTCCCGAGCGTAGCGACGGAGCTGTATAGAGTCCTGAGTGAAGCGAGGGGTTCAAGCTGCCCAAGACGAAGACAGGCTTTATTCCAGAGGAGTATACTCTACTTTTCACACCTTCTGCGAGACAATAAAAGGCCAGGGCTCCATAAATTAAGTATTTTCGTCATATGCTTTTTCGTATATGTGTTTTAATTTTTCCGGTAGTAGATTATTAATAATCTCAAAGCGTCTGTTTTGATAAACTCTGGAGTAGAATTACTAACGCTCGACATTTTTTTATCGACATGAATATTGCAATTTTGACAATCACAGCACCTAACGCCGTCTTTTGTTTCACATTCTTTGTAAACGCACCACTTTCTTTTTTTTTATTTCTGCTTATGGTGGCCAGTTCGATTTTCGAACAAACCTCTTTACAATGCCATATAAGCATTTTTTTACTTAGAGTTTCCCACGAGTTTCCACACGAATTTGACGTTCCAAATTCAAATTACTTTATTCCCTAGGGAGTTTCATACAACTTCATAGATATAATGTTTTACTTTACGTTGAGGTTGCATGATACTTATGTAATTGGACATTGTCGAGCAGGTGGTGTGAACAAACAGTTTTGTCTTCAGTACACTATTAATAACCCATTACATTTAAAATTTCGCATAAATATTCAATGTAGACACTACCTTTTCACAAATTTATTATTATTATAATAGATAGAGAGATAAAGTAGAGTTCCCCGGCTAAGTATCGGGTGTACTGACGTAGTTCCTGCAGGCCACCACCACCAGCTCCTCCAGCGAGTCCACCGGCTCGTCCCGGTTGAAGGTCGGCACCTCCAGCCGGTCCTGTCCGTGGCCCGGGATCCGGCAGACGCCCAGCAGCCGGTAGAACTGATCCATGCACAGCGGCTGCCCTTTCTCCCGGCTGGTGGCGCGCTCTAGCGGCAGCTCTCCTCTGAAACGGTTAATTTTTCATACTTTGCTGTTATAGTTGTGATTGACATCATGTAGGTAAGTAAAATTTTAATTATTGAGTGAGTAATTGTGTGGATATGTCAGCGTGAAATTATAAAATCCGATAGTTTATAATTTCAGTAGGTTAGGTTAGTTTATAGTAACCAACAACCTAACAAAAACCTACCTTGAAATTATAATCTCACTAGTGAAATTATAAACTATCGGATTTTACAATCTTACGTTGATGTCTACATAGTGAAAATAGGTGGATAGTTATGTTTATAGAATTAAGTTTTCCGGTCCTATAAATAACATAAAAATAAATCTAAGTTAATGTTGTTTACACATTTGTAAGATACATTATTCAGAGGTTTTTATGCAAAAATCGGATACTCTGCCAGAGTCTACCATATACTCTACTTATGTAAAAAAAAGATAGTAATGAAAGGTGTTTTTTTTTCATTTTTTAATTTACCAAGCAAGTTGTGGCAAGCTTTTCAGTATAAACAAAAGAGTACGTGGTCCATGTAAAGGTAGCAGTTTATTTACAACCGCTATTGTATTTACAAAACATCTTTTTTAAATCTCATTTACAAACGCATCTTTACGACGTAATATTGTCACGAGAGGGTGTCAGGGATGTGGACTGTCACTGGAAATATCAACCGAACCAAATATCGACTGTGCTCCCGCTTATCTAATAAGGCACCTGTCCAGCATTTCCTTGTAATCGAGCAGGTCATCGACGAAGAGCGCGCCCAGGTCAGCCACCTCCTCCATCTTGGCGAAGTGTCGGCGCGGGAACACGGCGCCAGGGTTCGAGTTGATGGGCAGCGGAAGGCGCACGCGCAGGTACATGTCCTCGCACCACCATTCCGTCACCTGCCGGCAGATACACTCACTTTCATCCTCACACAGCTCTGGGTACCAGCATAGTAGACCATATCGAGCTTTGACAGCTCGATATACACTGTCTGTCCCTCTCTAGGTAGATCAACAGAGTGAGACAGAACACTGTATCAAGCGCTATCGAGCTCGATATGGTTTGCTATGCTAGACAAGCTGGAGACTGGTGGAAAAGTGATAAAGAGACTTTCTATTATAAAAGTAACTGTTTTTGTTATATTTTGGCCCATGGGGCCGTCATCAGTTGATTAGAGAATATAAAAAGTAAATATGACATCTGTTCACAAATTTTTGAATGTTTTTCTGAATATGTCTATGGGATGAGTTGCCAAATAGTGCTAATAATGTTAATTACTGGTCTCCGCACAGTATGATAGTGGTTATATATAATAGTATATTGTTAATATTGTCACAGATTATTATAATACAGCTACCATTATTGTGATGTGGTGTTGTAGTTATTATTATCTAAAACTTTGAGCAGTCTTATTTGTTAATCGGTTGAGACACCATGATGGATACCGTGGGCCAAAATATATCGAGTAAAATATGTTTTATTATTTTTATATAATAATTATTAGCAACTATCCCAAGGAAATTAGCGAAATACCCTCAAGCAGAGTATAATACCTGTCTTTATTAATATATTTTCTTTTTAACTTATTATTATTTTCTTTTATGTTGTTGGTAATATGGCCTTCAAAACTTTACCAAACAAAAGAAGGAAACGCGAAGAACGCGCGAAAGTTTGCCCCAGTACAGTTTAGCCAACATGCGCCGGAGGGTCTTCCCCGGCTCAGGATGTTGATGATTCTATCGAGTTTCTTGAACTTCAATGAATGCGTTTTTGTGTATTGGGCCTGATCTAATTACAATTTTATATTTTTATGTCATCCCGTGACCATGGCAGATAAAATTTCATCTAAAATTCGGGAAAATATAAAAAGTGAACACTGTGAGTCCCGTCCATCTAATTATTAGTGACCGTATACAACTAAAATCGTAAACATTCTTATTCCTTTCACTCTTATTATTTATGATAGACTCACTCAACAAACACAAACGTTGGGTGTGCCGGACCCAACGAGCTCCTCGTATCGCGGGATTATCAATGACGAATGACTTTCATCTATTTCTATTATGACAGAATATGTGACTGTGTTTGTAACGTTCTTTTATTTACATTTATTGGTAAATTCATGTTACATATTTTCTTGAATAAAAACACTTGTACTAGTCTCACTGAATATATTGCATCCATCCATCCATCCATCAGCCTGTTTCGTCCTCTGCTGGACATAGGCCTTTCCAGGATTTTGCCATTCTTGGCGGTCCTCCTGGAAGAAATGCCTGGGCAGGCGGGTTGTTGAGCGCGGTGCCGAAACCCTTGCACCAGTGACGCCACTGCCCGTCACCAGTCTGTTTTATATAAGGCCCAGCAATTGGGGATGGATATACCACCATTCATCAGTCCCAGGCAATGGTGGGCCGCCTGGTTTTGCCTGAGAGCTGTTCTTTTACTCTCCAGGGAATAACTTCGGGAGGATTTGCGAGCCCGGCATCAGCTCTACCACCTATACACATATAACTCTCCCAACCAGTTTCGAATATTACACCATTTTCAAGGGATGTTTAGATAATCAAACCATTAGATTTACTACAATAATAATAATACAATTAATTAGTCATTAATATAATTGTGTCAACATTAACGTCGTCTGTCGTTTAATGGCTGTACGTTATAAATCTAATTGTTTGAATATCTAAATTATTTTACGACTGCCCGAAAAAAAGACAGTAATATATTCAGAGTTGATACATATATACATACATACATACATACATACATTTATTTATTTTATTTATTTATTTTTATTAAGTACACTTTTCTTCATTACACAAACAATAACACAGAACAAACAGTAAAAGATCAAAAGTGATGTACATGGTGGCCCTTATTGCTAATAGCGTAGGTTGAGAAATTCCCGAAAACAAATGAATTATTTGTAAATATTTTATTTTTATATGGTACAGTCGAATATTTAGTGTTCGTGTTCAATTCATAATGTCGTGTACCTAATCAATCATTGTTATGAAATGTTATTATTTTACTTACTCAGGTACGAGGCATGCCTTTTAAGTTTTGTCGTTTGTAGAAACAAAAACAATTGGAACCTAATAGTACTTTTTATTGTTTTTCAAAGTATTCTCCACGTAGTTTACAACACTTTTCCATTCGCTCGAACCAGTTATTAAAACATTTATTCCACTCCAAAGTGGGGGTGTTCAATATGGCTGATTTGAAAGCGTCGACTGCTTCTTCACCGGACTGGAACCTTTGACCACGAAGAGTTTTCTTAATTTTAGGAAATGTAAAGAAATTGTTGGCTTAGGTCAGGACTGTATGGAGGATGGTCAAGAATTTCTACGTTTTCCTGCTTCAAATACTCGATCGTTTGATGAGCGCTGTGTGAGCTTGCGTTGTCATGATGTAGGATGATGCGTCGCTTTGGGTTAGATTTCCGAAGTTCGGCGATGACTTGTGGTAAACAAACTGTGGTATACCACTCTGCATTAACCGTTCTACGATCTTCAAATGCAACTGTCACAACATGCCCGGTTTTCGCCACGAACGTAGCCACCATTTTCTTTGAAGTGCTTCGAGAGCGAACAACTTTAGTCGGCTTTGGTTCGTCTTTGAAGACCCAGATTGTGGATTGTTGTTTGGAATCAGGATCGTAGGCATAGATCCAAGATTCGTCACCACTGATGATATCGTAGACATTATTTGACTCTCTTCGGTTGAACCTTTGAAGAGTTTTCTTACACCATCTGACGCGGGCCCTCTTATGATCGTCGGAAAGCAAATGCGGGATCCAACGGGAAACTAGCTTTCTCACACCAAGCGCCTCATGCAAGATCTTCTGAATGGTTGTCCCTGAGATGCCTAATAACGCCTCTATCTCCCGATATGTCACATGGCGATCGTCGAGGATTAGATCTCTCACAGCGACAATGTTATCTTCAGTGAAGGCGGATTCATATTCATATATTTTATTGCATTCCATAATGTATATACACAGGTGAAATACATTAATATTATTAGATCATTATGGACCTTGTCCAGCAATGAGGATGGCATTTTATTATTATAGATTTATTATTTGTGAAGATCCTACTATAAGCAACTTATTATGCTAAATAAAAATATTTAAAATTGTTACAAATTAATAGCTACCTACCTGTTATATGGAAGAGCAAGGTATCTTAGTATGTAAGTTTTGCGCAATAAAGAAATTTATTTGTATCATTATTATTATTATGTATTATTAATTTTATATTATTATCATTGTTATTATTAAAGATTAATTATTAAGTTATTAAAATATTTAAATTCCCAGTTTTATTTGTCAGTTTTCTTTTCATATATTTGTGTTTTATAATTTATCATTTAAATATTCGTTGATAGTGTAATAACATTTTGCGGTCAATAGCTGTATTAGTAATTTAAAAAATTGAATATCATTTGCTTCTTTTATTAAATACATTGATAATTTATTATAAATTTTTATGGACATGGATAATGGTCCTGAGGAGTTCATTTTTAGCTGAGAGGGTGGTAGTGCTAATCCGTGTCTAGGTCTCAGGGTACGACTTGTTAGATCTTTGCGTTTTTTATAAAACTCGGGGTACTTTCGGGCGAACTTACAGGTTTCAAGTATATAGATACAAGGAAGTGTGAGAATTTCGTGTTGTATAAAGTGAGGTCTACAGCTGTTGGTTGTTTTTATATTTACTAATATTCTAATAAGCCTTTTTTGGAGAGTAAAAACGGTTGAAGCATTAGTGCTGTTTCCCCACAGGATAATGCCATAACTAAGCCATGAATATGCATAAGCATAGTAGGTGACGATAGCCGTTTTTAGATCGGTGGACTTTTTTACTTCGCGGAGTGCATAAGCGAATTTAGATAATTTTGAACATATATTTTGAGTGTGTACTATCCAGTCGATATTTGTATCTATATGCAATCCAAGCAGCGAGAAATCATTTACTACTTCGAGTTTGGTATTGTCAAATGTGAAATTTATATGAATTGGGCTTTTTTGAAAGGGGTGAAACGGTATTAATTTGGTTTTTTTGAAGTTAATCTCTAGGTTATGGTCGTGTAGCCAATTTATGGTGTCGGTGAATATAGTTTGAAGTTTGTTATTAAGTTCTATGTTATTAGTGCATGATGTAAGTATGGAGACGTCGTCGGCAAATAAGACGCAAGGATCTTTTATTGTTTTAGGCAAGTCATTTATATAAATTAGAAACAAAAGGCATCCAATTACACTACCTTGGGGAATTGAGGCATTTATGTTTTTACTATCAGATCTAATTTTAGTTATTTCTTTAGATTTTGGACGTCCTTCACGAGATTTGTCACTAAGACTGGTATAGCCACGTTGGAATTCTAAATACCAGCGTTCGACAGTCCGCAAACATGGGGCTTCATCATGGAACACAGATGTTAGCTCTTCGAAACACTGAATCCGTGTTAGGCCTCTTCGGAAGTTATAGAAAATGATTGCACGGACATTAGTAAGATTCATTTTCGTACGTGACCTGACAGATTCAAAACAACGCTGTGACTAAACAATTGCATCAATCTTAATGTTTTGACATTCTAAATTCACCAAATTAGAATATTAAACAGTTCTAAATTAAAAATTGGCGGCAAATATGTAAACGACAGAACTTAAAAGGCATGCCTGGTATGTGTACCTGAGTCAACTACATAATCCTAGCTCAATACAAATTATAAATAATCATTGTTATTATTTTAATAATCAATGACATAGATCGAAGGGTGGATACCTCACTTGGTCAACAGACCGCACATACAACCAATATTTTTTTTTGTCTTCGTAGTCAGTAATTGGCCAAATTTTAAATGTAATTTCCCTAACTTTCTCCAAAATTGACAAAACACGGAGCCGAAGGTTTGCAAACCTGCCTTGTATTTGACGGGTTTTATAAATTATCTTTGTTATAAAAAGTTCAATTTTCTTCTTTCTTTTATTTCCAAACTTTCAGAAACAAATACAACATTTATTTTAGCAAGACCCTGCCTACTGGAAATTGAATTAGTACCTTTATATAATTTACCAGTTCAATACATGAGCGAAGCTGTAAACAATGCAGTAAATAAAAGAAGTCATTTAAAAATAAAATAACGTAAGTTTATTGGCATTTTGCTAGCTGCGTGTCCTATTTAATAAAGTAACGATTTGATTCCGTGGGACTATAAAAGAAAATAGTTCTTCTGCGGTACTTGGTTGTAGGCGCAGCCGTGGTGGTGCCTTCAACTACGTCCTTAAACAAAGCATCCGCTAATTCATCATACGAGTGTGTCGCAACTATAATACGGGTCTCATCAGAACCAATTCTTTTATCCTGTTTCTTTTTGCTGTCATGAAAAATTGCTTTCAAAAAGTAAGTTTTCGGATCTAGCTTGTCTCTCATGCCTCTGTGTTTATACTTAATGTTTGGTGAATAAAAATCATTATCAGAATTATCAATCTCATCCCTAATATCTGATGCGATGTTGGGTTTGTTAAGCCATGAATACATTGTATGTTGATTGAAGGGACTTTCCTGAAAATTTTCTATTTCGTGGTCATTCCTTCGTGTAAACTTGTATAAAGGTTTTGGCTTATAATATTTCATTGTTGGTCTTTCTGTCCGTAGTTGGAACACTGGCCTCAATAATCCTTGTCTTGGTGCTATCATTATTTGTCTCTCTAACGGACGTCCATGTTGCTTCCAGAAGTTTGGTACTATTATTTCATTTTCTCTTTGTTTGGCAAATTTTCTATGAGAAATTTCAAAAGTCTTCTTTAGTTTGGTATTTGGTGGAGGCAAATCTTTTACGTTGTCTTTATTGGGTAACTGTGAATTCCACAGTGCATTTGAGTGTAATGGGTATAAATTAGTTTTAGCAATAGGACTTGGTTGTACTTTTGGGGCTAGATTACGATTGGGATTTCGTTTATTACCGTTTTCCTGTTTTGGTGTCCCACACATAGCTTGAAGATCTTTGATTTCTTCAAACTTTTTCCCAAACACTTGCTTAATATCTATAAGTTCTCTACATGAAACATTCGCTCTGAAAATATTGCTTTTCAGTTGTTTTTCAAGTTTATTTTTTATTTTTTCAGAAGCTTTGTTTTGTTTGTCAATCTTACTAGCGAAATTAGTGAGTGTTATGAAACGCTTGCTTGATAAAGTTCTATTAATAATCTTCTTTTTTAGTTTATTGGCAACAATACTTTTAAGTTCTCCCTTAAATTTCTTAGATTTCAAATAATTCGTAATGTTTTTGAGGTTTTCTTTCTTTTTAGGTAAAAACGATTTTCTCGTGGATGAATAAATAGCATGTTTAGAAATAAAATCATTTATTACTATAGGTTTGTTTGTCTTGCTAGCCCCTACATTAGATAATTTGGCTTTAAGACGCAAAAATGAATTTTGTATTGTTGGCTGTATATCTTCATCCGTATCATCCATGTACGTGTTATATACAATATGATTATTTTCTTTTGTGGATACATTTTGTGGTATACTTGTAACCGTTTTGGAACAGCTTTGGTTTGTTTTTTTATTTATACTATACTCGTAGCTGGAATTGGAAAGACCTCTTAAATTTAATTCAGAAACTGAGATGTTATTTAATGAGTTATCTCCTGATATTGCTTTTGATGTTTTAATGAAATCATGTGCAAAATATTTGTTTGCCGTAGTTGCAATATTATCTTTCACTGACTCTAGGGTGTTTGTTGTTCTTTGTAATGTATTTTTTTCTGTCATAGTGTCCTCACCAACATGTTCTAAGTAATTTTTAATTTGGCTCTGTATGTACTTATCATCATCATCATCTTTAGCTACATGTACTGTTCGTGAAGTTGAATTTAGGACTAAATTACTTAAATCTATTGGCAATGGCATAGTGTATATACGTGGTTTTTGATACATTTTGATTTTCTTTTTAGTAACAAAATTTAAATTGGCCCAAGATGGTAAATTGAAAATTTCGTTTTCCATGTCCTGTAAATCTTTATTTTTTTCTATGATTGGTTCTGTGTTTTGAAAGTAGTTATGTTTAGTTTTTTCATCTGTTATTGACTGTACATTTTCACTTTTGTTAATAAAGGGTGAAATCTCTTCAAGTTTTATTTTAAATTGTTTTTTAATGTCGTTGCTTAAGGTTGTGATTTTAAAAATATTGCTGACCAAAACAGATTTACGTTCTAAAGATGTTTCGAAATTTTGTAAGCCTGGAACTAGGATAGCATTTTCTAGATGCGTCCGATTAGAGATTCTGGCTTTATTTTTTATTTTAGAAACCTTTTCCGTAATAAGTTTATCCATTTGATATTTAAAAGACTTTAAGGATCGTTCAATATCATCTTCGACTTTTTTCTCCCTTATCGTTAGTTTATTGATATTATCAACAGTTTCGGTGAGGTCAATGCCTTTCCTATTTGATAAAGTATTTTTGTGTATCATCTTGCCATTACCAAAGCTTCTTGGGTATTTTGTAGTTGATTTGGCCGACCAATTTTTAACGTTAAGTAGATTTTGATATATTTCTCTTAAATCTTTTTGATCTGGTCTTGATATTATGTTTTCTTTATTGTGAGTACTTATTATCGCTGTAGATGTCTTATATGTTTTATGTAAGGAATTTTTTACTGTTTGACTTTCTTTGTTTCTATTGTTATGTTTGTATAAATTATTAGGGGTTGGAAATTTTAAAAAACTGTGCTTATTTTCAGTCTGGTCTATATTTAATGAAGTATGATTTTTCTTCGTATTTTCTAAATCAGTATCTTTTGAATACAGTATGGTGGATGTTAATTTTGCATCAGTTTGGACGGTATCATTTGCCAAAATATCCAATGCTACATTCTTAAACTTTTCCGTTCTAATATTTTCTATTTTTAATTCAGATACAGTAGTATTGCTTGAAGGATTCTTCTTCATAATTTTTGTAACAGTTATATTATCTAAGACAACTTCCGTCGTTATATTTTTTATAAGTTCAGTTTGGTCTGACTTAAGTTGTAAATTACTTGTCGTTATCCCTTTTCCTATAATATCCATTCGTTTTAAGGTGATATTTTTCATGCGTTCTATTTTGTCTGGTTTTATTTGTAAATAACTTGTCATGTTTTTAGTAATCATATTGGTTTTTGAAATATTCAAATCTGTTGTCGTATTTGTTGGCACATCTATTTCAGCTGGGTCGTAATAATATTCTTTATTTATATTTTTCATTTCTGTTCTAGCTATTTCAACCAAGGGTTTAGTTGCCATTTCTGGAAGAGTTTTGTAATATTCGTTTAGATTATTTTCATTATTAATATTATTACTTGTTGTGGATATCTTTGTTGTTTCTATTGTTGAATGAGTTTTACTCCCATACTTTGTTGGCGTAATAAATATGACGTTATCAGTACCCTTTATTGTATCACTCGTACTTTGTGTGGTTATATTTTTAGTATATTTTACTACGTGTTGCTTTGATTGTAAATAACTTGGCGTGTTAACGTTAACAAAATTGCTTTTTGTTAAAGTCAAGTCTGTTGGTTTAAACGTTTGTATATATTTTTTTGTCGTTTCATAAAAATAACTTTCATCTCTATTTTTTATTCCTATAGCTGTTTCAACTAAGGGTTTTGTTGATAGCTCTGCAACACTTGTATGATATATGTTTCGATCTTTTTCTTTTTTAATTTCATACCTTGTAGAAAACTTCGGTGTTTTCGTAATTGAATCAGCTTTATTACCAATATTTGTTAGCGTTACTAACTTACTTACTTTATCAGTATCTGTTATATCTTTCAAAAGTTTCGAGGTTATATTTTTTATATTCATGTTTTTTTTTGGTATTAACTGTAAATAATTTGGCGTATTTTCGGTAACGAAATTGGTTGTTGATAAATTTAAGTACGTTGTCCTATTCGTTTGTATATCGTTTCCAGTCACGTCATATAAATACCTTACAGTGCTATTTTGTATTTCTATAGTTGTTCCAACTAAAGGTATTGTTGATATTTCAGCACGAATTTTATAGTATTTGTTTTGTTCATTTCCATCATTCATGACATAACTTGTTGTGTATGAGTTTGGTGTTTGGGTTGTTGAATCAGTTTTACTTTCATACTTTGCTGGCGTTATAAGTATAATATTATCATCCATACGTTGGGAAGTGATATTTTCTTTAGCTTTTATTTTCTCTTTTTCAACTTGTAAATAACTTGGCATACTTTCGGTTACGAAATTGGTCTTTGATAAATTCAAAACTCTTGTCTTATTCGTTTGTATACCCATTTCAGTCACGATATAAATATTTGGTTTATTGCTATTTTGTATAGCTATAGCTGTTTGAACTGAAGGTTTTGTTGATATTTGTTCAAGAATTTTATAATATTTGTTTAAATTAGTTTTATAGTTCATAGTATAACTTGTTGTGGATATCTTTGGTGTTTGTAATGTAGAATTAGTTTTAGTGCCATACTTTGCCGTCATTATAAATGTGATATTTTCAGTTCCTTTATCATTCATACGATATAAGGTTATATTTTCTATCTGATTCATTTTATCTGGTTTCATTTGTGAATAACTTGGTATGTTTTCGGTAATTGAATGGTTTTTTGAAGAGTTCCAGTCCGTTGTCAAATTTGTTTGCACATGAGTTTCAGCAGTGTCAAAGTAATAACTTTTAGTGCTATTTTTTATTTTTATTCTGGCCACTTCCTCTAAAGGTTTTGTTGAGGTTTCAGGAAGAGTTTTGTAATATTTGTTTAGATTATTTTCATTATTCATATTATAACTTGTTGTGTATATCTTTGTTTTTTGTATTGTTGAATCATTTCTACTGCTATACCTTGATGGCGTTATAAATATAACGTTATCAGTACCTTTAATTGTGTCATTTATTTGTAAGTTTTCTACATGTTTAATTTTTTCTGTTTTAAGTTGTAAATAAGTTGGCGTATTTTCGGGAACAAATTTGGTTTTTGATAAATTTATGTCAGTTGTCTTATTCGTTTGCAAATCTATTACAGTCGTGCCATAAAAAATAATTTTAGTGGTATTTATCATGTCTATTCTAGCAATTCCAACCGACGGTTTTGTTGATATTTCTGAAAGAGTATCATAGTATTTGTTTCCATCATAATCATTATTTATATCATAACTTGTTGTGAAAAGCTTTGGTATATGTATTGTTGTATTAGTTTTACTTCCATACTTTGTTGGTGTCATAAATATATCCGTATCTTTTACTGTATCATTCATCCGTTTTAAGGTAAGATTTTCTATTTGTTTAATTTTGTCTGATTTTATTTGTGAATAACTTGGCGTTTTTTCGGTAACAAGAGTAGTTTTTGATAAATTCATGTCTGTTGTCATATTGGTTTGCATATTAATTTCGGCCGCGTCAAAATGTTTTTTTGCATTGGTATTTTTCATTTCTATTCTAGATATTTCAACTGAAGGGTTTGTTGATATTTCAGGAATAGTTTTGTAATATTTGTTTAAATTATTTTCGTTATTCATATTATAACTTGTTGTGGATATCTTTGGTGATTGTATTGTTAAATCAGGTTTACTGCCATACATTGTTGGTATTATAAATATGATGTTATCAATACTCTTTACCGTATCATTCATACGATGTAGGGTTATATTTTCCATATGATTCATTTGATCTGTTGTTTTTTGTACATAACTAAGTGTGCTTTCGGTAATTAAATTGTTTTTTGAAGAATTCAAACCCGTTGTCATATTTGTTTGCACATGAGTTTCAGCAGTGTCAAAGTAATATTTTTTATTGATATTTTTGATTTTTGTTCTAGCTATTTCAATTGAAGATTTTGTGGATATTTCGAGAACAGTTTTGTAATATTTATTTAAATTATTTTCATTATTCATACTATAACTTGTAGTGTAACCTTTATTCAAATCATTTTTATGTTTTAAAGTGTAATTTTCTTTATCTTTAATTTTATTTGGTAAACCAAGCTCTGAATAAGCTAGCGTATTTTCGGTAGCAAAGTTGGTTTTTAATAAATTCACGTCGGTTGTATTATTCGTTTGCAAATCTGTCCGAGACGTGCCATAAAAATAAATATATGTGCTATTTTTCATGTCTATTCTAGCTATTCCACTTGAAGGTCTTGTAAATATTTTTGAAAGAATATTATAATATTTGGTGTGATGATTTTCTTTTTTTAGATGATAACTTGTTGTTAACTTTTTGAAAAACTTTAATGTTTGCATTGTTGAATCGATCCCACTGCCAAACTTTATTGGCATTATAAATGTGACGTTACTTTTAACTTTTAATGTATCATTTATACGCTTTGAGGTTAAATTTTCTAAATGATTAATTTTGATTGGTCTTAGTTGTAAATAATTTGGTGTTTTTTTGGTGACAAAGTTTGTTTTTGACAAATCCGTGTCTGTTGTGAAAAGCTTTGGTGTTTGTGTTGTTGAATTAATTTTACTGCCATACTTTGTAGGCGTCATAAATTTATCCGTTCCTTTTACTGCATCATTCATACGTGTAAAGGTAATATTTTCTATATTTTTAATTTTGTCTGACTTTAGTTGTGAATAACTTGGCGTACTTTCGGTAACAAAAGTGGTTTTTGATAAATTCATGTCTGTCGTCATATTCGTTTGGAAATTTAGTCCAGTCGTGTCATAAACATAACTTTTGTTGCTATTTTTCATTTCTACTCTAATTATTCCAACTAAAGGTTTTGTTGATATTTCTGAAAGATTTTCATGATATTTGTTTCGATTATAATGATTATTTATATCATAACTTGTTGTGTAAAGCTTTGGTATTTGTTTTGTTGAATTAGTTTTGCTGCCATACTTTGTTGGTTTCATGAATTTATCTGTATCTTTTATTGTATCATTGATACGTTTTAAGGTAATATTTTCTACATGTTTAATTTTCTCTGATATGGTTTTTGATAAATTCATGTCTGTTATCGATATCATATTCGTTCGCAGTCTGTTTATTCCAGACGTGCCAAAAACATAGCTTGTATTGCTATTTTTCATTTTAATTCTAGTTATTCCAACTGAAGGTGTTGTTGAAATTTCTGAAAGAATATTATAATATTTTTTTCGATCATAATATTTATTTATATTACTACTTGGTGTGAAAATCCTTGGTATTTGTGTTATTGAATAAATTTTACTGCCATACTTTGTTAGCATTATAAATGTGACGTTATCAGCACCTTTTAGTGTATCATTCATACGTTGTAAGGTTATATTTTCTTTATGATTATTTTTTTCTGGTTTTAATTGTAAGTAACTTGGTGTGTTTTTGGTGGCTAAATTAGTTTTTGACGAGTGCATGCCTGTTTTCTCATTCGTTCCCACGTCTTTTTTAGTCACATCATAAAAATAACTCATTTTGCTATGTTTCTCTTTTAATTTACCTTTTACAACTGAAGGTGTAGTTGATATTTCTGAAAAAGCATCATAATATTTGTTTTGGTAATTTTCATTATTTATATCATAACTTATTGTGGAAAGCTTCGGTATTCGAATAGTTGAATCAGTTTTACTGTCATACTTTGTGGGCGTCATAAAATCCGTAACTTTGACTGTATCGTTCATACCTTTAAAAGTTTTATTTTCTATATGTTTATGTTTTTCTGGTTTTAATTGTAAATAACTTGGTGTATTATCGGTCACAATTTTTTTTTTCGATAAATTCATGTCTGTTGTTATATTTGTTTGCAAATCTATGCCAGTCGTGCCATTTAAATAACTTTTTTTGCTTTTTTCCATTTCTATTCCAGCTATTGGAACTGAAGGTTTTCTTGAAATTTTTTCAAGAGTCTTATAATATTCGTTTCGATCATTTTGTTTTTTTATGCTATAACTTGGTTTTGAAAACTTTAGTTTTTGTGTTGTTGAATCGATGTAGTTTTCCTCTCTAGCATTAATTGTTGGATGAGATTTTGTTATTATTTCTTCATGTTTATACGTATAATTTGTGCTAGGATATGAAGTAACTGTAAAACTTTCATTGAAATTTACCAGCGCAATCTTTGGAAAAATATTTACTGTAGTTTCATTGATGATATTGTGTGGAGGATTTGTGATTGACATATTTTCAATTACCATTTTTTCGTTTGATCTATTAATATTCACGATTGTTTGAAATATTTTGTATGAAGTATCCTTTTCTGCTGGTTTTATTGAAGTTAAATTTCGTATTTCTGTGTTTGCCCTATATTCCTTATTTTGTGCAATTGAATTTGTAAATTTTGCATTCTCCGTTGTTAGAAAATAATTTTTGGATGATGTTGTTTCAGCTGTACGATTATGCCTTATATTATAAGAGATGTCAATATATTTTTTAAATGATTTACCTTCAGTTTTAGCCATAAAAGAAGATTCTCGAAGTTTTCTTGGTTCTTCAAATATATTTTTTTCGGTACTATTCATCGGAACTAAAGAATAACTTTCATTATAATAACCCGTGATGTTACTTTTGTATTTTCCTTTTTTAATTCTTGAAGTTATAGACAAGTTCATATCGGTTTTAGGCTTGGACAATTTATGATTATTAGTTTGTACTTTTTGATATGTAGGTTCCGTATACTTTTCTGACGTTATTTTCATTGATGTCATCGTTTTATTACCAGAACTGTATACTTTCGTAGAAAGTATTAGTGTATTATTTTCAGCAAGCAGTCTTTTTGGCAAATCACTTGTCGTGATATTTGTATCAAATATCTTTAATAAAATTAAGTTATTTGTAGGATATTGCGTAGTTATATTTTGTTCTGCTTTCTTTATCTTTGTAGTTTCTTTATTTCCTTTACTTAAATATGCCAACTTTTCATTTTTAGAAATGTTAAAATCCATTTTAAACGATTCTGATTCAGATGTACCACCGTACCGTGATTTCATGAAGTCTATATTGTTGTTCACTAAATTTGCAAAAAATTGTGGTGTTGTTTGTACTACTTTTATATTGTTTTCTTGTTCAGTTTTTATGAATTGTGAAGATTCATATTTTTCTGTTATTCTGTAATTAGAATTTTTTGAAGTTTTCGGTATTGTAAAATGTTTTTGGGTACTTCTTTTGTTCTTTTGAGCTAAATTAATTATTGGCGTAAGAATTAACTTTGATTCTATGACATTAAATTTAAAACTATTCGGGGTCACTTTTGTATTAAAATCTTTCCATGAAAACATATTTGTGATAAAAGAGGCATTTTTATTGGTTATTGTCGGAATATTTAATATTTGTTCCTTGGTTATGCTATTTTGTTGTGTTGCATTCCTAGTTGCCTTTGACTCAACCTCATTTTCATTTTTAGAGTTGTTCTTCATTGTGTTATTTATAGCTGTTGTAACAAACTTGACTCTTTTTGTGGTTACGCCATTATTATTTTCTGTTTTGCCTGGGCTATTTAATATTTCTCTCGGTGTAGTAAAAAATATATGATTTTCTATATTACCATTATACCTAGGAATATTTCCTTCAGTTGTATTTCTTAGTATCGATAAATTATGGCTGTCATCACTTTGATGTTTCGAAGGCAAATAGTCACCATGTAGAAAACTACTTATAGTTTCTTCATTATATTTAACGGTCGAATATGCTACTTGACCGTAAATAAGAGCTGTTATTTTTTTATCGACATTTAAATGTGGCTTTAGATCAGATGAACTAAATGATAGGTTTGAATTTAGTTCACTTGGATATTCTGTTACTAAATGTATATTATTGTTTATGTACAAGTTTTCTGGTTCCTTAAATCCTTGTTTTGTATTGTTTGAATATTTTTTTGATAAAATGTGTTTTGTTTCTAATTCTGTTGAATTAGTTTTGGTGTGATTAAATGTCATTTTCTTTTTCCCAAGCAAAAGCTTAGCCGTTGATTTAGTAGTAATTTGTTTACTTTCAAAATTATCAGCATGAATTTCCTTATAGTCACTATATTTCTCTGATGTGTTGTATTTACTTGTAAAAAATAATTTACTCGCAGCTTTTTTCCAATCCGCTTGTTTTTTATTGATTTTGCTGTAATAGGTCACTGATTGCTTCATTGGGATTTCTGTGGTATTGTTTTTTAAAAAGATAGAAGTAGATTTTGCTATAGCTGCACGTTCAGTTGACGTTGTGATCAGAAATTCTGTTAGAAAAATATTTTCAATCGCGGTTTCATCTAATGTGTCACTGTTAGTGTCATCAGATTTTTGCAAAAGCTTTATATCAAGTTCTCTTGATGAGGAATGTATCCACGATTCATTTGAAAGTTGGTCCCTACTTTTTTCCTTGGACATTTTTTTGGAAATATCGTCTATTTTTTTAATTTCGTATTTTATGCCTGTACTAATAAATTCTAAATCTTTATTCAGATCTGGTATTTGCTTATTATCTTCATCTTTTGACGAAATATTATAAAGTACTAAAAATTTTTGAATGTTCAATTGAATTTTGTTATAATTATTCTCTTCTTCGATTGTATGATCAGTCAAAATTGATTCTGTTGTTGTTTCATTTAAGTTGAGCTCTTTTATTACTAGGTTTCGGCAGCGTGGTACAACAGTGCCGTTTGGACAACAGATTAAAGTATAATCTTTGTGAGCTTTATTTGTGATTAATTCTATGTAGACTTTCACATTCTCATTTCTTTTTATCAATTTTGTTTCTTTGGTACGGTCGTTTAGTTCACTTTCAACGAATAGCAAATAAAGTGATAACAGGGTACATTCTGGGTCAATGCTTTTTTTAGACTCTTCACTGCCACCATCACTCTTGTCATAATTTGTGTCGATGATATCAATTTCAATTTTTGAATTACTGTGGATAGCCTCAACCACTAAAGTGTGATTGTCTGCTATTATTTCTTGGTTGGCATTTGGATGAAATGTAAATATTACTATAATACTGTGCGTCGGTTGACTTGTCTCAATTGTTGGTATTCTTGAAAACATGTTGTACTTTTGAATTTTAAATTCATGTCTTTCTTTTGTCTTTATAAGCTCGTTAAAAATTTTATGTTCAAATACTTTGTTATTCTTAAATTTTTGTGTGCTATTTTTATATCTTTGCCCACATTTAGTTGAAATTAATGCGCTATCTGCAGTTTCTTTTGAGATCCTAAATTTGTCAGACAAATTTTGTTTTAAATTTATACACGTTTTATTGTACAGCTTTTCATAAAGCTCAAGATCTTGAGGTCGCATATCATCCTCCACTTGCAGAGAGTTAGTTTCACCGTTGAAGTGGGCCGATTCTGCTCTCGCTTGTAAAGTTGCACTCATGCACACACACAAACTGTTCAATAGTTTTAAAGTCACATTGTACAAATGCTGATCACTTGGCGCTGTGTCCACAGAATTTAAAATCTTAGCAATTATCGCACTATCACTCTTCTTTGTTGCTTCTAACGGTTTATTCACTTCAATGAGAGCATCGTGCTCCACTGCTTCAAATAAGAGATAAGCTAACAGAAACACAATTTTTGTTAGCATTTTATAGTTTGGATAAATGATTTTTTAAAATTCATGTTGCTTTCATTCCTCTAGCAATATTTAAGAAATGCTCTTAACAATGGCCAAACATAACGGAAATGTTATGTGTTTTTTTTCCGAACCTAAACTTTAGTACTGCTGATAAGCCTCACTACTAATGATTGTGTATGAACTTATGAAGTAATGATTATTCTGAATAAGGCAACTCCCGACATCTATAAGACTTCTATGTATGTGGCGTCATATAGGTGAAACGTTTTTGTGAGAAGTATTGAATGATGGAATCTGACCTCCCCGACAATAAATACGCAGGCACGTAGAAATGTGCTTATTTTTTTTTTGTTGATTATTTTCAATCTCTGCTGGGGAGCAATAGACCGAAGTTAAGTGCTGCCATTCTTTACGATCTTGGGCCAGCTTGGAGACCCTCCACCCGTGTCATCCCCGCCTGGTCCATTTATTAACTACTAGCTTTTGCCCGCAACCCCGCCCGCGTGTTATTCGGTTCAACGATATGGTTGGGATAAAAAGTAGCCTATGTGTTAATTTAGGGTATAAGCTATATCCATTCTAAATTTTATCCAAATCCGTCCAGCCGTTTCAGCGTGAAAGAGTAACAAACAAACACACACACACACAAACTTTAGCATTTATAATATTAGTGTGATGCGTTGTCAGGTCTCGCGTGATCTGCCAAGTTTTCGTCTTCCGCCTTTAGATGCCATGTCACTGCTTCCTTTGGGATGACTTCAGTACGCCTGAGAACGTGACTTATCCACCTCCATTTGCGTTCCTTTATGGTCTCTGCTACAGGTTTTTGATGAGTTCTGCGCCAAAGTTCCTCGTTGGAAACAAAATTAAACCAACAGAGCCCCGTGATATTGCATAGCATTACACTAAGGTTTCATACATCTTTAAGGTCGTTGCATCTTAGGTATATAATCAAATTGTACTTAAGGTTACATCAATCCATCCATCCATCAGCCTGTTTCGTCCACTGCTGGACATAAGCCTTTCCAGGATATCGCCAGTCTTGGCGGTCCTCCTGGAAGAATTGCCCATACTCACACACGCTGGGCAGGCGGGTTGGTGAGCGCGGTGCCGAAACCCTTGCACCAGTGACGCCGCTGCCCGTCACCAGTCTGTTATATAAGGCTCGGCAATTGGGGATGGATATACCGCCATCCATCGGTCCCAGGCAATGGTGGGCCGCCTGGTTTTGCCTGAGAGCTGTTCTCTTACTCTCCCCCGAATAACTTCGGGAGGATTTGCGAGTAAGATGGTGGTACCTCCACAGTCGAGCCCGGCATCAGCTCTACCACCTAGTCAATACATCAAACATTTTTGTCTGCCTGTCTAACTGTGTGTGCTCGCTATACACGTAAAAACTACTGTACGGATTTATATGGAGTTTTCACTGTACTAGGGGGATCAAAAAGTAGTACAAGTACTGGCAGGCATAGCTCAGATATTTGTAATATTAATAAAGAAAAACATCTTCGATTCCCTTTGTTTTTTTCTGAATGTAGTCATTTGTTTGCTTCGTGTCGGAACGTGTTCTCGAAAATGGAGAAAAACGAAGTGCGAGCCGTTATTAAATACCTCTGTTTAAAAAAGTTAATGACGCAAGAGATTCACTGCGATTTGGAGGCAACATTAGGAGAGTCTGCTCCGCCGTATTCCACTGTCGCAAGGTGGGCTTCTCAATTTAGAGTAGGGAGAACGAGCACGGAAAACGAACATCGTTGCGACCGTCTATTGACAGAAACAAAATCGACTTGACATTTCGAAGACATTGTTGGACAACTTTCAAGAAGATTCTGAAAACTTTTTGTCTCGTTTCGTTACAATGGACGAAACATGGGTCCATCATTTTGATCCCGAAACAAAACAGCAATCTTCGCAATTGAAACGGCCATCATTTTCGACCTCGAAGAAGTTTCGTGCCGTGGCATCGGCTGGCAAGGTTATGGCCTCAATATTTTGGGACTCAGAAGGGATATTGTTGATTGATTACCTGGAGCGTGGAACCACTATTACTGGCCAATATTATGCAGCTTTAATTCCCAAGTTGAGGAATGCCATCAAAGAGGGAAACTTCGAAAGGGCGTGCTGTTTCATCACGACAACGCACCCGCGCATAACTCGGCGGTTGCGATGGCTGCCATTCGGCAAGCTGGCTTCGAATTGGTTGACCGTCTGTCACAGCTTCAATCGTGATAGCTAGAAAGTTGCAATTTTTACAGAATACGTGGTAGTGTGGCCTCTAAAAGCTAGAATTCAAGTTGTTTATTTGTAAAAGAGATACATAAAGTATACGTTTTACATGTCAAATCTAATCGGTATAAAAATAATATTTTATAATGAAACAAATATGATACGGGAAATATATAAAAAAACTATATTTAAGTTGGGCTACAAAAGTTAAATGCATAAAATAAAGGCTTATTGGAATACGAATATTATTATAACTACACAATGCAATTAATATATAAGTTGATAAATAAACTGAATAGACCCTAAATAAATATAATGCCTAGCCAAATATATACTAACATAAGTAAGAAATTAAAATATTGTATATACATACCTACATAATTCAATGAATAAATAAGTAAATAGATAAATAAACTATAAATAGATATAATGCCTAAATCCGCCCATTCGATTAATCTTGCTAAGAAGAAGGGCAAGAAACTTAGCAAGATCATGTCTTTTTTATCATTTTTTTTTTTCTTCTGAATATGGCTTAATACTATTACAGTTTTTTTTAACTTATATAAAATAATACTAAACAATGTATTAAAAAAGGATAAAAATATAAAAGACAGAAGGAAATTGAGTCATGAGGAAAAAATATATATATATCTTAGTCTACCTGTCTAATGAGGTAGTAAGTTAAAATACTAAGCAAAACATCATCCACCTGTCTCATATAGTTTATCACTTTTTTGATAGTCAGATTATCAACTAAGTAATAAATGCTAAGTTTAAGTTATACAATGTTCATGTCAATATGTAAACCTTCAGTTTGTGCCTGAGTTCGTCCAACACCGCAAAGGTCCATCTAGCGTGGGTTTAACACACCCAGTTCTCCTGCTCCTAGTGACTAGGACCTAGTCCCTCTTTCGGGCACGGTATACAGTTTGTATCCGAATCCGTCCAATACCGCCACAGTCCACAAGGCGCGAGTGTGACTCACCCAGTTGTCCCGCTCCTCGCGCCTGTGCTCGAGCACGGCTTGCAGTTTGTGGCCGAGCCCGTCCGGCGCCGCGAAGGCCCGCGCCAGCGCACGCGTCGTGTCCATGCGCTGTGGACTGGCGATGACGCCGGCGAACTCCAGGTATGAGTCCAGGGTCGCCTGCAGGGCGGGCACCGGCAGCTTCGGTAGATCCACATTCTGAATAAACAAGTTTAACTTTACACTTTTTGAAATGTGGATGCTTCTATGATTCATAGGAAAAAAACGAAAGTATCTCAAGTTTTTAGTATTTTGGCAGCAAATGAATGACGGTATGAAGATAGCCATCACTAATGCTAGAAAAAAAAATTTGAATAAGTATAAACCAAACATTTGATTAAACCTGTGCCTCCGGTGAATAACGGTCTAACTCGACAGCGGCTTTCAGACTACGCTATACTATTGTGCTATATAGTATAACAAAGAAGGACCTAATATAGTAAGGGCATACTAAGCCAATAATATATAGTACAGTACAGTGTGAACGTGTCATAACAATGTACGGTGCGCGATATTGTTGTGCTATGAGCTATATACTATATGCTATTATATTATAGCGTAGTCTTTTCGATTTCTTTACACGAAGATAGACATATGACAAAATGGTTTAAGTAAATTTTTTGGCTGTAAACAATGGTTTAAATGGAGTTAGTCGCTTACTAATTTGTGAAATAAGATGTAACTTGAGTTAGATCGTTTTTCACGTTTCTTTTTTTCTTGTTTATTACACGTATTACTCGTGACAAAGGGGATAAACTTAACAATGCATGATTTTTTTGGTGCGGAATGGTTTAATTCAGCCTCTGAAAAATATATCTCTAAGATTGTATGTTTTCTAGAGGCTGAACGGATACACAGGAATAGAACTTAATGTTATCTAACATGACCCTTTGATTTTGTGTAAGAAATGTGAATGGTTGGCAAAAAATGATTTTTTTTGTGCAAAAAAATGTTTTCCGGCTCTCCTGTAAAATTGGGTTTTTTGAGTTAAATCATTATTCACCGGAGGCACAGACTTTTACTTGTACTTGACTGTGTAGGGCGAGGGCGGATTCAGGGAGCAGGAGGCCATACCTACTTCCCCAAAACGATCAACAGTAGACTTAAATGTTTTCCGGCTCTCCTGTAAAATTGGGTTTTTTGAGTTAAATCGTTATTCACCGGAGGCACAGACTTTTACTTGTACTTGACTGTGTAGGGCGAGGGCGGATTCAGGGAGCAGGAGGCCATACCTACTTCCCCAAAACGATCAACAGTAGACTTAAATGTTTTCCGGCTCTCCTGTAAAATTGGGTTTTTTGAGTTAAATCGTTATTCACCGGAGGCACAGACTTTTACTTGTACTTGACTGTGTAGGGCGAGGGCGGATTCAGGGAGCAGGAGGCCATACCTACTTCCCCAAAACGATCAACAGTAGACTTAAATGTTTTTAATATCTTTTTGATTTCCGCGAATATTTTAAATTGGGAAAGTTGCTCAGTATAAATATTTGATCGTGTAATTGCATTTAAACGTGAATATCAAGATGGCGGCATGTCCACATTTGAACAGAATGTCTTTTAATACCTACTTGGTACCCATAAAAAAATTTGTACCCATGTAAAAAATTAGTACCTAAATGTGTTAAGAGATCTCAAGCAAAACTAGTGGTCCCGCCCTATATAGGACAGTTACTATAATCTTTGATTCCGCCATCTTGAAATAAATATGATACTTAGCATTGTGTTGTCTTCATAAGATTTAAAACCTAATTGATACTTGACCTACTCCGCTTTAATACTCTAATACTCTGGCATATCTTAACTCTTTCTTTTTGTTTGAGAGAGTTTGCTTCCAGGTTAGTCCCATTTTAGTTAGGTCGTGAACTGATGATGGTCTTCAGAGATAGGCAGTGGAACTCCTCAATGGATCATTCGACATTGCGGCTCTCGATTTGTACCAGGATGCTAATTGTCGGGTGTTACTTGAAAATTGACATACCCGCCTGACCTTCGATCCTGGCTACGATCACCATAGAACTCCTAAGCGGATGACAGTAAATTGCTCAAGATTTCGGGAATCACTTTGTGTTGTGTTTATTGCAAGATATTAATTAAAAATTGTCATTTTGCTACCTGACCCTCGATCCTGGCCTCATCACCATAGAACTTCTCAACGGATGACAGCACAGAACACGAGATTTCGGCAATGACTTTGTGTGAGTGTGCTGATTCCAGGGTATTAATTGAAAATTGACCTGACCTTCGATCCTGGCCTCATCACCATAGAACTCCTCAACGGATGACAGCACATAACTCTAAATTGTGGCAATTGCTTTGTGTTAGTGTGCTCATTGCAGGATATTACTTGAAAATTGTCAATATGCCACGGGACCTTTGAATTTGAAACTCCTAAATCGATGACAGCGCACCATTTGCGATTGAGCCAATATAATGGCGAAACTACTAGTTTTGAAAAGACGTTTGCCCTAGTAAGTAATAATTAAAAGATTACGTTACTGAATAACGCATTCAAGATCCTTTTTTGAGCAGTAGCCGGAGCATTGGGTCCGATCTCAACAGCGTAACCGAGATTAAGATACAAACAGTTTAGGCAGTAACAAATCTAGCTTTGATTTATTTATTTAACTCGGCATGTTGACGTTCACGTTTAAATATACCTGTCCACATGCGCCCGGTAAACATCCCTGCTCGTGAGCTACAGTATCTACGTGAGCAGGAGCTCGGGGATACTCGCCTGGAAGTCGTCCTCCTGGCCGGAGCTCTGACTCAGCCAGCGCTTCGGCAGCGACAGCAGAGACTCGCCCCACGCTGCAACGTGCACGGACATGCGTCAGTGAGAATTGTTCCTAAATATATGGTAATAGGGGCTCCGCATTCTGGGCGAACGAAAAATCTCAATAATAATTATAAGACCTGTATCCCCGAGGGCATTAGAGATGTTCCCGAGTGTACATTACCACTAAGACAGTCAACACTCGTACACTCTCTTTTCATCGACGATTTTAACGTCCTGACGTGATAGGAGATGAGCTTTATTGTCGTAATACAATGTATTTAGTCTTTTACATGACATCAGCAAGTGGTAAGTGAACAAATACTTTCGAAAACTCATCGGTGCATTTTTGAACGGCAGGATTCGAACCCGTCTCTAAATTGAGAATCCGGAGTGGTACGACTGAGCTACCACTGCTGTTAAATCCGATCCTTCACCCAATATTCGACCACTGCTGGACATGTCTCTCGATGGGAACGCAACATTTCTGTCTAAATCACGCGAAAATCAATGCGAAAAAAAGTTATTGTCCTTTACGTAGACAACTTAGTTAGAGGGTCGCCTTTCCGCCACTAACCGACCCCGGCACGACCCGGCCGTTGAACCTATCTAAATATAGTATATAAGATACGAGCATGTTCCATATGGCATGTGAGTAAAACTAGAAAACTATAGCAATGTTCTCTACATGCGGAGAGCTTAAGAAGGCACAATTATGTACAGAATCTTATATGAGCGAGTCCAATACGCACGTGCGCGGGTTTTTTTTTCTAGGATAAAACAGTTGCTTTCCCGGTAAAAATCAATTAAGCAAATATAAATTTTATTAATTGTATTTCCCCGTATTATACTTAGTTCCAGTGTTTTTTATTTTATATTCAAACTGACTTGTAATAAGTTTATATAATGCACCTACTCGTTTATTACAAATAATTCTATTTCAATTCATTTGATAGTACAAGCAGCGGAGAGGGTCGGGGTACATTCGTCCTCCAAAAATTTGTACCGTGTAAATTCGTCCCTAAATGTATTTATTTTTGGTGTAAATTTGTCCCTTTTCAAAAAATATATTGATTGTATGAAAATTCGTCCTCTTTTTGTGTTTTCGTCCCCTTCGTCTTGGCAATGGATTTTATACCTAGGTTTCTATTTATTTTATATAAGAGTACTCAGAGTACTATCGGTTACAAAAGTGAAAGTGAAAACGCCGCGCTGAAAGACGCAACGCAGTGCCAAACGGGGAACTGCTACGTAACCATGTTTGCCTCCGAAGAAACTGTACGAATACAGTGAAATTAGTCAGGCGAAATCTGACTATATAAAAATGCGTAGCCGTTTCAATAGCATTATGAATCTAAACCACGAATCTTTAGTAGTAGAAAAAGAAGATATTAATTATTTTTAAGTTATACGATTATGTATATATATTAGATGTCGATGGTGGGAATATACTCATATGAAACATTTAGGTGTGTAATAATTAGTAATAAATGTGTAATGTGTAAGAGTAGTAATAATTTTACTACTCTCTGGTTTAAAAATATTTTATTGAGTATAAATTGTAAGAATTTTTATGAATTATTTTTAGTTTAGACTTTATAATTGGATATTTTTTTTATTTGTACTAAGTCTATTGTAGCATTTTTATTTTTATAATACATATGTGTGAGTATTTTAAAATATGCTTTAGTCGAATTGATTTTTAATAAACAGAATGTTGATTGCAAATTTACTTTTATTTTGTTCTTATATCTCTTTTCACTCTCATTGTAATATCGAGAAGCAATAACATTTTTAAGTACCTAACGGTTATGCCTGATAAGAGTACAGTTTGGACTTTTCGTAGCGTTTCGATTAGAGAGTGAAATGGAGTCGTTGCTATATAATATTTTTATAGGTAATTGAATGAATTACTGAATTATTGTTTTAATTCGGGATACAAAATATATTAAAAGTTATATAAGTATGTGCTTTCACGTTAAATGTCACTCAAACTTTAAAAGATTATAATAAAAAATAATAACATTTGTATGTGAATGCGGCGAACAAACTTGACATGATTACAACGCGACGGTAACTATTAGATAGAGATATCTTTTTTTTCATCTCTTTTGTCGTAAATGTATGAAACTATGTATTGTTACGCCACCTGTATAACAACCTGTTTCCTTATCCTCACGTCATTAGTATTTTGTGCAATGTCTTTAAACGCTTCTAATAGATACATTAACTAGTTCCCTCTCAAAGCTATATGTCGTGGAGATATAATTAAATATTACTCATAATTTTTGTTATGTGAATTTTGAATTTCCTTACTAAACTGCTGCCATTCATTCGAGAGAATGGTGACGTTTGCAAATGTCAGGGGTTAAAACAGTTTCTTACAATTTTGCATTTCAATATTTTACATTCATCGTGATGATTTTATGTATAATGTAATCATTTAAGCATAAAAAGGGGTCAACCTCAGAATGAGAGATAACAAGCTGAAAACTCATGTAATACCTTCATTTTGGCGTTCCGAAAGTTGTCTGAAATGTCTCATAAAATCTCGTGTCCGCGTCGTAAGTTCAAATTAATGGTCACAAAAATCGGGTTTTCATGATTATCTAGGTTTCTATAGCTCCAATGATGTTAACATCTAGTATAAAATTGAAGAACAGAAAATTTGCTAAAAATTTTGTCATAAACATTTTTTCATGCGCTCAACTGTTTTTGAGATAGAAGGCGGAGAGCGCGCAGTGCTCAGCCATACATACTGTAATTCAAGGCCAACTGTTTATCTCGATGAATAATATCCTGTTTAAAGCTATTAAATACGATTTACTTTCAGAGCATTAGTGTCTAAAAAGTTGCCGGCCAAAAGATGACCGCCCTTTTTGCTTCAAAAAGCAGAAGGCCATCTTGTAAGAAACCTTAATTATTTATCTTCGTCCTTTTCCACTGGGAGCTTTGAGGCCAGTAGTGCAATGAGGCCTTCTGAAAAAGACTGCTGAGACGACTGCACCTACATGTCGGTCCAAACATTTTGAACATTACGGCCTTCATTTAGCCAAGTCTCGTATCTACCTTCCCTGCGATTCAAAGATTCAAATTGTTTATTTGTAAAATAGATACATAAAGTATACGTTTTACATGTCAAATCTAATTCATATAAAAATAATATTTTATGATGAAACAAATATGATACGGGAAATATATAAAAAAACTGTATTTAAGTTGGGCTACTAAAGTTATAAACATGCATAAAATAAAAGACTTATTGGAATAAGAATATTATTATACCTACATAATGCAATTAATAAATAAGTTGATAAATAAACTGAATAAACCATAAATAAATATAATGCCTAGCCAAATATATACTAATATTGGATGGATTCGATTGATGGTTCTTGGTGGAATATACAATATTTAAATTTTTTTACTTATGTTAGAGGTAGTATAATTTAGTATATGTGGAATAAAAGTACAAGAATTTGTGTATAATTTATTCAAATATATACTACCTCTAACATAAGTAAAAAATTTAAATATTGTATATACATACATACATAATGCAATGAATAAATAAGTTAATAGATAAATAAACTATAAATAGGTATAATGCCTAAATCCGCCCATTCGATTAATCTTGTTAAGAAGAAGGGCAAGAAACTTAGCAAGATCATGTCTTTTTTTTCAGTATTTTTTTTCTCAATACGGCTTAATACTATAACAGTTTTTTTTTACTTATATAAAATAATACTAAACAATATATTATAAAAGGATAAAAATATGAAAGACAGATACGCTGCTTCAATTTCAATTCATCAAGTATTTGTGCCGCCAAAGCACAATGTCTTGCCTGTCAATGAGGCCGCTTTTTCATTTGCGAAAACTTTTTGAAGTGTTGTTCTTTTGAAATGATTCATCAGAGTTCACAGCGAGTAAAATCTGAAAATAAATAAATTCATTTATCCATGTAGATTATTGTATTAAAATAATAGTAACAATGAAACAATTAGATTTACTTACAATAACTTGCCTTTTTGATGGTGGGTAAAAAAATTGGTGTATTTTCCTTCTTATAGTACATAAAATAAAACCATCAATTTTATCGTCAAATTGAAGATTTGGACCACTTTTTTATGGATTTGAAAATGTTAATGTTGATGATATTTTCATCGCTTTTTATTTTGTCTTATGATGCGATGTATACGTCATTGATACGCCATTGATACTCCAGTCATTTCAACCACCTTTTCAACGTTTTCGTCTGTGTTTCTTGAAAAGCCCGGTTGCGGGTCCATTTTATGACTTAGTGCCAGTCAACCAAATAAAATAACGAAAACTTAATAAATAATAACAAACCAAATAATACACAAGGGGCACGGATCGTATAACATTCGAGGACTTAAGGTGGTTAAACCGAATCCAGGTGCAAAATGCACATCATAATATTGTTTCCCTTACTTTTGAATATAAAGTATGCAAAAATTACGTTTTAAAGCAATTAGCGGAAATTGATTTGTAATAATTAGGGGTTTACATTCAAATTCCATCATTTTATGATTTACATTTTGATTGCATTCGATTAACTAACTTAAAAGTGCATTTAACGTTGTAATCGAATGCATTCAAAATGAAAGGCATAGAATAACATAATTTTAATGCGAAAACTCTACTGTTAATAATTAATTTCCGCTAATTGCTTTAAAACGCAATTTTTGTATACTTTTTACTAAAAAGTAAGGAAAACAATATTATGATGTGCATTTTGCACTGGGATTAGGTTTTACCACCTCAAGATAGGAGCCCAATGAAGTATTTGTTTAATCAACAAAATGTGTCAAGCTATTTATGTTAAATCAGCATTCATACTGCCCACGGTATGTAACCTCGACTTTGTGAATCGACATTTCGGAAAATGTTTTGTTTTATCTGCGGTGTTGTCGTATTATAAAACTGATATTTATTTATTTTATTTATTTATTTATTTATCGCAAAGTTTAATGGCAAAAGTACATGCAGAGCGCTGATCAATAGGTATGGAAACTGGGTTTGACTGATGCATTGCTTTACTCATGTATAAATTGTGGCAGTAGCAGCCCAAAATAGACCGAGGTCCGTGCTAGGGCTGGCTACATCAATTTGATCAGTTGAATTAGCAGTCAATCCGTCACGAACACATGAAGCTACTTTTTGCATTTATTTGATATTTTGGGGGAGCATGCAAATCATAATACTTATACATATAGAATACTACCATTTATCAAATACAAACATATTTATGTATTATAATTTATATATTATATAATATTTAAAATTATTATAGGCATATATATTATAGGTTTAATTGTGTGACCTAGAAATATCTATTTTTTTCCATAACGCATCAAAAGTGTTGCAGTCCATTTTCAGAAGATGAACTTTTAAAGCCCTTTTTAGTTTGGGTCTATCTTTAGAAGCGTCCACCAGGACACTTATTTCTTCTGGGAGATAGCGATATAGTCGAGGTGCCATTACACTGCAGTGTTTACTACTGAATCCTGACGACCTAAGAGGAATGACATATTTTTTTAATGTAGTGTCTCTTTTATATCGGGTATTAGTGCTCAGAGGAAAGTTATTCAGATGTCTCGACATGTAAATCATTGTTTGCCAAACAAACATCTTGCGAGGAGTCAAAACTTTGCAAAGTTGGAACAAATGTACTGTGGGAAATCTTCGTGGCTTCCTTAAAATTATTTTTAAATTAAATTTTTGTGCAATTTCAAGTTTCTTGATTATATTAGAGCCACATAAACCCCAGGCCAGAATACCGTAAAGAAACAGCGACTGGGATAGTGCATAGTATAAACTGAACAGAAGACGCTTTGACAATATATTTCTTAAGTCGCAATATAAATAACCAATGCTTCTGATTTTGGAAGCTAGCTTATTTATGTGCTTCTCCCATTGCAGGTGCTCGTCTATTACAGCACCGAGATATGTAGTGCTGCTAACACGTTGAAGTTTTTCACAAAAGCATGTAGTAGTGCAGTTATGGATTCTGATTATGGGTTCTGTTTTTGGCAGACCAGCTTTTGTAGGGGCGAAGCACATAAATAGCGTCTTGTGTTCATTCAACGTCAGAAGGTTAGAATCATACCACTTTTTAGCCCGAGCCACCCCCTCAACAGCCTTTTGGGTCACCTTTTCCCAAGTAGATTCTGAGAATAACAAGACTGTGTCGTCCGCAAAACAAATAGTGTGACAATCGGGTATTAGGTGACAAAAGTCGTTGAGGTAAATGCTGAATAATAAAGGTCCGAGGACACTACCCTGCGGAACACCGAATTCTACGGTATTTGCTTTGTCATCACTAATTGTGTTTCCGATACGCGTTTCGTGGCTGCGCCCCTCTAGGTAGGACCTGAACCAGTTAAATGCATTGTTAGTGACACCAAGCAGCGATAGTTTTTTTAGCAAGATTTTATGTGATATATGTAGTATCAAACGCCTTTGCTAAATCTATATATACGGCGATGGTTTTCTTTTTATCCTCGTGATTTTCAGTTACTTTTTTACTTAATTCTACAATTGCATCACTGGTACAGAGCTCAGTCCTAAACCCATATTGTTGTTTAGACAGAAAGTCGTCGGCAAAGGCACTTAGGCGTATTTTTACTACTTTTTCAAATATTTTAGATGTTGTGGATAAAAGGGATATTGGGCGGTAATTAGACAATAAATTCTTCTTTCCGTTTTTGAAAATAGGTACGACTACAGCAGTTTTTAGTTTAGTCGGGAAAATACCGCATTTAAAGCTCAAATTAATAATAAAGACAAGAGGGCAGGTTATTTGACGTTTAATTATTTTATAGACTTTTGAGGAGATTCCGTCCATTCCACATGAATTGGTATTTTTTAATTTAGTGATTAGAGAATCCACTTCCCGTGCTGTCGTCGACCGTAAATAGAAAGATCTATTTGCTCCTTCAAGGTTGACATGATTGCTTAAATATTCCTCAGTGATGTTTAGGTTGCTCAAGTGGCATTTGGCCAGATTAGAACCCACAGATAAAAAATATCGATTGAAAGCATTTGTCACTTTTTTGGTTCCTCTGATGCTTTGAGGGTTTCCCCATTACACAAAATTTCTTCTATATTGCTACTTTTGTTATTTTTACGGCTAGTTACTTCATTTACAACATTCCAAATTTTTTTAGGGTTGCTTGCACATTCATCTATTTTTACTTTATAGTATTTTTCTTTCGCTGTTTTAATATTTGAATTGCAAAACCTTCGATAGCTAATATAATTGCCTTTTATTTTAGTATTATCAGGATATTTTTTGTATAATTTAAATAATTTATTTCGTTTTTGAATAAATGCCAGTAGTTTGTCGTTTATCCATGGTTTTAGTTTAATTTTTTTATGTGGAATTTTTTTTAGTGTTGTATTATTATTTGTGTGTTTATTTATTATGCTATGAAAAGCGTCCAGTGCTAAATTAACGTCTGTTTCATTGTATATTTCGGTCCAAGACTCTTTACTTATGTCTTTTTCTACTTGTTCAAAGTCAATGCATGGTATTAAGCGGTTCATCTCACATCGTGTTGGTTGCGAGGCATTGATCTCCATACTACTTATCGTCATGTAGTGGTCAGTTATGTCAGTTGTTAGTACGACATGTTTAGTTTCTCTATTGCTAGATCGAAACATACAGTGGTCAATACAGGACTTAATGTGTGTTTTTTGGTTTACCCCCACTTTTAGGTTATAATATGTCAGTAAAATAAGGTATTCATCCGCTTGGGGATGACCATTTTCGAGAATGTCAATATTAATGTCGCCCACTAATATTAAATTTTTACTTCGGCTAATGTTTTTTAGTGCACAGTCTAGCGAATCTAAAAATATATCTATATTATGGCATGACGGAGACCTATACATAGCCAGCAGTACCAAATTATTAGAGAGAGTTATTTGTAGGCAAATAACGTCTAAACGTCTTTCGTACCTTACGAAATAATGAGATCGTATATATATTTTCTACACTGTGGTTCTTATTCTTTAAAAAAAGTTTAAATAATAATTAGTTGGATTTATTTCGTCCCATTTGTTGTACTGTTGGGATGTTTTAACGTGCTTTTATTTATTTTTGTCGTGAAGAAGCTCTTGTTGACGTGTAGGTTTTTACGAGATATCACCACACTCCATTCATTATCAATCTCTTGAACGAACGGCATCGGTTTTCGGTCCTTAAATTTCCGGATAATTCCGATGTTTGTGTATTCAATTATTACTACTTTACTTGTACCTATATACAAACGTTTTTAACTTAAATGTAAATAATTTAAGTCATATAAACAGAATTTCTGAATGAATTTGATTTTGACATCCTAGGCATCTTGTATCAAATTGTATTTTCGTTGTATTATCCGCTTATCAATTTAATCCTGTGTTGTGGAATATATTAGATGATATTTAATTTAATAACTAAACAATTATGTCTAAAATCATGATAAAAAATCGTTCATTCATTCGTTCAATAACAAAATAAACACAATAATGACTCCACTGCACTCTCTCATCGTAAAACGCCAACAGATTTCCAACTCTAGTTATGAGTTAAGGGACAAATTTATTCTGCTTGATTCAAGAGGTACGAATTTTACCAAATATAGAAAAGAGGACAAATTATTGGGGACAAGTATACCCCAACCCGCGGGAGACGGTCCGACTGCGCCGGATGTCGTCAACCAACGGATTCGGAAGTGCGCGCCATTACGTTACCCGTGTCACGTGATCAAAATCAAATCAAAATCAAAATCAAAATATTATTTATTTGTAAAAACATAAGTAGAAATACATACAGATGTCATTGTTAACACATAAAGTTCTTCATGTTTGCCTTACAGCGTACAAATAGAAATTACACACATTGCATGCCTTCTTAAAATAAACACACTTTAGGTACAATCTATTAAAATAATATTCGATAACTCTATTTATAATAATAATTATTATTTTTATTGAAAGTTGATTTGATCATTATTAATATATATTTACAATCATATTCCTAATAGCATGGTCAGTTTAGATTACAAATTATCATTCAAAAATTCTTTTATGGTGTAATAGCATTTTTGTGTTAGTAATCTATTCAATTTACTCTTAAATAGGTTTACAGGGCACATTCTTATTTCCAATGGAATTTTATTGTATAACATTGGCGCCATACCAAATACACTTTTCATCAGCAATGCAGTGTTTGTGGGTCTGGGGCAGATTTTAGTTAGATCGCGTGGACGAAGACGACCATGAAATGCTGTAACTTTTACATTTTGATCGTGCCACTCTCTAGCCCTAGAACCAAAATAGATGTTACTACTATGTGCGGTATACAAGGTGGTAAAACTGATGCCTGGGTCGACTACCACCTTACTCGCAAACCAACCTGAAATTATTCGGAGGAGATTAAGAGTACAGCTCTCAAACGGGAACGACCAGGTGGCCTACCATGCCTGAGACCGGTTGATGGTGATATATCCATTCTCAATTGCAATAAAACAAATGGGCAACGGGCAGCAGAGTCACTGTGTGTGTGAGTATGGGCATTTCTTCCAGGAGGACCGCCAAGAGTAACGAAATTATGAAAAGGCTTATGTGCATGCACTGAACCTAGTTTTTATAGATAACTATCCTTTTGTCCACAGTTTAAGCAGCTCGAATGTAATGTTACTATATGAATGACTACGTCTTGTACGGAGCTTCCCGTCCCCAGAGGACAAGCCTATGTCCAAGTTAAGAGTCTATATAACTATAAGTGAAACAGTTTTCAAAATCGTTTTAGTAGCTCCACAAATTATCCCTACAGACAAATAAATTTTATCTGCATAATATTACTAAAGATTAGCAGTAGATATTTCTCATTTGTACTCGTTGCGTTGCGTGTAGGCAAGTAGCGATATGAGGTTAGATAGATAGATAAAATATTGTATTGAAATATTGAATTTAAGATAGTTAAAATACGTCGCTTATTGGTTAGGAACGACCTGTGTAATTATGAATGGTGCTGACCAAGTTTTCTCGAGCTACAAACTGTTTTATTAGGTAACTCGTATATTCCAATAAAGTAACGAAATCGTGGGTTCTTTTATCTTTCTTCAAAACATTTCAGTTTAGGTTAACCTTAACCCCTCACTTAAAGTCTTTATATGTGAACAAATTAATTTTATATAACAATTGGCCAATGTGACTTGAGGTCTTTTGTAACACACTTGCGTCCTCTTTTATCTACGGGGCGTAGCGAGTGCTACGTTCCCGCTGCTACTAGGCATACTCGTAGCAAGTCCTACGGTCCCGCTGGTACAAGGCGTAGCGAGTTCTACGCTCCCACTGCTACGGGGCGTAGCACGTGCTACGTCGTACTCCGTAGGCCCACCATGAGTTTTGGTCTCGATACTGGTTACTGACTGCGTTAAATATTTTGTATTAGATATTCTGGTTTCTCTTGTAAGCCGCTAAGGTAAGGCTGCACAATTTAAATATTTGACGCAGTCGCTAGCCAGTGTCGAAGCCCAAACTCATGGCAGAACTACTGAACGCATGTACGTTAACTACTGATACGCACTCTTACTACTCCCGATAATCGGCACATTAATAAATACCTCGCGGGCACAAGCTAGGGCTTACTTGATCCTACAACTGTAAAGGTATGTCAGCACAAGTACCCGGCTAGTCCCCATCCTGCGTCCTCGGTCCCGGCAGCTCTCCCTGTGGTACCCTTACTGCCGCTCGTACTTGTCAATACTGCAGGTGCAATATCCGCGACCAGGAAATTGCCTCTCGTCTTAGACAAAGTTGTCTGACTGATTGGTTCACACGAGGGTCCGTGTTTATCGACTTACATAGATAAATATAAAGTCAAATGTACTATCGTGAATGTACTGGATTATGCTGACTCACTTTTCGTTCGTAAAAACCATCGTGATATGGACGAAAAGTGGATCTTAAAATTTTCCTCAATGAATGGATTTGGCTGCTACCTAAAGTTAGAATAAGGGGAAGGAGTGAGAAGAGAAGTCCGGGTTATCAAAGCGCTTTGATTTATATTCCAACACAAATAAGGATGCGAAGGAAGGAAGGCTCCTTAGTGACGTGAGTTCTGATAAATAAACCCTTCATCGAAGGCTCTACATAAAAAATAAGTTGTTTGGAAACTCTAGTCTAGACTAGGATTCGAACCCACATCTGTACGTTAACACGAAGGAGGAAATTGACAGTTAAAGCTAGTGGAAAATACGCTTTTAACTCCTATGATGCATGAGCTATTTTACATTGCAACATTCAAAAGTTCACGACAATGTGAAATGGCTCATGCACCAAAGGAATTAAAAGCGCATTTCCTACTATCACGGACTGTCAGTTGAGAAAACATGAAGGAGGACTTCATGCAAAAAAATAATATAAGGTAACTTTTATTTAGGCTTGGTAAAGCGATCAGTAACACGGATCGATAACACTTTATAGTAATTTGGCAAAAAAATTCTTTACGTCCTATAGTAAGAGACTCGGGGCTGGACTTGCGTTTGTAAGGAACACGAAAAGAATAATTTACAAATTTCACAAAAAGGTTTATTGAACCTTGTTACTGAGCACTTACCTAGTCTTCAGTAAGAATTTGGCTGGATAAATTAAAGTCACCTTATATACGAATACGAGTGAATATTGTACACATACTACTGAGTTCAATCTGAACTAATAGTTAAATAAATAGAATTTTATGTCAATGTCACAGCTTTGTCCGTTGTCTACGAGAGGCACAATACGATAGGCTTATTTCTTAATTTATCTTTCTTAATTTTTAATTTAAGACAAGGCTGTTTCGAAAAAAAGAAACAAAGTGTTTGCAGCCCCTCAGCAACACAATATAACACAGATAAAGATGCGGTTGTACGGCGTTAGATTTAAAGCTTCATGGATACTGCTGATACAAAATACTCGTTATCGTATCTCACTATTATTACTACGAGCTAATGATATCTATCTGTCAGTGTCACGTCGGTCGGCCCACGAACAAAATTAAATGTCCGATGTACCCAATGTCCAGCCTCCCACCCTTCTGATGGGTCAGCAGGGACGGGGGAGACCGATTCCATTTAGGGACACTCTGAACGGCATCCCGAATGTAGTCGTAAAAATTTGTGCACCTAATCTGAAAGGTAATCGAACTATAGACAATCTTTAAAAAAATGTATTTACTCTTTAACGTACAAGGGACGATGGACATTCAGGAAAAAGGACGTAACAAACTGAATTTCTATATATCTATTAATTAGTAATTACTCTGTAACGTTGCGTAGTATTCGCTTTTCACTCATGGACGGAGAGCTAGCGACCAAATCGGTCATGTAGCTTCAGCTGTATTGAAACTCCGTTAGCTACTTCCCTGAACAACCTTTTCCCATAATCTCCGTGCTGGCAGGCCGCGGGCGGTGGGTGCGGGTGTAGTGGGGTGGGGAAAAAAAAGAAAAAAAATGTGGGCTCAGCGGCTTTAATTTTTTTTTCAAACAGTTGCTCTGTACTCCCTGTGCACCCAAAAAAAATTTTAAATCGATCGGGTGGTGGGAAGGGGTTGCCAGCGTTAATTTAAAGTACCAAAATAATAATAATTTTCATGTGGGCTCGGCTGTATTGGCTTTTTTTCTGACGCGAGATCATTTTTTTGGGGCTCACATATTAAAATTTATCTGGCGTCAGAAAAAAAAGCCAATACAGCTGAGCCCACATGAAAATTATTATTATTTTGGTACTTTAAATTAACGCTGGCAACCCCTTCCCACCACCCGATCGATTTAAAAATTTTTTTGGGTGCACAGGGAGTACAGAGCAACTGTTTGAAAAAAAAATTAAAGCCGCTGAGCCCACATTTTTTTTCTTTTTTTTCCCCACCCCACTACACCCGCACCCACCGCCCGCGGCCTGCCAGCACGGAGATTATGGGAAAAGGTTGTTCAGGGAAGTAGCTAACGGAGTTTTAATACAGCTGAAGCCACATGACCGATTTGGTCGCTAGCTCTTAGACTATCATTAACGCGAGGGTTTCTTACTTACCGTTTAAAGCAAACATTTAATCCACGAGCATTTACGGATAACCAACTTAATTTGACATCGATACATACGATCTATTAAAATCAAAGTATCCAAAGGGTCTAACTAAGTTGGTCCCTCACAACTTCTTAAATAATTAAATATAAGTAATACTCGGACTTTTTTATGCTTACTCGTAGTTGCAAACGGAATTTTAAGTTTCTAAGTCAAGTTCCTTGAGGTCTTCATGGTAAGTCAATTTGTATATGAAATTGATTACGTAAAGGGTAATGACTTTTTTGCGTTGAGTTAGAAGCCTGATTTCTTAACTTAAAAGGTATTAGTTTGTAACTTGATATTTCTAACGGGGCTGAGAATAAGGGTCTTGACAGACGGACAATAAAGTGATACTAAAAGAATTCAATTTTTTCATTTTGTGGTACGGAATCTTAAACAGTAAAATAAAAGATATGTACATATATATATTATAGTGACTGCTTTGTCCAGTATGTTATCTGCGTTTGATTATCGCGATAAAATATCAGGACGACAAATATGTCCATTGGCCATGCATACTCGTATATTCGCCGTAAGCCGAAGACGAAGTTTTCTCTCGCACGAATGTTATCGCAACAGGCCGCCGGCCTCGGCATAACTGTATAACTTTTGCTAACAAATTTATGAGGCCGGAAAAAATATTACCTAATATTAATTTAGGTCCTTCCAATATTTAATATTAAGCATGTTAAAAATCTCTTTTACGGTTTCACCAGCTGGCTGACGAGTGAGTGCATGTTGAAAGCTTTTAGCAGACCACTCACTCACGGACTCGCTAAAATGATACAAAATTAAATTAGTCTATGTTGACGCAGCGCACTCTTAAAAAAAGAGGATAAATGTTTTCTCGGTTGCGTACGCGCGCCAATCAAGGGGTCCGTAATAAAAATATTGGACGGGAGACTGTGTGACGAGAAAAAGAATTGCACACGAGGTTTTACTAGGCCAAAATAGTTTCTTTGTATTTTAACTTCTTTATCCAATCCGAAGGTTTTGTCTGTGAATTAAAGGATCAGGCATAGCTACAGGACTACGTATATATGTTAAATAAATTAAGAATGCGATGTTGACTGTAGAGTCACAGGAACACTTCTATTTTCGATTCGTCAAAGCAAGAATGTGTTCTAACTGGTCATAATGCTAAAAGCAATATTATTTGTTTTAATCCGTCACATGTAAATTTAGTTCTATCGGGTCACGTATTAGTTTTGTAGCTATTAGACTCACTGCAAATACAGTTCTAACTGGTCACAAGCAGAATAGTAGTAGGTAGGTAGTGTATGCAACTGATACATATTAAAGTAAGTTACTAAGTTAGAAAACGTTCAATTTCTTGTGATGCCAACTAACGTAGTACTGAAAGGTTTTGCAAGTGGTGAACAAGAAAAAGAAAAAGAAATATTTATTGCCAAGCCCACGAAAAAAAAAATTAGTACAATCAAATTTCAAAATGTAGAAAACAAAAGACACAAAGAGTTCGTACACAAAATATAAACATTTAAACATAAAGAAAATATTTGGACAAATGGGAATAACTCAGCGTTTTTCTGACGCTGTCATACAGTGTGCAGCGCAGGTTTTCAGTAATGCCCAGCTCTTAGGGTAGTGTTCTTAGTAACAAATAAATTAATCCACATTTTATTATACTGGTATTAGCGGGAGTAAACCTTCACTAAATATAGCAAAAAAAAAAACGCTCATATTGCAATAAGACAAAGAAAAATTTTGTTCAATTCGGATTCAGCATTCAAATTCCGTAAAGAATAACCACCAAAATAGCGTATTTTTTTTAGCTCGTACGTAATGAGAAACCATATTCTGTCAACAGATTCTTTTAGAATGTTTTGTTTAATTTTTTTATAAAAACGTTTTTCCTTCTTTATGTTTTTCAGCCCTTGTCTGTGATTGAGCTTTTCTACTGACACTTAACAAGTTCTCACTAATTAGTAATTATTACAAAAAGACCCAGAAATAACCTAAATGTAAATTTTGAAAATAAATCAAAACATACTTTAATTAAAACTTCGACTCTATTAGCTTTCCAGAAACTGAGATTAATCTAAACATTACAGAGAATGTTCAGTTTAGCTTTACGTATATGTTCGTATAAAAGGTCCTGACCACTTACAGAGTCTCCAGTATGAATTTGGCTATATAAACGAAAGTCACCTTGTATACAAGTAATATAGAAGTTCCAATAGATTCGCCGCAGTGTCCTCAACTCGTCTCCCTGTCCCCGGGGCGGCAGCAGCTGGAAGTGTTCCCAGGGTATCATGTCGTGATATCGTGAGCCGTTCGAAACAACGCGAGGGGTCCAACTGACCGCAGATCACAGGCAGACTTATATAAATAAATATCGACATGTGAATGACGATGGTCAGACTCGTTCGACTAGTTGAGCGAAACCCTTCGGCTAGGGTTGCTTAGAATTTCTTAAAATAATAATATACGAAAGTTTTATCAGTTTTATCTCTGAAGAACGGCAATAGGGCTCACCATCACTCATCACGTTTGGAACGTAATAATCGTCGGTGAGAAGCGGGCGTTCACAGTTTACACTCGGGATCACCTCTGGTACCGCCTCGGGATCACCGTTTATCCTCACAATTTTCATATTATTGCTAAAACAATAGCCACAGTGGCTCGTATAGTTTAACAGCATTAAAAACCTAATCCATGTTGAATGAATTTCACATGTCCTCGACCAGCTACTTCGCAATACGCAGACCTACTTTTCACCCAGAGAGCTAAGTGTGAGTTGCCAATCGAATAACTTACTACCGCGTGAATCGAGTGAAGCTGAGAACAGCGCGTGTTTTGTCCTACACATTTAACAAAAAAGGTTACACAAAACATTGTATCGTTACACATTTTTGCTGAGGGTTATGCAGGAGACCCATCAACAAAAATATGCAACGAAACAATATTTTCTGTAGACGTTTTTGTGTAGATAGTTTGTAGGACAAAACACGCGCTGGAGACCCAGCTTAACTCGATTCACGCGGTAGTAAGTTATTCGATAGGCAACTCGCACTTAGCTCTCTGATTGCTGTGATGCTAGTAACAATAAGTGAGTCGCGGAACTTTCCTCGATAGTAAAAAGTATTAGTGGTCACATTCATCCAACAATTTATAAGTAATAAACACGCTTGACACGTTAGATTGTAACTCTTTATTTCTCACTAGTGTGTTAGTATGATAAATTCATACAAATAAAAAGCTTCTAAACTGCTGCTTTGCAGCATTCCCACGATGAATCCCTATACCTAATCGCTGGCCGAGCCCCTGGCTCACCGTTACGCTGAACGCTTGTCGAAAGTAACTTCGCTCTTTGGGAATCGGAGTCCACGCGCGCCACGAGCCCAGCTACCCTCAACTTGGTTGAGAGCCCAAACTAAAATAAATCGATATCACACCGAGGAGCCCTCGAGTGGAGCCGCTCAAAGGCTTCCAGTGAAGTGGAGCAGGCTTTGTACCAGCGCCTCTCGCGCCGCTCTCACTGGCGAGTGGCGACGGCTGCTTCAAGCACCTTCAGAAAGAATAACATCTACCTTCTTTGAGCTCCTTGTGTCCTCAGAGAATTTGTACAGTGTTACTTATTTACTTACGTAAAGTGGCTTTATAAAGCATTAGCTCACTCGGTAGGACCTTGAGACCGAATCATTCACCAACGAGTTTATTGTAATGTATGTGCATAGTTGTATACTCACCACTTGCGTGGACAACGATTTAAGGTAAACCTGTCGACTCGCGAGCATCGCGATGCCCTTAAGGGAGTATAATACCTCACTTCGCTTCGCATGATACTGTTTTATACCAACAAATACTGCAACAATTATTATTACTCTGAAATTGATATACGGTAAAGTTGAGGACGAATGCTATGGGTGAAAACTTGATTCCATTAAATTTTCTCGATAGAAAAAAAAATTACAAAGTTACCTCCAAACCGTACAATAAACCGATAGCATTCAATGAATACTTGAAATTAGATCTGAAACTTTGCATAATATTAGTATAAAGCAGATGCAGACAATAACATAAAACTGAAAAAACCATCAGTATAGCTGCGATTTCAAAATAACTGATGTTTTGCGTGCGCTTCATCTGATTAGAGTAGAATAGACAGTTAAAAAGCAGAAGCGAAGAGCAGGACTGCGAATTGAGGTATTATGGGCCTTTAAAAGTGTACCTATATGTATATACCGGGTGTAAATATTAAATGAAACCACATATTCTACCAACCCTACTGAACCACTTTTCCCAAGAATCATACCCGCGGACACCCTTAGCTTAGGAAATAATTGAGTTCCAACCAAAAATGCGTGAACCCTAACGCACCGACATACGGGCGAGTTTAGAGAGAGCGTCGTCCGTGAAACTGCTTAAGGGTGTCCGCGGGTGGTCGGTAGAATATGTGGTTTCATTGAATGGTAGCAGTCTATTTACACCCGGCATATTTGTTCCCGAAGTACGGCAGTAATATTAGTTGGTAAAAAGAGGATATTAGGACGAAGGAGACTGGACAGTTCTACTACCAGTCCATACCCGGGAACACCTGTGACACCGCTGACACCCCTTCTGGTGTTACTTTATTTTGTGCATTGTAATTATGTGGCTATTAGTGATAAGGTCTCCAAAGATACAGTACGATTAGATTATCTGTGCGTTTTGCTACACTCTACGGATGCGTGTTGGGGATAAGAGATTACGGGCAAACAACACCCGGCCCATCTTTATTGACTAAATCTACCCTGCAATAGCAGCTGGGACTGAAAACTTTGCTTCTCGAAACAAGCAGACAAATTGTGCCTCTATGTCATAGACATTATCATACACAATGTCTATCTCTATGTACGAGTACCTGTGAGCCCGTCACCTGCGGAATAGAGAGACGAGCCTCTAGTCTACTGACCACGGGGCTGTCTAAAAAGAAATACGAAACTGATATTTAAAAGAAATGGCAAAGTAATTTGGCAACTCATTTCACAAACGACGTCGTCGGTCCATTGGGGTGAGGGGGGAGGTATCGACTGCTGCATACATTCAGGAAATGACTCCTAATTTAGTATTTGATAGCGAGCTCCGTTACTCTTGACCTTTGATCTTTAATTCATAGTTTCTGTTGTGAGTGTCATTTAACTATTGTGTTCTTCGACTAGTGGACGCCCCGCGGCGTTGCTCGTGTTTATTCAATCCCGTGGGAAGTTGCTCAGATTCCTTCTTATCGGTCGTATTCGTCATACAAGGAATCTACAGTCCTTTCATGTTCCTAGATTCAACCGTTTGGTCGAGAGTTGATAAATCAGTCGGTCAGGTTATTTTTATGTATAGCATTATAGCATTGATAAATAGATAGATCTATGTTTATGTGTTCAAAAATATACACTGAAAGTCTGTAGTATTTTTTTTATTACTGTTATCGTTTATTAAATGAGTAAAACGATCAACCTTCTTAGAACCAAGATTAAACAATATGAAACCTTGATGGAGCGTTAAAACTAATAAAAAATAATTTAATATTATAAAATTTGTTTGTGCGGTTAACGAATTTCTCAGTTCTTGGAAATCTTTTGAGTAAAATTCAGATTAAAGCTGTTTGTAATAGGCTGGTTATTAAATCATTTAGCAAGATGGTCGGCGCGCTTTTTATTACAAATTTGTTGGCCGTTTTTTAAATTATTCTGGCCTCTTTAACTACCTTACTGCTAAAGAGTGTATAGTTAAATTGTTTCGAAATTACATATTGGCTAACATATTGTATTAGAGTTAGATAATTTTCAATACAAATGCTCGAAAAGGCCTATTTTATATGCATCAAAACTGTTGTCAAAGTGAACTTTACCACATTAGTGTTTGATTTTTATTATTTTTTAATTTATTGAAAAAATTTGCCAGTCTTTATCTTGTGTACCATAGACACAGACAGATTTAACAGAAATGAGCCGGTTTCAGTTTGATGCGTTCGTAGGCTGCGTTCAGTTTGATCGTCGGACGACACCACCTACCACTGGCAGCAGGACAAGTATGTTATGTATGACTGAAAGCAGTCTTCGAACGCATCAAACTGAAAGCAGCTTACTTTCGTCAAGCTGGCAACTTGCGTGCAAAGAAAAAGAATAGACGCCTAAAGTTCATTTGTTTCTTTAATAAGATTTATTTGTTTACTGACACTATGTATTGATAAACGATGTAATATATATATAATACACGATGCACGGGGTAATTAAGAGCAATAACTTACTCGCTCGTATTTCAAATCGTTCCTCGTAAGCTATTGCCTCCTTAAACTATAATAATATATATTCCTTACACTTATAATAATAAACACTTTATTGCACAGAAAACACAGATAAATACAAATCACATTATTGAAAAACATGGCAAAGGCGGACTTATTTCTAAAAGAAATTTCTTCCAGTCAACCAAAAAACGCGGATGGAGAAAATATTTACAATTTGGCTCTGAAAATTAATTCCAGTACAATAGCATATTATATTATCAAACCACAGTAGGAAGCTAACGTTGAGATTTTAGCTACTAGCCTGCAGCAGCGTAGATAATTAAGCTACGAATCAACGTAGATATTTTAGGTTAAGGGATTGCAACCCGTTACCATAGAGGGGGTCGAGTAGATGCTTCTCATTTAAGGCACAAGGCACGCCACCGCTTTAGTACAACATTTGATAATCCTTTTCTTAGTTATTTTTCTTTACATACCAAAGTGACCTGTATCATCTGGCACCGATATTTAAAAGGCACCATTTTGCGAAAATTTTGAATACTAATGTTGTTTTAAAGATATCGACCTGCAGGCCGAACTGGTTGCCACTTTAACTCTTTATTTTAAACACTATATAACAGAAAATATATGGGATTTACTGTCAAATGATGTTTAAAATGGTGTTAAAGTGGCACCATGCTAGGCCCCCTGGACAAATTTACATACAAATTTGTTTTCTTGCCCTAAAGTGTACTTATACCAAAACTGTATTTACTATATTAAACTAAAGAGGTCTCAAACTGTAGTCTGGAACGAAAAACAACAGGGAAACGGGTTATCAAATTTTGTACTAAAACTGGCATGACTATGCGCCTTAAAGTTACCTGTCCAGGGCGTCCATTTATACCCGATGTAGTATTGCAGCTGAAGTAAGATGCAATCAGACATCAGGCTGCCCTGGGGGCAGATGTGTCCGGCTAACTCAATCATGTGCCCGGCGTGCTGTGTCCCGGGGGGAGGTGGGCCCGCGGGTAGAGCGGGGAGACTCGAAATGCATGGTTCTTGCAAAATTTTTCCTCAAACAATTATTTTAACCGACTTTAAAAAAGGAAAACAAAACTTTTGGAGGGCTTTACTTTTTTGCAGAACTATCTCCAACTAATTTCAAAAGTGGCGATTTTTTAAAGAAAGAATTAGAAACAAGTCGAAATAAAAGTTTTTCTTCCTTTTAAGTCAACTTTGAAACCGGTGTACAATTTTTTACTAGTAATTGAACTTGGTAGTTTTCCCAATTAAAGTTAATTAGGTGTAAAGGAGCCAATTAGCGGTACAAATGTTAGTCCAGCTTAGAGAAGACGAAATACTCTTGTTCGTTTGGATTTGTCAAACACTTACTGTGTTAGTTTATATCAGGACTTCGACTGCGTTGTATATAATTTCTAACCTTAGCCATGTTTTCTCACTGGTGACGGGCAGCAGCGTCACTGGCTGGTGCGAGGGTTTTGTCACTGCGCTCACCAACCCACCTACCCAGCATGTGTGAGTATGGGCATTTCTTCCGAGCTTCGAGAAATCTTTGAAAAACTACAAAAAATGCATGTCCCCCCCCCTTATTTCCGAAACTAATGAACCGGAAAATATGAAAAAATCATGGTACTTTGGGATTACGTAAAGATTACAGGAAAAATATAGCGGGTGAGAATTTCAAGATAAAAAAATTACAAAATTAAATTTTTCATCCAGGAGTTTTATTTCTAGTACCTACGGTATAAAAATATTTGAGTCTCTCCTTTGTGGTACAATCAATTATTTTTGTTTAGTTATCATAAACAGTTTTCCTTTAGGTGGTAGAGCTGATGCCGGGCTCGACTGTGGAGGTACCACCATCTTACTCGCAAATCCTCCCGAAGTTATTCGGGGGAGAGTAAGAGAACAGCTCTCAGGCAAAACCAGGCGGCCCACCATTATCTGGGACCGATGAATGGCGGTATATCCATCCCCAATTGCCGGGCCTTATATAAACCAGACTGTTGCGTGCAGTGGCGTCACTGGTGCAAGGGTTTCGGCACCGCGCTCACCAACCCGCCTGCCCAGCATTGTGAGTATGGGCATTTATTCCAGGAGGACCGCCAAGAGTGGCGAAATCCTGGAAAGGCCTATGTCCAGCAGCGGACGAAACAGGCTGATGGATGGATGGGATCATAAAGAGTTATGGGCAAGATTTTAAATACCTTCTTCCTGACTGTTTCCAAAACTATCGAATTACGGAACCCTAGGTATGCGAGTCTGACTCGCACTTGGCCGATTTCTTAAAAAAAATAAAGTCCCGTATGGCTGCTCGCGCTAGTTCTGTAAAGATAGAAAGTTTTGGGGATTTTTAAATCTGTTTATTTTATTTCCCACAGAACTGGCCGCTCGCTCCACTCGTGTCCGAGTCCTCGCCACAGAGCAGGTGCTGGCGGTGCGGTGGGAGGGGGTGAGGGTGACGGCGGGGTTGCCATGACAACGAGGTGTGTCGATCGATCTGCAGCCGCCAGGTGTGACGCCGCGCCGCCGTGTATCGCACCCGCCGCGCAGCGGTCACATCGCCTCTCACCGGGTCTCGAGCTTTTTGTTATGATTCATGATGGAACAGTGCTTTCCTTAAGCTGGTTGGTAGGTGTTTTGTCAATATTTAACGAAGTTTTTGTTTTGATAATAGACTAAATTGTTCAGTTAATTTAATCCCTGAATTTAAATTTACAAATAAGTTAATGTTTTTGTATGCAATCATGACTTTACCCGTTTCTAAGTACACATCGCATACTCGTAAGAATCAAAGAAAATAATACACTAGTAAACACTTTAATCAAGTTTTAATAAATTTTGCTTTTTTTGTTTTTCATTCATTTTATAATATTTTTTAAGATCACAATAAGATCTGTTTATTGTTGATGAGTCAAAAATACCAAAGCATGTTGCATTTTCTCAGTAAGAGAAGGCTTGATTTTAATCGCCGACTACTAAGAATAGTAAGTACTCGTCTATACGAACACATTTAACTATAAACACCACCCTGAAATTATGCAAACAGAATCAGCTGTTCCATACATTCGCGACTAGCACTAGTTTTAATAATTTCAGCGACTTACATACAGCCTCTAAATATACAAGGTGAACCAAACGAATGCCCCATGAATATACAAATAAAATAAAGGTTCCTTGAAGTAAATTTGCTATCTTTAATATTTAAGGTACTTTCCCTCCAGCAGTGGCGTGCATAGGACTTTTTGTTGGAAAAGCAATGAGAAGGTCAAGTTTAACAATAAAAAAAATATGAAAAAAAAATTAAAACCAATTTGAAAAAAATAGTTTTTGTATGAAATCATGTACTCTAGGGTAGGCAGGTCTACCCTGGCGTCATACAAATAATGATTTTTCAAAGTGACATTTAAATTTTTTCATATTATTTTAGTTGTCAAACTTGACCTTTTCATTGCATTTCCAGAAAAAAGTCCTATGCACGCCACTGCCCTCGAGGGGGCATTCGTTTGGTTCATCCTGTATAAGAAAGTAGGTCAATTACATGCTAAATAGTTAGTTTGTTCTTCCATAAAATTGACCTACATGCTTGTATATTGTATACATGATGTACAAAACGAGTTAAAGAGCCAGTATAACAGCTCAAAGGTAAACTATTAATTTATGAATTCCGTGAACATACAAGAAGCACTATGTGAGATCGAACTGATGGTCAGTATGTCCGTGTTTTTAAAATAAATCGGTTTTATGATTAACAAAACAAAATTCAATAACATGTACGTAACTTACGGAACGCCTTTCTTACCGACTGATATTAGTATTATTTCTGTCAACGCCACCTAGAGGAATGCTAAGAACATTGACTATAGGTCAATGGCTATAAGAACTAAGAAAAAAAAAACAACGAGAAAAACGCTCATTGGGGTTAAATTTCAAGTATTCAATGGTTTTAAATATACCTATAAAATCAATCGAAATTATTTATTTTTGTTATAAGGGGTGTATATAATACCTCAATTCGCTTCGTATGATCCCGTTAATACCAAAAAATCACTCTAAAATTAATATATGATAAAGTTAAGGACTAATGTCCATGCTGTTTTGAAAACTTGACTATATTGAATTTTCTCCATAGAAAAACATTACAAAGCTACCTCCAAACCGTACAATAAACTGATAGCATTCAATGAATACTTGAAATTAGGTCTGACACATTGCATAATATAACTGATATTAGTATAAAGAAGCTGCAGACTGTTCCATAAAAATGAAAAAACCATCAGTGTAGCCGCGATTTCAAAATAGCTGATGTTTTTGCGTGCGCAGCATCTGATTAGAGTGGGATAGACAGTTAAAAAGCAGAAGCGTTAGGTCAGGACTGCAAATTAAGGTATTATGGGCCCTTAATATAAAATATAGTAATAGCAAACATTTTTACATTCTAAACATGAAATTGTAATTCATTTTATTTATCTTTGTAAATTGGCCGCTTAAAACCTTATGATCGCCAAACTCCTTAGTCTCTTAAAAACAAAGACATGGATAGTTTAACAAGAAAACACATGAAATGTACTCTGTGAACACATGGTATGTAATGGATTTTCATACGAATTTCCTTGACAGTTATTCAGATTTCCTGGACACTTTTAAATAGCTCGCCAGGATGAAGTATTTTCTGGTAGGTCTTCACAGTATGTAATGACAAAGTTACAATGTATTTTTGAGGTAAAAATAAATACGCACCCTCAACATCGTAGCGGAACAAGTAGACCTATTCTTCTGTGCTATGAGTGAATTCACAAGAGTAGCATTGTATGTTATATGCTACTAATTGTATGTGTATATCTTTTTTATTATTATTGAATACTTTGAATAGTTTATAATTTTCTGTAATATTATAATTTTTGTTATGCTGCACTATCGTATTAGGTTGTTAGACCTGTAATGATAGTCGTCAGTTCTTAAATAAAAAAAATATATCATTTTCTAAACTCTCGCCCTGCACGTAAATCATTGAAATATTCCTTTTTATTTTCACTTTGTGACACTGTCTCTAGATAATTAGGTAACGATGTTTGTGTGGTGTGAGAATTAGACACATCGTGCTCAGGCGAACGGACTCTAACAACAACAAGTAGAATATAAGATTCACTGAAGGTCATGATGCCAATTAGCCTAAGTTATTAGAGAGAAAATAATAAAACATAAAATCTTTTGCTTTTTTTATCCAACCTTTAAGGGCTAGGGCTTGTTAAATTTTCATGGGTGTCTTGTCCCCGCCACGCGCCCTCTTTCAACCCCATGGCTGACTGAATAGGTTCCGCTCCGGTGAAAACAAGGGACTTCAAATTAAGCACGAAATATACAAAAAAGGGCAACACGAATAAAATCTTGGAAATCGTATAAAATGTACAGTTTTCGCCACGAGGATAATACATAATGCCAAAATACGCTTATAAAATATCTTAAATACTAACAAAATGTGACATTATAGATAATCGCCATTATTTTAGCGCGCCTCAGATTCTTTTATCCACCTACCTACATGCAATCTTCGCTCGATGAGTTCTGTTACGGACAGACTGGCAGTGTCGTCGCTATAACGCCGTTGTTAAATGGACTCTATCATAAATTTCAACTGAGTTCACTTTTATCAGATCTTGAGTAATCAGATTTTGAAACGCAATAACAACTGCAGATACAGTAGATATAAAGCAGTTTGACGATTCTAGTATGAAGCCTAGCCTACCTACCTACAATGAAGTAAGAACAATATTCAAACCACAGCTATAAATAAGAGAAAAGAAACCATTTAACCTATTCCTTTGTCTTCAAACAATCTGAACCCTAAAAATAAAAACTACAATAGCATTTTGCTGGCGGCACCCTCTTCACAAAGAAAAGTACATTTTTACACGATCCTCCCCCCCTCACCGCTCGGGGGACTTTACTGAACTACTCTGCATTGTGCAGTTGTCTTATTAGATACAAACATGAATATTACAATGTTTGTCCTCTTACTTTTATTTTAAGCCGTTAGATTGTGATCTATCTTTTAATTCAATGCTATCAGCATAAATACAGCGCATCAATTAGTTTATTTCTTTATTTACTGCTTTTTGATTACTCACTTAATATATATTGTACGTATATTGTATTGTATATTATCCGTAATCAAATTTATAAGACAAAATAATCACATAAATCTATATGCAAGCATTTATAAGAATTTGCTTTCATATATCTTATTTGAATTTCAATTTAAATTTGAATTCTGATTTGAATTTTGACTGGGGATTATAATAGTAAACAAAAAGCTAGTACGGCAGTGAAAAACTGAAGCAAAAGTGCCATAATTAGCGCTAAAATTCACGCCGCGGCAACTACTTGCAACACTTCACCAGAACTGTACACTTTTCTCGCTTTCTTTACAAATATCCTCAGAGCCTGGCAACACTCGTGGTTGCAAATGTGCTGTTAGACACGTCTCACAGTAATGAGACCACTCTCCTCAACTCTAATATCTCAATGGACTCAAAACTATGTATTTCAAACTCCTTGCAAATTAGTTATTACGACTAATCTCTAACTGGAGCTACACTGCGTCATAGCACGGTAAAATCTACTATAAGAATGTGATCGCACCCGCAGATAACTTTACTGACAGTCCTATTCTTAATTGAGGTGATAAGACACAGGTCTAGCCCTAAGTAGTAAGTACAATAATAACTTAAGGGTTGCACTACGTGTTGTTTCTGCTTTTAAGTAAGATGAATGCGAGCCACTAGTTTTTACTATTTATCAAGTAAATATTTAGGCAAGAGGGTAAATAAAGGGATACATAATAATATTACATTACAATTATCGACTACGAGATGCTACGCTGCTACGAGCCTACGTGCTACTACGACGTAGCACATGGAACGAGCTTTACGAGTAAGCTCTTTGACGATGATCACTCTGAATCACGCTAACTAGAGTGATTGCGAGTTTTACAGCCTTTAAACTATGATGATTTACTTATTTGCTACTTTGAATTCGTCATCGTTAGTAGTATTGAGATTTACGCATTCTATTGCTGAAATATTTAACTACTCCCTCATACCTGTCTTTTAGAGGGATAATCAGGGACTACAGATTTACATCTGCTACGATCCTGATATCCCAATTTCACCTTATATACATGAATCTAGTCATACTAACTCTTCTAATCCGTTTGTCACCAATTTATTTAATCATCTGAATAAAAAATACAGTAAGTGTTTGAGAGACACTATAGTTGTTATTTCTGTACAAATAGGCATGCAATTTAGCTCATTATCGCAATGGACTAATAGGAAAGGATGTTTACAATAGTAAAACTACAACGTACACGCGGTCGCACCGAATAATCAGTGGAAAGTTATTAATTATCGTGTGCCGGCCGAGTTCTTGGGGCCCATTGATGTTATCTGTTCGACCGATCTCGAATACCTCCCCCACACTAATTTGACTAATTACTATCGAAAACAACCTCATAGCACCCCAAACTCAGGCAAACCATTCAAAAATAGACTCTCCGTGCACAAAAACATAGATCTAACCAATTCACATTTGTGAGTGGGCCACAGTGGCAAAGTAGAATGAACTTTGTTTCAGAACTGGTAAGGTTGAAAATTGCTTAGTTAACGCTTTTGTAAGGAGAGGATTTTGAAATCGTGAGTTGAGGTAAATAAAACCATATTATAAGCTTAGTAAGTTGCAGTTTTCTTCGGGCGTTATAGTCTGCATTCCTAATTTGCCCTGTTCCTCGAGGAAGACGAAATATTTATTTTAATATTGGAATCTACAAACAAGAATTGGAATGTTGAAATTATAATGCTGGTTTGTTTTAAGTTAGACAGAAATCGGCTACAAGTTTAATATATACACGGAATTTGTTTTTAGACGTCAAAATACACGTAATTATTTTTCTGATAACAGAAAAAATACTGACACTTCTTGTACTTGTACTTCTCATATCAAAAAATCAAATAACTTTTTACAGCATTTACGCCCGAAAATGACATATCTGTACTGTCCCGTACACAACACACCGATTACTAGACATCCACGCCGTCTCTCATTCTCTTTTAAATGTGTATACTTAGGAGGAGGAGGACGCCAGCTACACACAAACCGATCCCTGACACATAAATGGGAAAAAAATGGCCCAAAGTAAAAGAAAAACAAAACTTAAATGTACCGAAATTCACAAGTATATAGTATTCTGAAGCTTCTTTACGAAATTATTAATCTAATTATCTATCTAAGCGATTCTGCAGTGCATCTGGTATGTTTGCGGAGGCGCGTACAGATGATTTTTATGCCATAATGCGCAAGAAAACTGCCTCTATGCTACTCAGATTACGGGGCAGTGGCAACGGCATCTTAAAGATGATTGCGGACCGAATGGATTGTCCCATCCAAAAGTTCTGGATGGAACGATCCATTGGGTTATTTAAATAATAAATTTGTTTCATGTTCCCTTTTTTTTACTAACCTAGTTTTAAGCCTAACACTAACCTACTTATGGATTTTTAATCTGAAAATAAAAAGTCATTTATTTTTATTTATTTATTTACGAATACATCGACGGGGGTATTTTCAAAATAAAAACTCTAATTATTTTGGAGTAACAATTTTATTCGATCACTGATATTAATTCTGACGATTTTACATACAACTAGATATACTTATAATTTCACATTAGTTCATTATCTGCATGTTCCATACAGTTATGTTATTCTTACATGTATACTAAATATGTTGCGTCTTGCTACTGTGACAGGGGATTTAATGAAACTAGTTTGCGAGACTCAAATTGGATATAGCAATTATATATCTACTTCAATTGTATAAACATTGAGAGCTATGCTCGATTCAGATTTTTTGTTCCTTTTCGTATCTCAAAGAAAACGAAAAGATAATATCCTCCACTAGTTAAAATTGTTAAGTTTCACGAAATTTATTAATATTTTTAAATGAATTTATTTAAATTTCCAAACATATTATGTAAGTCATAGGTATTTGTACGTTTTGAATTTAATGTTTTAAATCTGCCTTTTTTAATTAAAATTGTTTTGAAATCATTTTTGACTAGACGTAGTATTAAGTAGGTATGTTAAGGTATATTACATAGTTTGAAAACTTTAACAAATAATTATATAATAATAACAAACAAATCGAAACATAACTCACATTCAAATGATGCATAAGGATCTATCTACTCTCTACAGTGACTATATACTCGTATATATAAAGATTAATTTACACAATATCAATAAGTTATTCACTATATACGAAACTACTATTAAGAATTTTACGAGTAATTAAGATGAATTCTACCTATTACATAATATTTTGAGGCATCACTAACTAGTAAATACAATTAATATTATACGTTATTTCAAGTACTTTATATAAAATTACAATTGTGAAATCTGTATTTGAATCGTGAGTTTAATACATACACAGGTAATTTTACGACTTAGTAACGATTTAAGAAAGCTGAATCCCAACTAATAAAATATTACTATAATATAGTTATGATAATAATTTATGACTTTGAAAAGCTATTCGTATATTTAAATCTAAGACCTACTTTAAAATGTAAGTACGCAGCCGCGGCTTCTATTTGTTATTATTTTTAGCTCTATTATAAATGTAAAGCATTAAAATATCTTTTGTGAGATTTCTTATTTAATTATGAGAATTATGTAGTGTATTAATATGAGGTATATACGCTGATAGTATTCGCACGTGGAAGTTAACATTCGGTTGATTACACGACGATTGTCTGACGTTCTATCACATATTGTTGGTGCTGGACTGAACGGACTGTAGCTAGCCGGGTGGACGTGGGTCGAGGGTCTGGACGTCACCCACGTGAACAAGGAGCACGCGAACACATAACCTCACAACTGTTTATTCTTCATGCTAACCTTCATTCACTGTGACAATGTACTAATCGGACAACTTTCGCTCTTATTCCAATTATGTATGTATGGGGGAAAGTGAATTAACCTATTTTTCAGATAGTGAATATTAGTTTGTATATACTACCAATATACCATTGTGTAACCAGCTACACCCTATTTTAGGACAAACTACTTAGTTTGGCCAAGGCCAAAGTGGTTCCGCATTGTCTTAAACGCCATACCTGACCTTCAAACCAAATTTACCGGATGTTTTCTGCGCTGAAAGATTTCCGAAAAACTAGCTTGTCCGAAGATCAGGTTTGGCCGGTTACATATGAGAAAACGGTATATGAATCTTGAACTCAAAGATAGGTAATGTTTATAAGAAATTAAAATATATGTGAAATGTCCATAACCTAGTTATACATCTAAAATATCGTAAGATAAAAATATCGCAATGTCACTCATATATGTGTGTGCTTTCAGATCGATCTATATGTACACGTTTACTTATTTATTATATTATATTTGTACTACACATTATAAACTAATTGAATGTTTAATGATGTATGGTACGCAAGAAAAATTCACGAGTTCAATACTAAAACTATGTGACACGGCGACCATCGAAATTATACGACATAAAACAACGTTCATTGAAATATGTATCTTAGTATGTTTTTTTATGAAATATGTACCTTATAATGTTTTTGTGAAATATGTACCTAAGCATGTTTTTTGGAAAATATGTACCTAAGCATGTTCTTTGGAAAATATGTACCTAAGCATGTTCTTTGGAAAATATATTCATATTCATATTCATATTCTTTATTGCACAGAAAAGTTATACGTACAAGCAGTCATAAATTAAACGTGCTATAGGCGAGCTTATCTCTGAGAGAGATTTCTGCCAGCAAAACCTAGGTGCTAAGGAAATATTAACTAAAAGTGTGTGATCAAATGTGCACACATAAAGAAACAAGTGATATAAAAAATAAAAATGTGGAGATAATATGAACTTAAAACTACCATAAATATACCTAACTTTTAAATAAATACTTACATAATAAATCAATTAATAATTACTTAAATATAAAAAGAACAAACATACTTAAATACTGTAATATAAACATGGGCATAAACCTACATAACAAAAGTATTCATAAATATATGTTTAAAACAAGAATTTAGTATATACCAAATATAAACATAAATACATACAGTGTATATACCTGCATAAATAATAAATAAATATATATTTTAAAGGGAAAAATATTTATAAATAATGCTCTTTAAGCTTCTTCTTGAATAGGCTGATCGTAGGACAGTCACGAATCGTATGCGGTAGGGAGTTCCAAAGTCTGATGGATGTCACGGTGAAAGAATTTCTAAAAGGACCCGTGTTATGACATGGAGTTTTTAAAAGAGATACTGTGTGTGGTCTGTTCTGTTTGTCATTGGAAAGAAGGTAGTTAAAGCGTTCACGCAAATAGGGAGGGGTAGTAGGGCTCCTAAGGATATTAAAGAGGCAACATAAAATGTGAAAATTTCGTCGTTGACGAATTGGAAGCCATTTCAGCTCCTCTCTATAATGAGACACATGGTCAAACTTACGCAGTCCGAAAATAAACCTAATATGTACCTACCTAAGTATGTTTTTATGAAATATGTACCTTATAATGTTTTTGTGAAATATGTACCTAAGCATGTTTTTTGGAAAATATGTACCTAAGCATGTTCTTTGGAAAATATGTACCTACCTAAGTATGTTTTTATGAAATATGTACCTGAATATGTTTTTTCTCATAAAGTGCGTTCTAAGCTTACAAGTACCAACTGTACTACAGAATTATATTGCTAATCGTGATTGAATATAACAACTGGGTACCTTTATTGAACAGTAAGGAAGAAGACAGAACGTTTACCAAACTCAGAGTTTAACAACTATGTATACTAGAGACACGAATATTATAGTTAAGAAATATTAGAAAGCGAAATATTTATATTTAGACATAGTTAGTTCTACGGACGGGCTGAACTAAATTTAGAAATATAAATTGCACATTTCAATCGTTATAATATGTTTACTATGTTAATATATACTGTTGTTATACGCCAAATAACCCATTTTCTGAAAAAACTATTAATCTTAATGCGTCTTTACAAAAGGAAAATACGATAAATTGTTTGATTGAAAATGCAATTATATTTCTGTGAAAAAATCGATTAAATTTCATAGAAACACACATCCACATTTAAGCATAACACTCACACATCCATTTTCGCCACACATTTAAACACACCCTCACACATCCATATCCGCCACACATTTTTTCTTTAAATACGTCATCATTAAGATTTGTCCACAGTTGTTTTCAGATAAGGTTCTTGACCATAATAGGGTGTTAACCGACAGGGATCTTTAATTGAAACCACATAATCTAGTGATCTTACTGAACAACTTTCCCAAAGAAACAAATATGCATATATAAAAAATACATTCACGTTTTCCCACTAATTTTAATAAACCTGTCGTGAATTTTGTGCTGGCAGGGACATTTCTTTGTGTTGGCAGGCACATTTCTTTTTTCATTTGCACGGTTATGTTTCCTTGGTTGTTCAGTACGTTCAGTTGATTAAGTGGTTCTATTTAAATAAACCATTCTATTTACACTCGGTACAACATAGTCATATAACTAGACACCAGATTGTTCAGGTTTTGTCAAGTCAGGTGTTATATACGGTTGTAGTTCATTACATAAAAGTGTGGTTTTGTGATTCTTAATTACGACGTACCTTTTCCTAAAGATTTGACCTAAAAGTTAGTTAAGAGTTATAAATGACCTATGTATTAGGTAATTATAAAATATTACTTGTGATATTAAAAGATGAAACATGAATATCAAAATGACAGTAAAATCAGATTCAAGGAAATTCCAAGTTAAATAATATATTATTAAAATTTGCATATATTTTAACCGGGATACAACGTAACGAGATGTTCTTATGATATATCGTATTTTCTATAAAATCTGTTTAGTAAATTAAATGTTACTCTTAATTTAACTGTTATTTTAATCAAATGATGCCTATAGTATGATTTATGTGATGATAAAACTATAATTTAAAGATGATGAGATATGTATGTATACGTATAAAACGAAATGTGTCAAATTATGATCAACTTTACTTTACTTTATCACGTAAAGTGTTTGTTGCTTATAAGCTTTTGAAAATGTTTTTATACGTACATATGTTTTGGAAGAAATAGATATAGCATTTCCGAAAAGCAATACACCGCATCTAGCCCCAACCCCGAGTCATTTTGTCACACTTTGAAGAATGATCTAACTAACAATATGTCACCTAGTGTCTGTGAGTCACGCTGGTACGTGAGGCTAGGGCTAGTCTTAGCCATTTCTTGTTGTCATTTTGTTTTGGCAATGAATGGTACACAAAACCGCTCAAAATGTCGACACGTACAATTCGAATCACTTTTGCAGATGAATAGTCAAAATTACAATATACCCGGTTAAAATAGACAGGTAATACTAAATAAAACCACATATACTCCTGAACATATAAGAGTATGCGGTTTCATTTGTGGAGGTCTCTTTTCTCTTGCACTGCATTTGTTTAAATACTGTAAACATGATTTACTCGTACAATTAATCAAAAAGAATTTATATCCAAATTTCTGATACATATAAATATGATATAATTTCATAAAAGTGTATAATAATTGCACAATATCACTTTGAATATCATGAAAAAGTACATAAGTGATTTGGAATAGTAAATTGTATAGTATACTTACAGCTAGTGATATGTCTGTGATATAGGTAGGTCGATTATTGCTAATTAAAATACCTAATTTAATATAATGTAATATAATACCGTAGAAAATATATGCTCACAACACATACATAGTAATAATACATAACGCCGTTCGTGTATTTCATGATTGTGGAATAATTTTATTAAAATTTAGATAGACCGACGTGAGTTTTTAAATTTATATCAACATCTATATTATTACAAGTGGAGATGGTTTACATTCTAATAGTTCGTGAGGTATCTTTTAACCGTTTGGCCATACGTCGTTATGTTATAATAATAAATGTCCAAGATTATAAAAAAGTGCGAGTCGGACATGCCCACCGAGGGTTCCGTTAAAGACTATATTTTTTATGATTTAATTACAAATGTATAATTTTCAGATTTTTTCCCTTTATTTGTAGTATAAGACGGTATTACTTGCGAAATTTCATAGTTATAGGTCAACGGAATATACTCTATAAATTTTGATTCCCTTAAGAGTGTCGAAATGTACGTTTTTTGCGACATAAACGGTCGTAACTTGGAAGTTTGATTTTTTTCACAGCTTCAACAGACTTTAGATATACTTTTAAGTATATAGTTTTAATTTCAACTCAATACCTTCACGCGTTCACGAGATAAAGGGTCTTGACAGACAGACGGACAGCAAAGTGATCCTATAAAGGCTCCGTTTTTGTATATTGATGTACGGAGCCCTAACAAGATGGTATTCTTTATTTTATACAAATTATTCACCACCTTTTATATTTTAAGGAGCGACTCTTAGATATAAATAAATGCCTCATAAACCATGGAACTGTTCAACATAAGACGATAATCAAGAGATCTGAGCATAACTCATTTATAAAGAGAATGTTTTATTTTTGTAGAATGAATTACAAAATAAAACATCTACATTATGAAAAAAAAGATAACTGTTAGATACTGTAGATCTATGAATCTATAGCACCGTTGACTTTGATATAACAAACAAGTAAAATACACGAACGTGTCGTCTAGGTAAATTTACACACTTGTTTGTGCTGAATCTACTAATTAATTGAATTTCGGGAGAATTTGACATAAAAATTGACTCTTAGCGATACACTTATCATTTTGAAAGAAATTATCAAATGTAATTATACAATTTCTAGGTGATATGATATCGAAACACGTACTCGTAGGTTAAGTTCCAATGTGGATATGTGGTGAGGAAGTGTAAAATCATTTGACATCAATAATCTCTCCCAAACTGAATCTATACTACTAAACATTTCATTTTGCGCAAAAAAGATATAAGTGTGCGTAATAATGGTAAGATTGCTAAAATATCCATTGTAATTTGTAGACTATCGGTACCAAACCCTTTTGAAGTTTGGATTGAGATAATGTTTACTTTTAACATAAAAGTGATTTGTTTTTCTGAACGGCACATGTTGGACGCAAAAAGCAAATAAACTTTACCTTAACAGCTTTTAACGTACATTATTCACAATAATCGCGTTTTTAAACTTTATACATTCTTTCAATTGACATATCGGGCTCGTCACTTTTCTTGTACAATAAGATATCTTTAGATATTTTTTTAGTTTTTCTTCGAAACTCAGTTATCATCTGCAAAATAATTTTGATGTTTATGATTATTCAGTTGAATGAAGATACAATACAAACCGACTAGAAATGTGATATGACTTTGGATTAACATACAACTTCCGCCTAAGATCTAAGGCTGACTGAAGGTCTGAGTTAAGACCTAACTCATAGCTAATTAATCATCCGTCACGCTATGAGACTTGACAGTGCACAAGACGAGTGTCACCGAAGTTCATGAAGGATTACATCAATAATATCATCATTCGAACTGAACAACCGAGTAATGAATGCTCATGTCGTACATTGAATACATGTATAACTGTACAATAGCCACTGACGACACTCAGCTACCACTCGCTGTACACTAGGATACATAAATATATTAATATTTAACATTAAAGCTACTTACTGCTACGTGAATCAAAAGATTCTGATATGTATCGTTACTTGGTTGCAACATTATCACATAAGTTGATTACGGCTAACTTTAACTTTAACTTAGATCTAGACTAATTGATATAATTAATTGATTATGTTGGTTACAAATTGATTTTGTAAAAGCAAAATATAATTTTACTTATTCTAATATTGCTGGAATTAGCATATTTATTTTCCTAATTTAATGACACTATTTAAAAATATTTGTATGAAGTGTCTGACATAATTGAGAAAAGATTTAGATAGGTACACAGGAAAATGTTATGTTTACCATCGCATCTTTCGTATTTTACAAAATAGTAAAGATAAATTCAAAGTATTCATACCTCTAGGTATGTACAAACCATGATAAATGTACAGAGGTACATATTCTTGTTATCCCGGATGAGGAACAAAAACGCGTCCATTGTTTAGAACCAACCCCTGTTTTTGTTCCTTACTGCGTACACAAACGTACATATATTACGGTACTCTAAAATCAAGAGTTTTTTTTGCGCTTAGGAATTTAGAAATGAGAAATCTGTCACTGAAGTATTGCATTGTTTTGAATTCCATAAAGACGCGTCTTTTCCTCATCCTGTAAAAAATAACGACGTAAAAATAAGAACGCTTATGTTTTGATCATAGTCACGTGTCAAGTTTATGCATATTATGATATGAACCTTAGCACGACTCTTCCATCATCAAACCTTTGTGTTTATTTTGTTAGCATGTTGGTAGTAACTATACAAACTATATTGTACTTTTACTGGTTATACCAACATACAATATAAATTTAACAGGCGACTATAATAAGATGACCAAAAAGCCTAATCTGAGTAATATATATTTTAGGCCTTTCAACATTTTGTGCTTTTAGAGGTAAAAGTCATCTACAGAGTTGTGTTGCGCCATCGTCATATTTTGCACAATATATTCTACTAAGATTTTTCTACCAAATATCTTAGATAATTACATTATTTAATCAAAGAATAATCACATAACCTTTATCTTGTGAATCAATAGATCTAAATTCAAATGTATAATGATGAGTTTTGCATAAATTTGGTTCCTCATCTTTATTACATTACATTTCGACCCAGTACAAAAGGCGCTCGTAAAGTTATTTGTATCGAGAATGCCCAACTGCGACAATATCTGTGACTAACTTCACAGCTGCCGTCTGTACCGGATCGAGCAGTACATACACATGTATCTCACTTGACCACTCTACATCGATTGGTTCATATATGTTCAGTTTAAAGTTAATCATCTATCCTCTATCCTATGAGAAGGCATAGTCAACAGTTGCATGTATATAGTTACCTACACATGTACATACATATATCAGAACAGTACAAGTCAACAAGTAAAACAGTGTGGCCGCTAGCGAGACGATCTCCCTTGTTCATCCAACAACCATATCAATTCTATACGACTTCCGACAGGAATAATTCACTTGGGATATTTCTGTCCGGCCTCGGTTTAACAAGACATGCCGTATCGGCAACAGCCAACGAGTAATTTAGGAAAACTTTAAAGTTAAGCACAGCTATTAGTAATTAATAAACATCTAATCAGACGCTAAACAACGTGCCACGAGGTGAGAGCGGCTCAGTGATCGAAGTTATACCAAATATATGACATTTATAATACACAACAAGTAGTTAAAAGACAACAACACCGAATATGAGCGCTCTAGAAGCCTTGTCTGAAGGGATTCTTGATGGTGGGCCCAGGTGGCGCGGCGGGGGCGGGCGCGGGGGCGGCTGGTGCCGCACGGAAGGGGTTACTGGCGGAAGGCTGAGGCTGCGTGGGGAGCTGCCGGGCCGCTGGCTGGCTGTACCCCTGCTCCTGCTGCTGGTACCCCTGCTGCTGGTTATTGTACCCCTGCTGCTGGTTATTGTACCCCTGCTGCTGGTTATTGTACCCCTGCTGACCGTAGCTCTGGTAGCCTCCTTGATACGACTTATCGTAAGTGTAATTCCCAGCGTCCACATTTGTTTCCTGCACTTCAGCCACTTGACCAGAGACATTCGAGTATTCTAGATGGTTTTTATAGTCTCCTTCAACAGGTCTTTGGTCTTGCATGCTGTATGTTTGGTACTCCTTATCTGGAGGATCAGCCATCAGAACGTTCGCCTCGTCTTGGAACGGCTTGAAGTCGTAAATATACCTCAGTTTCATGAGAACTGGGGCGTATAGAAGATTACTGAAAGCGATCAGGACATTGAGTGCAGTAAAACCGATGGTTTCGACGACTTCGCCAGCGATGATGGGTCCCACCGCGTACGCGAACGAATACGAGATGTCAGCGATGGCGTATATGCTGCCGTACACCGACACATACCGCACGTCCACCAGGTATCCCAGAGTCGGCAGCAACGCGGTGTCAATGAGAGCAATGCCAAAGCAGATGCCGCAGATTGGAATCATCAGCATCTTGTACGAGTTCGCAAAAGGTATGATAAAGCAACACAAGCCTTCTAGCGCCAACCCTCCAGCAGCCATCAGCCACTGATGCTGAGGATACTGTCTCGCCATCTTTACGGTGATTATTACTCCCAGTACGTGGGGGAAGAACGCTGGTAGCCAAATCATGCCAATTTTCCAGTTGTCCTTGGTCAGATTATCTTCCATCCATAGAGAAATTGTAGGCTCAAGGAACGCTAAGGCCACGTTAGACATCATCAAAGCTCCGGCGCAAACCGCAATGTACGGATCTATGAGCAATTTCCAAATAGGAGTACCAGCTACCTTGGGTTCATTAGCCTCCTTCATTTGTGTCTTGAGAGGTTTCATCACGAGAAGTAACATGAAACCGTCTATCAATGACACCAAAGCAAGAATCAAGAAAGGTACTTCTTTTCCAGCAAACTGGTACAACGCTCCTCCAAAAGGTGGTGCCACCAAACAACCAAAACTAATAAAGGCGAGCGCAATTCCCAACGCTTTGGATCTTTCGTTTTCTTCGGTGAACCTGTCTGCGATCATCGCTAAGCCTGATGTATCAGCGAAAGCTGATCCCACACCTTGTAAACTTCTCGCAAAAAACAGCATGCCGTAACTTCGACCGCAAGCGAAGACGGATGTAGAGAGAAACATGATGATGAGGCCGAACATCATGGGTAGGTCATACCCGATTCGATCAATTAAGGCACCGGAAAAAGGGTTGATCATAAGCTGAACGATAGCTTTCGAAGCAAATAAGATTCCAGTCGCGGATTCCTGGCCCTCGTGCGATGCTGGGATGATTTTTGTGGGTGTGATAGTAATATTGCCTTCCTTGTAGGAGGGCAACTCGACGACGTGGTCGTAGCCCGCCTCGCCCCACGCTCCGATGTATCGCAGGTAGTCCGGGATGATCGGCACGATCACCATGTACAGCATGTTGTCTAGTAGCAGGGCGATGGAGACTATCACGAGAATGATCTTCCTCTGGGACTGGGGCTCCTTGATCTTGTCCCAGAGGATCTCCCGGACCTCCTTCACTTCCAGGTTCACCACGGGTATCGTGGCGCTGTCGATCTTCTTCCATACTGACGTCGGTTCCTCCGCCATCTTCACTCTATATTCTTTTCACTTTACAACAAAACTTTCTACCTTTTACGTAAACTTGACAGCATTTCTAATATCCCGACTAGTCGTGTGTTGTGTGTGTCTTCCGTCCTGTTCTCTCGTGTGTGTATTGTATGTGTATCTCGTTCACTGCTCATTGACTCTCGCCGCGACCCTCGTATGGGACTTCGGAACCTGACAACAAACAGAAATGATCATTAATATCATTTCCATAAGGTACATTACTGGGTGGCTCGCGTTTTCGGAAAGGTGGTGAGGTGTTTCAAAAGGATTTTGAGTCGATCTTTGTTTCTGTTAGTTGACATGGTTCCTCTGTCCCGATGGTCAAATTACGTTTGTCTTCAACTTCCAAAGACGATTCAGAGTCCTTTTGAACATTGCACTCAGTCACAGAATTATGTTAAAATCAAGTTATACCTACTCTTAATAGGCTATCATCACCTAAAAACAGAAATCTATTATTGATATATTAATTAATACTTTATTAAAAATGTGATACTAAAATTGATAATTTGCATATATAAAGTCCTTTAATAGGGTTGTGTAGTTTAAAAAAGTCGGTATCAATGAAGTATGTACTTATTCATTTTATAAAATGAAAATGACAGAAAACACTTAACGATGAAAATCCTAATTCAGCCGAAGCCCCGAAGACTCGAGCTGCGAGCTCGCACCCGGACGGATGGAGGTAGAGGCTCGTCTCTCCGCCAGTAAATGTAACGACTTGTTTGACCTGAATCTAATTTGTCGTGCTCCGAACCGAAGGAGCCAATCTCATTACTCTCTCTTGTCGCCGGAGGGGTCCGTTTCCTTTTTTTTGGTCCCGTTGTAGAAGGGAATCCTAGTTACTCTGCTGTGTTTTCTGCAAGGTATTTTTGTGTACATTTAATTTAAAGTATGATGGAACGAATAAACAGGAAATATTTGTTTATAATTGATCGTTCAGTCAAAATAAGTTGGGTACATATATAATATATATATTTTTAAACCTTTAATTGGCTCACGCTTGGCCTTACTGCTTTTAACTATTATTCCGCCAGTACCGCTACTCATGAAGTCATTAATAGCACGAGAAGTTACTTGGCGGCATTGTTTCAGGGTGGCGAAAAGCCATGGTCGAATCCGAACCCCAGTAAATAGATGCCTACGTTGCTACTGTATACAGAGAGGGCCAAGATCTGATGAACGTATGACTCTCAATAATGAGACAGAGAAATATTGAGTGTCAATATTCTTTTGAGATGACGTCGCCACACGCCACTAGACTTCGTAAATATTACCTAATTATTTTTTCTGAAACGAAAGCCCCTTCATTCAATACGTTGATCCCCTTCAGACGCTCTTTTATTTTCCCTGTTTAATCAAATTTAGTCAGGTTTCGTATTATCTGATCAGGACAAAACAGAATATTTGTTTATTGATTAAACCTTAGTCGGTACGAATGTATATTCGTATCTTGATCCGTTATCGAATTACTTATTGGTTACATCCTATTTTTAGAGTTCCATACCCCAAGAGTAAAAAACGGAGCCCTTGGATCACTTTGTTGTCTGTCTGTCTGTCAAGACCCTTTATCTCGGAAACGCGTAGAGGTATCGAGTTGAAATTAAAACCGTATACTCAAATCTACAGTTCCTTGAAGCTGTAAAAAAATCTAACTTCTAAGTTAACGTAAAAAAAGATACGGCCCTTATGCCGCAAAAAACGTATATTCCTACACTCTCAAGGGAATCAAAATTTATAGGGTATTTTTCGTTGACCTAGAACTATGAAATTTCGCAAGTAATACCGTCTTATACTACAAATAGAGGGAAAAATCTGAAAACTATAATTTGTAATTAAATCATAAAAATATAGTCTTTAACGGAACGGTTTTTGTCCGGTTTTTTACTAAGTTTTTGTATTTGCCAATGCCATTTTACCTATATTGTCAAAATATTTCTAAATTTTTATCGACTCTCGTAAAAACACATTATTTTTTGCTTTCTTCTTCTAAATATTTAACTGCAAAGAATTATCCAACCCCAAAGCTTGAGGAAGAAACGCATTGAGCTGCAAAAAGTATTCAAGACGTCGTTAGTAAAGAAAAAAAGCGGAAAATCGTTATGAAAGTGTCGGATCTGACTAGAATTACAAACGGAAAATCCTTGCCGGAGAAAATTATACTCTCGACCAGAGAATACAAGCAGTATAAATTGTTCGCTGAGCTTTTAAAGCCTGTGCTTGGTACGGAAACATGTCAAATAAAATTACAACTTCAAGCAGCAAGTAATAAATCGTTTGACTAAAACATCGCAATATTCGTAACATGCTATATTAAGGGTGGACTCTTCACCCACGAAATAACGAGAAATATCTATAAATATTTGTAACGCCCAAAAAAATCCGACGTATGGACTCTACTGACTAAAGCTCTTTAAATGACGATTTCAAGAATATGCACAATATACTTTAACACAAAAACGTTTGAAAAATGGCCGGACATGTGCCTCCGCAATGTTTCGCATGTGCCAATATTACCTGGATTAAAAAGTTGTAAATTTAAAGGGACAGTTTTAGGAATAAATTAATTGTTCAGAAAGGCTATCAAGTTAAATATCAGTTGACCCTAGAACTAGAACTAATGTCCGACTACTTGGATGTGATTAGTTCGCGCTAGCCAAGGCTAGTTGCGCTGCGGGTCACGGCCACGCGGCTTTCTGTGTATCTATATACACACGTACATTACACATACACCATACAATGTACTCGCTGTAGAACTACACTATCACGAACGTATTAAAACGATAAGTCATAAAAAGCTATTCAAAAGCTTGAAAGTTTCATTTCAAAGTAATTTCAAGGGAATTATTCAGCACACCTGAATAAACCGTAGGTCGAGCGCTTAATTGAGTAGGTTCCTGCGGTAGAGCGGTGCGGGAGGGGCGACATCGTGTCTCGCTTTCTGGCGTCAGCTCATGTCCCATTGCCACACCCTTCCCGCGCCGCCTTGCCTCCGCAAGAACATACTCAGTTTAATAACAGTTTAAAAATGTTTTTCACACTGTTGATTAAGCGCTAGACCTGTATTCTCTTTGCCAAAAAATATTAATCTTAAGAAAACGATGCATTTAGAAATTCTTTGAATAATAGTGCACTTTGTAGTGAAAGACCAAATGCCTTGAAAAAAGATCCATCCATCAGCCTGTTTCGTCCACTGCTGGACATATGCCTTTCCAGGATTTCACCACTCTTGGCGGTCCTCCTGGAAGAAATGCCCATACTCACACACGCTGGGCAGGCGGGTTGGAGAGCGCGGTGCCGAAACCCTTGTACCAGTGACGCCGCTGTCCGTCACCAGTCTGTTTTATATAAGGCCCGGCAATTGGGGATGGATATACCGCCATCCATCGGTCCCAGGCAATGGTGGGCCGCCTGGTTTTGCCTGAGAGCTGTTCTCTTACTCTCCCCCGAATAACTTTGGGAGGACTTGCGAGTAAGATGGTGGTACCTCCACAGTCGAGCCCGAGATCAGCTTTACCACCTATATATATATATCATTTCAATAAATAACATTATTCTTGGAAACTCCGACGGGATCGAGAGAAATCACCACGGAATCGACAGAAACATCGTGTACGCGGGAGCACCCTTTTAAACTTTAAAACAATAAAATGTACTTAATGTCGCGTAGTAGCAATAACAGGACATTGACAGTGGAACTAGAAAAGTAGAATTACCCTAGCACGGCACGTATCCCCAGCGTTTGCTTTTCTTAGCAGCATGAACTTTCACAAATATAAAAGATAAGAAATCTTCATATTGTATGGCAGTAAGGAAAGCAGTCGCGTGACTCGGTACAGTTTACTGTACTCACACAACTATAACTGTACACACACAGTTACATGTGGCACATTTGCAGCACGCTCAACGTCGCCAATAAAAAGTTGTAAAGAGAAGAGTTATAAATACTGAACAAACAAGTAACTTAAAAAAAACATAATCTTCTGAACTAATTCCAAGAAATATAAAAACTGAAATCGTGCAAATGATTAATAGCGGCTTATTTTGCCTTTTGTGGACAATTTATTAAATCTACGGAAACAGTTTTTTTTTCATAAATTTTATTGTTATACAACGGAAGTAGAACGAAACAAAAAATGCACTTCGGCATTTCAAGTATTCCAAGCTCCTAACAAGATATAGAGCGTTGATTTTAAACCTTCTTCCTGTTCATTATGGTTACTTAAAATCCTGTTTCCGAAGATATGCGAATATTACCGAGGTGCATAATTAAATTTCGTGCTACTGTAGACATCTTTTATCCTAGTATTTAGATAGTGAACTAGCGCATTTTCCTTTATGCTACGGTGTAGCGTGTGCTATGTGCTACGATGCTGTGTAGACTCGCTACGCTGCGCCGTAGTCTAGACGCATTGTGTAAGAGGACGCGTGCTGTAGAGATTTACGCTTTGGTTATTTATTATTTGGGAAACAAACAGTGTTCTTTTGACACAATACAATCAAAAATAGCTAAAATATAAAACCAAAAACGTTTTCACATAAATCTTAGCATCCAAATTAATTAATGCACGGATTGTCACAACAACACAAGTTACCAGTAAAAAAACACATAGCAATCTAGGTTAAGCTACAAAAATAAAGAAACAAATAAGGAAATAATAATAATAAAATTTTAAAAATAATATAGGTAAGGCATCTATAATTTTAGAATGAGTTATTTTTACAAATGTTTTAAATAATTTTCCTCTAAATTGTTTCAGCGAAAGATGCAATATGTCAAGATCAATAAAGTCTCTGTTGTACAGATCACAAGCTCAAACCAAAAATCTGTTTATTTTTGTGGTTATTTCTTTCGTATAAAATATTCATTGGGCAACGATTGGATTTAATTGTAAAAGTTAAATTTTAAATTTGTTTTTTACGTATAACCCCGCAAAGTTGTAGCTAAAAAGGTGTTAATACATAGGAAAAAACTATGGTAATTTTCTGTTCAGTCACTTGCAGTTCAAGCATCGTGTTTTAAACGATTCTAACGGCTATGACGCTGCAATAAGAACTACCAGTAGGTAGTATGAGATGCTGACGTCCGTACTTTGAAGTAATTTATGTAAAAGGTTATATTTCTAATAAAACATAGCTTATTAGATTAGATATAATAGATTATTTTCTAAAACAACATTCATTTATATATAAAAAGGTGATCTGTTTTTTTACCATGGTAAAAAAAGTACAGAGTATAGAATGACAAAATAAAATACTCAAATCAGTGACAGAATACAGGTTCGAGCACCGCCGGGACAATCCCCGGGCGCAATAAGGATGAGGACACTTGATTCAAACAATGCCTGGTGCTGCTCACACTCAGCTCGGGGCGCCATGCGGGCGGGGCGCGGGGTGCGGGGCACGGGCACGAGGCGCGGGGTGCGGGGGCACTGGAGTAAGGGGTCGAGGGTTACGTGTTGTTTGGAAAAGGTCATTAATTTACAATCTCAAGACAATGTAGATTCCTGATAAATGTTTAACAAAAATAATATTATTATAATAATCGGGATAGATATCCAAAACATATCCATATTACATATCTAAAACATATTCAGCCCTATCACCATACACACACAAATATACGTCCTTTCCGAAGCACGCCGACCCTAAACAAATGCGTTGCAACGGGATTTGAGTCCGCGACCTCCGGATCAGTGGGCGAAGCGCTCGAACCACGAGACCACACGGGAATTTACGATTAAAATAAAAGTATGATTAAAGATATAGTATACTCTTTTAAGATTTATTTTTTATAATTTTATTTGTAATACTCTTTAATAATTATAAAAAACAACCAGGGGTGCAATTATGTAAGAATGTCGTCATCAATCAGAGGTGGTTTTATCGTCACCAAATTCGATTGTCATGTGGCTATTCGGCTAGACAAATTATACCATTTGACAATTGAAATCGTACGTTTTTGGTTGTCAACAACAAACAAGACGATCGTATTCATTTGACAGCCAAAAACGTACGATTTCAATTGTCAAACGGGCTAACTTGGTTAGCCGAATAGCCGTATGACAGTCAATTTGAATACGATTGTCTTATATTGATATTGAAACGGCTACTCACTCAATATCAATATGAAACTTAACCACAAATCTTTTATTAGTACGATTGTCTTACACAATTGCACCTGAGATATATTTATGCTCGATATATTGCAGCCTACGGTACGGGGCCGTCATCAGTCGAATAGAAGGTTTTCAATGAGTTATTCTTTATGGGATGAGTGGCCAGATTGTACTAACGATGTTGATCACTGGTCTTCGCATAATATGACAGTGGATTGTTAGTATTGAGGAGTTGTGTGGTTGTTATTTGAAAATCACCTGAAATTTTGAGCAGTCCAGTATGTCTGTCAGTGTCGTTTTAATTATATAATAAAAAGAACCTGGAAACTACTCGAACACATCTCGTTATTACTTGATTTTATTGACGTTATTTTACACACATAATGTGTATATACGCGATCATAGCATCATTCACTGCCTCAGTTGCCATTTGTGACGTACACAAACGTGATTATATTTTTTACTTGAAATTTCACGCGTGGTTATGTACAAAATATCATTATTTTCCGAACATTGCATTACTAGGGGGTAGCTTTTAAACAATATCAGAAATTCATTCACACCGTCTTAAAACCTTCAGCTACAGCTGAACAAAATCCAATGCCCCGTCTATTTGTCTGTAAGATTGATTCAGAGTTCGATTCCGTGCACACCTGTACTGCACGGCCCGCGGGGAGTCGCCTCTGTAGAAATAGCAATTTCATTCCATTATAATACGAATGTTTACCTCCCTATAATCCAGTTAAAGGGCGCGGGAAGGAAAGCTGGGGGCAAAGCGAAGGGCAACCAATTACTTATTTCCATCACGTTTTTAAAGTATTTTCCCTTGTGCGAGGTTCTTATAGCCGAATTCTGGTCTGCGATAAGTTGAGGAAAGCGATTCAGTGCGTGTACTGAATCTCGTTAAACACAGGGTTACTAAGAATTAAACGGTGTGTATGTACACTTCCTCCTGGGATAGGCTGATGAGAGTTCCTACTGGGATAGGCTGATGAAAGTTCCTACTGGGATAGGCTGATGAAAGTTCCTACTGGGATAAGCTGATGAAAGTTCCTGCTAGGATGGGCTGATGAAAGTTTCTACCCGAGTGGGCTGATGCTTGTGACTGTCGGCACTTGGTAGAACTTGATCTACGTCTTTGTTCAAATTAAACACTTGTATTTCCCATTTATCAGCCTGTTTCGTCCACTACTGACCTTTCCAAGATGTCACCACTCTTTGCACACCTCAGTTTCCAGTAAAAAGTTTAATAAAATAATGTTTAAAACAAAACGAAGCGAGCTTTACATCGTCAGTGAAATTACGAAGGATAAATTACCCCTGTGTACGAAATGTATAGTTAATTATGTTTGAACTAATAATTTATAGTTAACATACATTTTCCTGTATAGTCGGTGGTTTCGTCAAATTGTTATAAAGCTCGACGCCAAAGGAAAAACAAATAGCCAATGTAACCAGATCGAATCAAGAGAGACAATGCGTGCCACGTGCACAGCCGGGCACACAATAGCGGCTCGCCCGCCGCGCCCTCTGCCGGCTGTACAGCTACATTGAGTACGTTCCTCACGGTACATTACGCGACCCACGCCGAGCGGGACCAATACGCACATTAGTTATGGTTAGTTGAAACTGCACTTGAAGATTTATTTATAAAATACATAGTTTTCGAAACGACTTATCAATGATATTAACAACTTTTACTACGAAACCAACCCTGAAATTTCAGACAAAGCACTCGTTTCATTTTGGTAGGGTATTCCTATTAAACGTTGCCACTCATTTAGATAGATCATCAGTAAACGTTAACCGAACCATTTACATTGCGCGGTGCAGAAATAACTTGACGGTGGTCCATGCTGGTTAATATATATAAAAATATCAACCCCTCTGGATTTATTTCGTGCGGTATGCGAGCTCACTTGTAAACCACAAAGGGCAAGTCGTGGGAAAGCTAGCACCTTGCCTAAATACTCACTTCCTACAATACGTACTTTCAGTTGAAAAGAAATTATTAACGTTCTTTCAAAAAGTATGGAGTTTACCTTTAAAAAGTGAGTGAGGTGGCGCGGCGCGGCCTTATTAGCACGCATATGTAGTTATATTATATGTGTCTATGTACAAATATATAGTTAGATATGTATATCTTATATCTATAACATCTATCTGTCTGTAAGTTCGCTTCGCGTTGGGTTTCTTGAGAAAGGTGTTAGGGTAGAAATAATTGTACTATATAATTAAAGGAGTTGATCACTATCTATTTTAGTGTGACAAACATATCGGCTGTCCTGAGCCAGCTAAGTAAGCCAGATTTCGTAAGGCGCACAATTCTGCGTTTCAAAATTCCAGAAATGTAATTTTTATTTATTATAGAAAGTAATTTTCAAGTATTACTTGACTTTAGCTTAGGAAACATAGACTTATTCTTCGAAAAACTCAGCAGAAACAAATATTATTATTAAAAAATCATATTAGGAAGATTAACTAACTAAGGATACAGTTGAAACTTAACATCATGCAAATTGTTTACAGTTTATAAGAGCATTGCATTTCATCAAAAACATCAAACAATTTACTCTCTTGGAAAATTTCATCCATCCATCAGCCCGTATTCGTCCACTGCTGGACATAGGCCTTTCCCAATTTTCGCCACTCATGTCGGTCCTCCGTCCTCCTCATCCAGCCGCCACCCACAGCGTCCTTCAGGTCGTCGGTCCAGCGGGCACAAGATCGGCCTACACTACGCTTTGCTGTACGTGATCTCCATTCTAAAGCCTTTCGGCCCCAACGGCCATCATGTCGACGACAAGTATGGCCTCGTTAAATTTGACGAAACCTAATTACTAGATTTCAATCTAGAGCAGCCGATATCTTAACGACAAAATATATACCCGGGGGATGTCGGAAGTGTTTCCGATTGTCGACTATCAATAGAACAGTCAACACTCGGACATCCTCTTTTCAGTGACATTTTTACATCCCAACTTGATAAATAGGGTGAGGCTTATCGCCGTATTGCGGGCACAAATACAGTTTTTAAGGCATTTAAGTTTACTTCTCAGTGTATTCGTTCACTGTCAGCGAGTATTATGTAGTTATACAAACATAATGCACATCAATTTCGTAAAACTCATTGTACTTGCTCGACCAGCTGGATTCGAACCCGGGTCTCAAGATTGAGAGACCGGCGTCCCACCGACTGAGTTACAGCTGCTTTGTAACAAGCTACAAAATAATGGAAACGGATTTCACCACATCAGAATAAAGTCAGGTAGGTAGCTGAAGAAACAGCAATACTTGACAGGGTGCAAGTGTTCTATTGATCTTCAGCCCCTCACCGAGCTGCGTGACTGGTCCCGGATCGATGCAGCTCGTTCCATCGCGTGCCGACCTTGCTCAGCTAGCGCTGCCCATTACAAATTACTACAAATATAAAAGTTTTTCTTATAAATGTGGAAAAATATCACCAATTAGTTCGGAAAATAACAATGTTTTTAGCCGTGAAATATTATTTTTAATCTTATACTCACGACATGAGGAGTAGAAGGCGCAATTACCGTCCTGGATAAAGGTAAGAAAATGCTAGTAACTTGAAGCTACACTAACTTGCTTAGGTCAGTCTCCCCCTACCCCTCACACGCTGGCTGAGGGGGAAGGGAGAAACTCCCGTGAGAGTACGCTGTACGTAGTTTGTAAGTCGTTAGACAGTCTGGAATATTAAGAATTCTCTGTGGACTTTTACTGACAGGTTAGCGTCCGGTCAGAACTCCGAATACCTAAGTACACACTTAACGTCATACGATAGAGAACACTGAATGCGTACTACGTCTACACAATTTTATAACCGCTGATATAAACGAGGTGGTGGGCAACAACGAACTAAGGCAACAACAAATACTGTACAACAAAGAGATATGATCTTGAGAATAGTGGAAGGCACTTAGCAACTCGGAGTGGGTTGCTGCAGGGATTGCACTGCAGGGAGTAGTAATGCAGCCTCATCATGGAAACTTGCCAAATTGCATCTGTCTTATTAGAGCAGGCTGCTGGGCGTGGTGGGTGGATGGTTACTTTGACATATTGATTGATCGTTACATATTTTGTGTCAATTCAGCCGATTTGTTAAACCCTCTGTTACACCCACAAATTTAGCTTACTAGTTAGAATGGACTGAAATCACATATTTGATGAAACCAGACTTGCCCCTGCGCAGTGTAGCCGTTAAGTAAACAAACGACTAACTAGTACTTTCAGGTGGGTTTAGTCTTAAATTATGGTGACACTTCGAATTTCTTACCATGCAGGGCGCAGCCTGCAGCCTATCATAGCTTAGTATTATAGTTGAATACCATAGTTACTAGTATTCCGTAACAATAATAGGTACGTAATATAGGTAAAGGAACTGTAGAACTTGTTTCCTTAGTTTTACCTTAGTATTACTATTTGCCTGGCTGTTTATAAAAACATCTGGGTCAGATGACTAGAAAAATACTTGCAGCACAGGTACCGTAAACTTTTAAACCCCTAAAAACAAGTTCTGAGCCAAACTGAACAAAGTTTAGTTTCTAAATCGCCATTACTGTACAATTTTATCTGATATTTTGGAAAAAATCTTTATTTTATAGTACTTTCCAAGGTTTCATGCAACTTTTGTTTCGGAACCTCCAACAGTTTACCTGAGCAGTTAATAGAGCAACAAAAACATGACTGTACTTTTATTTTCAAAACTCCCAGGCTTTTATTTAAATTTTATATTGGGATCCCTCGTCTTAATTGTACGGTTGACTTGGACAGTTGCGGAATACCTGCTAAATCAGAAATTAACTGGAATAATACTAAGATAACATTTACACGGGTCTATTAAGCGACAGTATACTGATTGGCGGTCCGATTTGGGACCTTACGATAAACTGTTACCGGTGGACACGGTAACCTCTATTCCTACCCAATGTCAAAAAAAATGCTGTTCAGTTTATTCGAGATAAGGAATTTTCTGACAGCTTATTAAAAGAAAGCAAAACAACTCCTAATTAAATTATCGATGGTTTTAAGATTTGCAAAAGCACAGCCAGTGTTGCAAAGTCATTTTGGCTGGCTTATGCTTGAAACATATTAGTTAATACCTAAACTAATCTCTCATATATATCTTGTTTGGAAACAAGCAATATGTATATCTAAAAGAGCCCGTAACTCACTGAGCTAAAATTGCTTCAAGTCAACTGTATGCGATTATTATTAATGTTTGGTCTGGTCAGTCTGTGTCAAAAAACTGTTTTAGCTTTAGAAATGGGAAGTTAGCAACAGAATCAGCCCGCAGCTCCGACAACTCCTCGAGGGTAGCCCACGTAGCAGGCAAGCTCTCACTGTACCCCCACTAATGTCTTTATTCGCTTAAGATTAGAGTCCATAATGGAACAAAACCTGTTATATGTCAGGTGAAGGGAGAGGCACGTTAGGGATTTAAATATTTTATTCGTTTCGACTGATCTGTGAGTGGTTTTTTGTGTCGAACCTTACATCATTGTGTATTTTGAACTCCTGCGACAGATGTACAGGTCGCTATGTAAACTGATTTTTTCGGGATATTTACATTTAAACAAACGGACTATAAATTAAATACCTCAGAATTCTTATGTCTTAAAAGCCCGGTCCGCGACGACAACTTTGATGAAAAACAATAAGTTAAATATTTTTCTGGCCTTTATGTTTTTGGAAAAACTAGGGACATACACCACTTCATATTGGCCGTCTAAATAAAGGTCTAGAATTTATTTTATTGAATTGTTTCTCTTTTGCGAGTAATTTTATTACTTAAGAGCCCGCTCCGAATCGTTATTCATAATATCTAAGTATCAAAATAACACGCAGAGGAGAAACAATTGAATAAAATAAATTTTTTGGTCTTTATTTAGATGCCCAATATGGACTGGTGTATGTCCCTGATTTTTACAAAAACATCGCGGCAATGACAAGAAAAATTATTAATATAATGCTTCGCATCAAACAGACGAAAAATACGGAGTGGGTTCTTAAATCATAAACAACATTACTTACTATGAGTATAATTATATATTTTTGGAGAGTAAACTGTTCTGTGTAAGTTTACCAGTCTGTATCTACGTATATGGTGTATTACTGACGTGCTTAGTACATTAACCTATATGATCTACTGATTGTACTGAACCACTTCCATAGAAGGACGTTAGAAACAAGACAAATAATAAAATTCATTTCACGAAAAGCGAAGAAAATGTCATGTTTTACATAAATAAGTCGTAAAACAAAAGTTAAACGGTATTATCAGAAAAGCATGTGATTGATTTTACTGAACATGTCATTAATACAACCTATTTAAAAGAAGCCATTAAGATCAGAAATACATCAATAAGACGTAGTTTTAAACCCCTTGATTATGTAATGACTAATGAGCCATAATTATATTATAAACAAATTTAAGTTTTAACTCATTTGCAAACGTATGTTATATTGTCAATAAATCAGGATTAATAAGACGTATGCCACTTCCACTAACAGGACAAAAGCCTAATATAATTAGCATGAAATATTTACTTGCTTCTGATATTTTATGTTATTTTATATAAGATTTGAAATTGCATCAATCCAACACCGAGAATTCGGAAAATGAACATAATATAATTGCTATAAGTTATCATAAGCAAATCTGCCCGGATAACTTTAAAATAATTCCATGAGATTAGTTAAAATAGCTTCTCTTTGAAAGCCTCTCCAATCTGAGAAGCACAACTCTAATATAGATTTTCCCTTTAATCTGTCGCTGGATTGACACCCAGTCTCGCCAGGATGTCTCCACCAGACGCCCCTGTCGCGGTGCTTGATGGTGCGCAGACCCTAGAGCCCTAGGGCTCCGGAGCGCGAGGGTGGAAGGTGCGCCCCGCTGACAACTTTGATAGCCTCCGTTTGAGCTCGGAGCCTTTGATATTGTTGTATTGGTAGATTTGGTAGAATTATCAGATGTATTCAATTACGTTACAGTTATTACATCAAATCCAAAATAACTACAGAACCTTGTCTCACTAAACATTATAAACAAAATAATAATCGTGAAATTAGTTTTTTTTTCCGTTACAAGGTTCTATAGATGGTTTGAATTTAATAACGTGACTTTTATGTAATTCAACCCTTAGTGGACGGTAAAATAGGCATACCAATTCCTTTCCTTTCTTTATTAAAATATATGAATACCCGCATATATTTTAGGTTCAATCACGAAATTGATATCTTTATAGTTGCGTTTCTTTGTTCGTCAGTCTCTTTGGAGTATAATTTATAAATGAGGAATTTACCATATGTGTGTATTTATATTAAGGCTACCTACCGTTTTTAGGGTTCTGTGCCTCAAATTTAAAAAACGGAACCCTTATAGGTTCACTTTGTTGTCTGTCTGTATTTCTGTCCATTTGTCAAGACCCTTTTTTTCAAACGCCTTGAGAGATATCAAGTAGAAACTAATTTGGAGGCACGGCAGTGCCCCCGCCAAGTCGAGCCAAGAAGCGGCACGGCCATACTATCCTTTTCTCGAAGCAGTTCAGGCCATTTTCGACCCCCTATAGCTTAGTTGTGGACAAAACTACAACCCTGAATTTTCAGTAACCAAGCATATATTGATAAACACGGCATAATTCAAATTTCATTCAATTTGAATCAGTTGTTTAAGAATTATAACTAGTCAAAGTTTCTCAATTTTGTCACTCACTGACTGACCGATCATCAAAACTCTAAGGCACTTCTAGCAGACATAGAAGCTTCAAATTTGGAATACAGTTAGTGTTTAGTCAAGGAAAAATTAAAATACTTTGCAATTTCGGTCCAGTTACCTTAGATACCTTAACTGCATAAATAACTTTGTAATCCCATATAAATATATAAGTCATTCTTTTTATTTCAAACATAAAAGATTTTTAATATTGATATGGTCACTCTAAGATGTTGTTAGGTTAGCTAATTATGTAATAACTTAAGACAGAAGGTCCCTTAAGTAGGGACCGAATAAATTAACCGACTTGGATTTTCATGGATCTCACAACTATTTACGGTAGAAGAACCAAGTTGCGAGACTTGGTTTTCTTTACAAGTTTTGTTTTTGATGGCATACCTTTAACAAATATGGATAGCCCCATGGTGTTGTCAAAAAATCTGACTTTTAACTTCAACTGAGTCTTACTCACACTTGACCGTTTTTATTCTATAAGTATGCTATATACTCATGAATGGAATTTTAAGTTTCTAAGTCAAGTGAAAGTAAGGTTTTTATGGTTAGCCAATTTGTATGAGGTTGATTACGAAAAGTGCATTTTTTCATTTTTTGCTATCTGTTCCTTGATTTTTTTACAGCACCATGGGGCCATACACTTTTGTAGGAGACTCGATATCTTTTATGGGGCTTGGGAAAAAAGAGTCTTGACAGATGGACAGATATACAGACAAACGGACAAGAAAGTGAACCTTACCGTTTTGAAATACGTACTTATAGTAAATTCCTCATTTATAAACTATACTTCAAAGAGACTGACGGACACAGATACGTACCTATAAAGATATCAATTTCGTGATTGAATCTAAAACATATGCGGGTACTTACATATTTTAATAAAGAAAGGACCGGAAGTATTATAGCAGGCAATGACAAAAATTACAGGAAATACCTCGAAAATACCATTTTCATATACTTTAATGATTTTTACCTAACCATTTAAGTGTGACTTCAGAAAAAAATATCAATTTTATTGAGCACTCTTTCACAAATTGTATAACGTGGTGCCGTTATGATTTAGAATAGAAATATGACTTGGCATTTATTCACAACAATCTAGATATAGTGTGACAGTCGCTCAGTGTCCCTCCACGTTCCCGCCCTAGAGAGACAAAGGTGACCGAGTGGAGGGCCCTCGGCCGTGCCCTATCGCTGCTGGGCCCCTCGCTGCAACTCGTTATATCCCGAGTGCTGAATGTCGCTGCGCTGTATGGCACTTCAATACGACGTCAACGGGATTCCGATGGTAATTCGTTGTAACGCTGTTGGATTTCATTTTAATGACTATTATTTGAGATAAAATAAGTTGTTGTTTCTTCGCGAACTATTTAACAATACTTTTTAGGGTTCCATACCAAGAGCGAAAATGGAGCCCTCTGAATGTTACTTTGTGGTCCCTTTGAAATTTTTGACCCAGAACCGCGAATGCTAATAAAAAAAACATTTTTAAGGGGTGTCACATACTGATAAAAGAGTAGAAAAAAAACACATTTTTTTCATACTTTGTAATGATTGTCTAGAGTACAATTTTATTTAATTTGTCAGTTTTAGTGCATTATGAGGTCTACCTCAATAACTAAGCCAGTTAGGAATTTGAAAGTTCTGTCTGTTGTGTATTATGTAATGAATTCAACCAAAAATACTGAAATTTTATGAAATTTTTGATTAAAGAGAGTTGACCAACTTAAATTTGCAGTTTCATTTTGTATATTTTATAGGTTTAAAAAAAATTGCAAAGTTACGTTTGTAATTTTTGTTAAAACTTTATACTGGAATGCTACAGAACCCTAGGGCTGCGAGACCTACTTGCAGTTGACCGATTAATTCAATTTTATCTTAAGAGAGTACTCATTTAATTAAAAACACTGAACGTATGCGGGTATCGAAGAGTTATAAAATCACGCGTAAGTTTTAAAGGAAGGAGACAGGCGCGTATATGTATGTGGCAGGCATATGCATGTATGTAAGTTTGAAAGCCCCTACTTGCAAGACAGGGCACAGAGCTAAGGGGCCAACCACACAGACAGAGCGCGGACTAGAGAAGCTAGACTAGACTAGCGCGTTCCGCGATCACTGTAGTCTATGCAATGGCTTGGATCTTTACACAAACAGACCGCAACGGACAAAGGAGAACGCAGAACTCTAGACCGTGCTCTGTTTGATCGGCCCCTAAGATTATTTTCAAAACTACAGCTACAGCTACTACCAAAATAACTTTCATGAAAAAGCACCGAACATTTGAATAATTTCAATATCTTTCCAAATGATTGCTCATCTTATAAATCTCTCTCTTATTAAAAAGAAAAGCGAATGCGGGAAAATGCGCTCGTTTCCCAAAGGAGCTAACAACTTTTTCTTTTTAGACTTTTCACTCTTTGTATAAAGAGGAAACCAAATTTACTTCTCTATTGTGTCAAAGGAATATCTACCTAATTCTTTGAGCAAGAGAAATCATAAAATTTTGTGTTTAAATATTTTCTTTAGATTCCGCGTCGGGTAAGTCGGGGAAAACTGGATTATATCGCGAGAGTCCCTCGGGAGTTGAGCTGAAAGGGGAGAGCGGGGCACAACGGGCAACCGGGACAAGGTTCGAGTTTACGTAACTACGATGTAATCCAGTTTGGTAGTTCACTGAGCCTTTTAAAACCCGCGTCAAATTCTACACCTAAACTTGTACCTCGCCGTTCGTGGTCGAAGATGAAGATTTTGTTGCGAAACTCTGCGGCGAGTGTTAACTAGAGTTATTTAGTATTCAAGTCACAAATCTAGCCCTTGGCTAAAAAGGGTTAGACAGGCGTCGTCGAGTAAAGTAGAGTAGGTACAGTTGCTGACAGCATACTAAACAGGGAGGGTTAAACATAAAAAAAACTTTAAAAGTTAAATAACTTGGAAAATGCTTGGCATTACGGTAATAGATTTATCCTGAATTTTAATCGTAAGGATAGAGTTATATACCTTTATTTAGTTATCCATTCATCCAATAATTCATTTATATGTTTATTTTGGTTACTCTTGGTTCAAAACGCATGTCATTTGTGAGCTTTATAGCTACACGACATGGAAGAGCGGGATATCCTGGCATGTGTTTTATGTACGTTTATGTATAACTCATTAACTAAATAATGTATGTAAGCACTATTAGTTTTTCAAAATGAATATTTTTTTCATTTTCATTACTCCACTGGCCGCGATTCATCAGCACAATCTGATTTCGTTCAGATTACGGTGGAGAGTATTTCGTCCGGAATTGTTTGGTTATTCGAGTTACGTACGTCAGCTCGTCGCCAGGGTTCCCGCGGAGGGGCCCGTAATGGTTTTATTGCCTGCGGCTCGTACTATCTGGGGCAAGGATTTGACACTAGCAGGGTAGAGGGTGTACTTCTCGATTCTGAGCTAAAATCGACTACGATATTCGGTGAAATTATATTCCAAAATAGACATAGCACTTTTTATTACCGTCTGGTCAAATGTCGAACAAGTAGAAATAATATCCTATACATGTTTAATAGGAAAAATATTGTGTCTCCTATATAAATTGGAATATTGTGACTTTTGTGACCTGCACACAGGACTGGTTTCCGTTGAAATTGTAGTTCGGATTGTTTTTTTTTTTTTTTTGAGCGTAGATTAATCCTACAAGATTTTTAAATATTGGATGGGGGTATCAGCCTGAACAGATTGAGAATAGATATCTTAAAATAATACATATATATATATATACAAAAACATAAAACTTGCAATTAGATTAAATGTTTAAGATAAAACAGATAACGAGCAGCTAGTAACCACATGTCGGCATCGGTTTACCGGCAACACAGCAACATCTCAGTTTCCCCGGTCTCCCCTCGTAATGACTCCATTTGCCCCAGCCTCCCCTCGCGGCTCTACATCAACTTGCACAATTACTGTGTTGTCGTACATCCTCGCGATAACGCTTGTTATTGAGTTTGTAAGCTTTTTGTGTTTAATCATAAAGAAAATCGTATGGAAATTGGCCTCGTTACTTTGTGAACGTACCTAAGGGTACACGACTACATACTTGAGGGTGTAAACCTTAAGGTGGATGCGACGGGTCTCGTTCCCAAACACACAACTCATTATTGTTAAATAAATGTGATTTATGTCACTATGCGACAACTAGTTTAATGCCAATCAGGCAACATTGTGTACATAAATAATCCTGCAAAACAACTTTAAAGCGTGTTTATTGTTGTTGTGCAGAATCATTTCATAATAATGCATAAAATAACACAACTGTATAAAAAAGCCTAATTGATATTAAACTCTTATTGCATACTTATAATGACAAAAATCCCATTTAATTAATACATTTTAATTGAATAAAAAATATATTAATTAGTTGTGCGTTTGTTAACTAAACCCGTCGCATCCAACTTATATATGTGTATTTTCCTCATGGGTCTGCCAAATTTATTCGCAAATAAAGCGAAGAAACTGACATGGTACTACGAGCTACGAGCGTAACGTTCAAGTGCTACAAACTACAAACGAGTTTTAAAATGCTACGCCGTAGCACATTTTAGAATTCATTAAAATATACTTGTTTTTTGTTGTCATATTTATTTTGGTTTTCGCCAATCCATGCCGCCGCAAAAGCATCAATTACAATTGAAGAATACTAAACTTACAAATGAACCAATTAATTTTGATAGGAAGGGTAGTATGTAAACTAAACTTTTATCTTTACAATGGTGTGAAACAGCATTTATGGATTTCTTATGAAGAAATGCTACCCGCTAACTATACGTTAAATGTTGAAGTTGCTCTCTCTGTAAAATAGTCTACATCTGTAGAGACATTCTCTTTTATGTTTCTAATAAAATAGCCCCTGTGTCTCGGAGCGGTTGGTACTTCTTTTACATTTATATGTCTCTTTAGTGGCACGTTGTTTTATTTAGCTTATTTTTATAGTTGAGTTCGAGACCAAATGTTTGTTTAAGTAAAGTTACATTTTAATTCAAGCTGAAGTACACTTTTTATACGTTTGACACGTGAGATCGCGCCTTTATCCAAACCAATATTATTGTACCTTTACTAGCTAGGGTGGCAGGCCGTCTTTGCCTTCGAAATGTTCGTTTACGGTCGCCTTCATTTCATCGTTACTCGAAAATCTCCATCCTCCGAGACCCTTTTCAAATTCTAAAAGAGGAAATAGTCGCTACGAACCAGGTCTGGACTGTAAGGTGGGTGGTTCCACCCATCAGCCTGTTTCGTCCACTGCTGGACATAGACCTCTCCAGGATTTCGCCACTCTTGGTGGTCCTCGTGGAAGAAATGCCTTTACTCACACACACTGGGCAGGCGGGTTGGTGAGCGTGGTGCTGAAACCCTTGCACCAGTGACGCCGCTGCCCGTTACCAATCTGTTTTATATAAGGTCCGGCTATTGGGGATGGATATACCGCCATCCATCGGTCCAAGGTAATGGTGGGCCGCCTGGTTTTGCCTGAGAGCTGTTCTCTTACTCTCCCCCGAATAACTTCGGGAGGATTTGCGAGTAAGATGGTGGTACCAGCATCAGCTCTACCATCTATGTGTGTGTGGTTGATTTCTTCAAATCCTGTCTCCACGATGGCACGCCCTGCAACTCGCGCCATGTGGACAGGCGCATTGTCCTGCAAAAACAGGACTCCTTTCACCAGTTTGCCTGTCTGTTTGTCGACAACCACTTGACGCACTTTTATCAACGATACTCCGTTCATATAGTCTTCGTTTACTGTCGTATTTTTGGGAAGGTAGTTGATGAAAAAAATACCCTTCAAAATCCCAAAAAACAGTCGCCATGAGCTTAGACGCCGATCTTTCCACTTTGAATTTCCGTGGCAGCTTTTCTCTCTTTTCTATCATATACATTGACTCTTGTTTTAACTCCGGATCGTACTGCTAATCTATGTTTTGTCAACAGTGACAAGGCGAGTTAAAACTTCTTCAAGATTATCGCCACAGATATCCAAAATCTCCTGCGAAGTTGTGAGACTCCACGCTGCTTGTCCAGTGGCGTGAGCGTTTTCGGAACCCATCGCGCGCACATCTTTTTCATGTGCAAATGATTTTATGCAAAATGTCGCCGATCCATTCCTATTCCATTCGCTATGGCTTCAGCCATCTGCCACAATTTGATTCGCCGATCTTCGAGAACAAGTTTTTTTCATTTTTTCAATGTTTTTTTTGGTAACGGTGGTGTTTGGGCGTCCAGACCTGGGATCATCTTCGAGCGACTCCTTGCTGAATTCTCGGTATTTAGGCTCAAAATTGTTCACTTGTACAATAAAATAACTGTTCGAGTACTCTGCTAACCGTTGGAGCAATTAAATGTCTAAAACCTAGGTTTCACCGCGACAAACACCCTTCTCAAGTTGATGTTCTCCACCTGAACGACATCTGCTGTACGTATAATTTTTCTCCCCAATCTAACCAGAAATGATACGGACATAAAACGGCTCCATTTTGTAAACGACCGCCGCGCGCCCGGTCCGCATTAGTTGCGGCCCTATCGCCTCAATCGCCACAAATCATGTCCCTCCTCGCGACCCCTCCTCATCTTATATTTAGTGGTGTTAGCGGTGCTACGGGTGTTAGTGGTGGCAGTGGCCGGTGCTGCACGTTACTATTAGCTAATTTCACCAAGGTTTAATATGAAGGGGAAGAAGGGAACTTGTGGATTAACAAATGGGTAAAGAAAATGTATTTTCAAAACAGGGACATAAGTTTTGTTTTCTTAAAGTTAATACTGTTCTTGTTAGCCTGTATCTGTTTTTGATACCTCGTATTTGAAAATGTCTAGACAATTAATAATTACATTTTAATTGGTAATCTGTAAGACAGATTCGTTGACAGCGATCTATTGTTCCAACGATAATGATAACTTAAGAAGGGCTAAATGGTTTTATGAAACTTGCAAACAAATTAGTAGCTACTAATAAAATACCGACGGATAAGTCAACCACAAAGCAAAAAGATGAAAAAAATATTTTGTGTCAGATTTGCTAATGTTTTTCATTCAGGCCGCAGGATTGAGAAAAGAATTTATTCGCATATTTTATTAGTCGGCCATATCCCCCTCAATGATGGTGGCGTGATAATACGCGTCACGCCATAAGCTGCATGAGGGGAAATCGGCTAGCTCCTTCTTGACAACGTCGTAATAATAAACGAATAGTTTATTTATCTGTGGTGAGTTGGTATAATACGTAATGTTTCACGGATCATTTACCACGGATAGACGAATAGCTGCGAATGTTGATGAGTAGATAAATCGTTTTGTTTCGCCGATGATAATTGTAATATATGTATAATATTTAAATATACTTTTAAAACATTTACGTTTTATTTATAATCAGTCTAAAACTGAGTGAATTATGATAGAAATGTGTAAATTTAATTGTAGAAGACTGAGCTTCAGCATGTATAATAATAATTATTTATTTATACCAAAGATTGTCTTTTTCTGCGAAGTCCGATCAACTAAATTAATTATAGAATCATAACATAACATATAGTTAGGTGCATGCATTTTATTATTCTACATTTGCCTGAATATTATTCAATAGGGCCTTCAAAAATAAACCGGACAATTGCGAGTGAAAATCACGCGTAGAAGGTTCCAAAATATAGTTCAAGTCATTGATTTTTTTTTGTGGTTCAAGTATTTTATTTATAGACTAACTTTTACCCGGAGCCGCGTGATTTTCGTAGAAGTAAGGAAAACAAAAGAATATGGTTTTTTTAACGACAATATGCAACGGTCACCATTTTTCACCAAAGTGCTAAATGTTTTATCTACTTATCTCAACATAATTGTTCGTTTATGTGAGTACAACAGTGAGCTATTAAAGGAAACTAAGATGAAACGGACAAAGTGTTCACGTGGGATATTATTTTCAGTGGCAAAACGCGCAGCCACTAGTAATCCCATTGCTAACTAAAGATCCCTGAATACCCTCGCTTCGTTTGTTTAAAATATTTCCTCTCCGACCCTCGGAACTGCGACCTCCGACCTCGAGGCACAATTATTGCCCTCGTACCGCAATACTGATGTACAGACAACTACAAAAACATGTAACTTTCTTAAACCAGAACATTGGATTTTTTTAAACATTTAAATCAGTCAGTCGCGAGTTACAAAAAGTAAAAAAAACCTAAATAATTTCAACAAATTTATTTTACTCTAATATTTCATTCTCTTGCTACGAGGCGTTGGCTGCTGCTTTGCCCATCTGCGCTACGGCGTAGGTCTACGGGATGCTACGAAACCCTAGAATGGAATTAGCTGCCACGCCTTCCAGGATAATGTAATTGTACTATTATCTCTCTAATAACAGTGTGGATCAAACCTTTAAAACAATAATTTAATGTGTAACCAGTTTTGTTGTCGTCATTATTAGGGATCCACTGCGATGAACACGGCGGAACCGCGCCAATGACGGCGAATACCGGGCGGTGGTTACTCTGGCATTATTCCTGGTTGCCTTTCGGAGGGTTCCGCTCTGCTCGTACATTGTTCCCTTTTGTTACAGAAATAAATAAATTTGATAAAGGTAGTAAAAGAGAGTAATTAATTTTAAATAATGTTGGTTTATTCTCCAAATATATAAGGGCCAGTTTCTAAATTTAAAAAATCTCGCTGAAAGATACTGAGGCAACAAATTAGCCAATTACATCGCTACATTTCATAACGTCGTTTTAAGCACCGTTTAACTTGAAATTTTCTGATGTGAAACCGTTGGCAAGCCTTATACGTTTTATAGTGAAGCATTTATTTTAGTATAAAATTATTCCAACGGGTAAAGTTTGGTAATTTTTATTATTTTACCCATCGGAAACACTTCAGTAATTTCATTAAAAAATTGTGTTTCTACGCGTATATTTTAAACGTTCAAGTATGAAATATAGAAAACGTACTAAACATAAAGTAGAACACAAAGTTATTATTCGTTTTAAAGGTACGCGTCGACTGGCACGCAACGGTACGAATGGAAATACCTTGGTCATAAATTCTGCCGCGCGTTGCGGGCGGCACCGGTAGTGGACGCAGTGCTATATGGATCTATAGATAGCAAACCAGAACCAGGCCAGACTGCCAGTCGATCGTACATTAAAGTCACGCTCACATCACTGTACAAAGAGGAACAAGGAGACAACGAGGGAAAAAATAAATAAATAACCTGCTACACGTTAGTCTCGGCAAGGATAATCAAAATGAGGAGCGTGGGGCACAATGGACCACGTCGGATACTGTTCGTTACGGACGTGACAATGTTCATTATGGGGGGGGGGGAGTAGGGGACGTGTTCTGTCGAGGGACACGGGTACAAGCTGTGAGGTGAATAGGGATTCTTTTGTTAGTAATTAAAATTATAATATGTTCCGATAATAAATAATATTTTTGAGGCATAATTAAATGTGTATATCTGTTCACCCTCTGCTTTGCTTTGTTTGGATATTGTTCAGTAAAACAAACCAAAATATTCCGCTACAAATATAAATATCAAACATTTAAACAAGAAACAAAAGTTGATACTATTGATTGTTGGCACTTGGTGGAACTTGGAAAACATGATGAACAAAAAATCACTTGTCAGGTCAGGAAATTAATATTCAATAAATTGTGGAATAGTACAAGTGATTTTTTGTTCATCAAGAAACAAAAGCTTGTTGAGATACTAATTTTACAAAAAACTAATAATTCTAAGTCTTGAAATTTAGGTCGTCACCGTCATGCGGAAAGCTGTCATGAAATACAAAATGAACCTACAAAACAAAGTGGCAACCGAATCGAATATTTAGAATCGCTCTCGAATTTCTGTAGCAAAATATACTTGTAAGAGTGGAGTCGGCGTATCGGCACTCTCATCGCATTTGTCACTCGTTGTCAAAGCAAGAGGGTCGCGCGACACGTGCTTCAATCGGAACGAAATATAATACGCACGCATCTACAAACTTATCTATTAACTCTGTACAATGAAAAGTGCTTCTTATTATTATTATTATTATTATTATTATTTATTTATTTAAAAAGTATAACATTACAGCTTACACCAATGCGTTATACAATTATATATTAAAATTAATTATTGATTAAAATAAAATATAAATTCAATATGTACAATTAACAATTAAAAAGATAAAGTAAGATATACAATTAATTATAAATAGGGACGTTCCTTTCATTCATCACGCTCACAGAACGCCAGACATTTCTCACTCACAGTCATCAATCTATCAGCAAACAAATCACACTCTGGTACCGAAGACAACAGTGTGTTGAGTGATGACCGGGCCCGGACGAGCGGAGACATGCTACGAGCAACAGTATGCGACGCCGGAACCGACAATAGAACGTGCTTACGAGTTCGGAGGTATTTGTCAGGCACAAACAGTCGACATACTTGATTGGTGAGCTGTGGGCAGTCTGATTCACCACGCAACATGCGACATGCTGCAACAAGCTGCTCACAGTCTCGTCGAACTTCCAACGAGTTGAACCCCAGCATACCAAGGAGGTATTTTGTCGGATACATAAAAGGGTAGTACCCAAATTTCTTTTTGTACAGAAAACGAAGGAACGCTTTCTGCACTTTTTCGAGCAATAGCACGTATGTTGATTCATGAGGGCTCCAGACGATGGCTCCAGTTTCAATCTTACTTCTCACAAGAGCTGTAAAGAGAAGTTCTATTGCTTTTAGATTTTTGAAATCCTTAGCGTTACGAAGAACGAAACCTAGCCTTTTGGAGCAATCAGCAGCCAGGGTCTTTATGTGCTCGTGGAACGTTAGACGAGTATCAAAAGTGACACCAAGGTCTTTGATAGAGTTCACACGAGCAATCATTTCGGACCCAAGCACATAAGTTGCTTCATAGGTCTGGGTCGCCCTCGTGAAAGACACACAAAAGCATTTGCTGACGTTAAAGTGCAGTTTGTTCTGTACACTCCATCTGTACACAGCGTCTAGGTCCTTCTGTAATAAGTCACAATCAGCCATCTGATTTACATTTAGTATCAGCTTCAGGTCATCAGCATACAGAAGACAAGATACGTGTTTAATAATGGCCTCTATATCATTAATCATTATAACGAAAAGAAGCGGGCCGAGGATAGAACCTTGACTCACACCTGATCGCGTATGATAAGGTTTTGAGGTGTAACAGCCATACTTGACATACTGTTGTCGGTTTCTGAGATAGTCGGCAAACAGGCTGAGCAGACTTGGAGCAAATCCAATGGCACACAGCTTTTCAAGTAGGACGTCATTATCAACCCGATCAAAGGCTTTTTTAAAATCGAGGTATGCTACGTCCACTTGGAAGCCACTCTCCATATGACCGGATATAGTGTCCGCCAGCGTCAATAGATTTGTGTTTGTTGATCGACCACTCCTAAATCCGTGTTGTGAATCTGCCAAGTATGGCTGAATTTGAGGGCATAATTTTTTATGCAATATAGTCTCAAAAACCTTGGCTGGAGAACAGAGAATCGCGATAGGGCGATAAAACTCTACATGGGAATGATCTGAGGTCTTAGGGATAGGGCTCACGCGAGATAATTTCCATTGTGTCGGGTACTTGCTACTTGCCAACACTAGGTTAAATAGGTAGCACAAGGGTGTAACAAAAACATCTGCACATGCTTTCAGGACATAAGGCGGAATATTGTCAGGTCCTACTGAACTACGGGGCTTTATTCTACGGAGTACTAATTCTACATCCCGCTCTGAAACATGAGAAATGTTAACGTAATTGGCCGTTCGCGTGTGATCAGTTTGATTTGTGTATTCTGCGCTTAATTTGGGTTCTTCTGGTAAAAATACTCCGGAAAAAAACTCCGCAAATGCAGTTGCAGCCGCCTCACCAACGAATTCCCTGCTCTCATAGCTTACTTTTGGCTCAAACCCTCCCTTAGACTTGAGATTAGCAATGTGCTTCCAGAAAGCCCGCGGATTTGCGTTTAAGTTGGTTTCAAGATCACGTATATACTGGTCGTATTTAAAGGCAAGCTTAGCTTTGATGTCCAACCTAATCTTACTAAAAGCCTCATATACAGCTCTATTTTTGGTTGACTTCCATTTTCGATGAAGTGCAGCTTTATGGTTTATGTCGTTGATTAACTCACCCGTGAACCAAACCGGGTATCTTCGCTGGCTACTCTTTGATCGAATTTTTTTCGGCATGCTGATATCAAATATGTCATATATTTTCTTGTAGAATAATTCGATCGCGGAATCAACGTCTCTACATTCGTATAAAGCAAACCATGAGGCTTGGCAAAGTAGACCATAAAACAGCGCAAAGTCACCTTTAGCAAAGTTCCAGTCACGTTGCGGACTAATATTGCTTGGATCAAGGCGACCAGTACAACGAGATGGGTGCACACTAGCTAATGGGATTACAATGTCTAAGGGAGGGTGATACTTGTCGGTGTGTTCGACCAGACCGATGTCCGCCGCACACACACTCACCCCTCCAACACACTCCGGCGCCAGCACCACGTCTAACTTTCCACCATGCTCATTCTTCACCTCATTTTTCTCTACCATACCACAAAAATTTACGAAATATCCATAGTAATTAAAAATGTTGACAGTGGCACTATTTAAATTTAGATCTCCCAAAATTAATACAGTACCATCAATATTTAAGTATCCGTCTTCTAACAAACAAAACCAATTCATATAGACCTTATCTTGAGCTTTCGGGTGAATATAAATTACACAAACAACAAATACTTCGCCATTAAACGTGAAAGATGCCCAGAGATCTTCTCCATTCTCAGTCTCCAAATCACGTCGACGATGCAGAGTGATACCGGGACGCGCAGCTAGCAGTACTCCTCCGCATGAGGTGGGGGGATCGCGCCGCAGTACGCTCCAGCCTCCTTCGGTTACCTCTGCATCTCCGATTGATGCGTCCAGATTCGTCTCAGAAACAGCTATAATGTCGTGTTCGACCACAAGAAGGTTTTGTCGCCAGTGCTTGAGCTTGGTTCTTAAGCCCCGTACATTCTGATAAATTATATCCAGGCTATGGTCATCTCTTGAATTACAGGTAATTGAAGACGCGCTGTTAGAGTTATCTACGTTGTTCTTGGATATTTTTTGGGCCTCGAAATGGAATCCAGGCTTTGACCCTGGCGTTGTCCGGCCATACAGCAACAGAAATACAACCCTCATAGTACTCAGCAGGAACTCCGATTTTATACGACTTGTAGTCTCCTTTAGGATTGAGTTCTTGGATCGTAAAGGTTCCAGTAGGACATAATGTTGGTAAGTAGCTTTTCACTTCTTCTACTCCAGAGACCATATTCCATAGATGAAAGTAGTGATAACGCTCCACTGCCTTCAGACCTGATGCTGTAGAGCTACCAGTGCAGCGCAGGGATGCTGGGCGGCTTTTGTTCTGGACTGGCAGTCTCTCTTCGTAGCTACTTTCTATCACAGGTAGTAGTTTGTTACCAGTTTTTTGAGTCTGTGTTTTAGACTTAATCAATATTGCCTGGTCATCTAGGTTAGTCATACCCACACCTCGAGCTGAACACCGAACTTCTGTAGGTATGTCTGATGGCAAAGCAGGTTTAGCGGCCACTATTTTATTTCTGGGTGAACTGGAGACAACGGTGGCAAAAGTATGCTGCATATTCTTTGACAAGTTTGTGTTTACATCTTGGCTTGGGTGAACTACAGCATTGACTGCCTTTGCATTAAACAGAGATATGAATTTATCTATTTTCTCATTATACATATCTAAAGATGAGGTTACTTTATTAAGGACATTTTTCATAGAGGATATTTCCTGGCGAATCAATCTCATCTCGGCCATCACCCCTAAAAGGTCATTATCAGCGAGTTCTGAAGGGCTTGTTACTTTAGTCTTTTGTCTTCTGATAGTAACGTTCGATACATCTATTTTAAGTGCAGGGCCTTTTGGTTTTTGCTCGGTAGCTTTACAGCGACATTCGGGGCAGGCCCAATTAGCTTCATCCACAGTGGTGGCCAAAGTAGCATCACTACAAGCAGTATGAAAAATGTTACTGCAACTAGCAAGCGTACAGCAGACTTTACCTTCTCCATCGTCAATGAATTCGCTACAAGCATGGCATAGGGAAGTGATGAGTGAGATAACTCCATTCGCGGAAACTTTAGGCATCGTTACGCACCTTAGTTATTTATTGTAGTAATTGGGTATGATTCAGGATCAAAACTACGCACGACACCCAGCAGCGATGCGAGACAAGGCGAGCACCAGTGCGACAGAGATGACAATATGATGCGCAAGGCAGATCGAATAGCAGTAGGCACGTCACACGCACCTGACTCAGAAGCGGGTGAGACGGCGTATGAGGTCAATGATCTCCTGCCCAATCTCTGGTTCGATGTGCCGCGATGACAAATGACTTCTTCGATGACGTAATTGCAAAACGGTTTTCACTTTGTGGAATTTGAGTGTTTATTCGGTGAAATATGTTAAATTTGGATCCAATTTCACATTAATCACTTGGCTGACACTTTGAGCTTTGTAATGGTACAAAGTTTGCTTCGAAAATATCACTTTTACAATTATTTCACCACAAAAATATACGGAGCGACTTATAAACGATGTTAACTCAGCGAGAGCGAGATATAGAAAAAGAAAAATTTTATTGTGCTAAGATCGTATTAATATAATTATTTGATGGTAAAGGATATGACGGAAACATGACAACCGCGGTTATTGTTACCGGCGCTAAGTGATTTTGAGGGAAGTGGCGGGTACTCGTACTCGTAGCTTGGATTGTGTCATTATTGTCAAATTGATGATGGTCAATTGATTTCAAATGATTTTATCAGCACAAGAAAATAATACGGAAGTCTGATTAGAGCTCAAAAATGTCCCCATGAAAATTGTATAGAGCCCATTTATGTTTAATATGGCGTCTCTGTTGCTATGAGTTAATTGTGGCTGTGAGTGACCCAACCCCGAGTAGCCCACTGTTGCATCATAACGATTACCAATTATGAGCTATTTCAACTTTTGAGTGACTGGTGCCATTTTTTTAAGGATAATTTGTTCGAAAACCATCTTCTACGTTTTTCTCGTTCACTGGATATTAAAAAACAATACCTTGTGATTGTGCCCCTTTGTCAATATTTTAAGTATGCCAATCCACCGTTCTTCCGAATTTAAGTTACTGCTAATTACACGACTTTTCCCTCAAAACAAGTTCATATCATATAGGTCCAATTTCACTTGATGTTTCAGAGAATCGATACAAAAGTTGTCCTGCATCGTCTAAATTGGTGATCAATAAAACATGTACCTGATGCAGTATCGTGGAGGCTCGAGGGGAATACCCGGGCTGATTATTAATATATCAGCTATTACGGGCTAGAGTTAATGTTGATGTATTCTCCTCCTTGTAAATCAGAAAAGTATATTTTAAATTGATCATATATATATTTGAATAAGCCTTGTGTATTTTTATATAACAGTGCAAGTTTCAGACCAAGTTATAAAGTAGTCTTCGAGCTTGTACATCGGCTTTAGACGGCCCCCCGGGTCCCGCCAGTTGGTATCAAATATTCATAGAGGGGTGACCTCTCCCCCTCCTCCGCACACCCCCGCACCCCCAGACCGCGGGGTGTATACACAACAGTTGCGTGTGGAACGTGCGTCGTGCATTCAATCATATTTCACCTTTTGGTGGCGTTCGAACCGTGCGTCCTTTAAGCAAGTACTAAAACACGAGTTACTAATTACGTATTTGCTTACATTTTTTTTTCTATTTCTAATTTAATACAAGAGTAATAAATATAGAAATACAAAGATGTCGTGTTGATGCCAAGGTTAAAAAAGAAACCAATTACAATGGTTACACTGTTAATCATAGTTTGGCTAACCGACTTTTCACTGATTTACTGAGCCTCACAATTATCCCGTTACACGTTTAGTATTGTATGTAACTTGAGCGAGAGAGAATCCAAAGAAAGCAGTCGCGATGTTAAATAGCGTTCACAGCAACCACCGACCACCAATAAATACATTAATACAACCTCCCTCGTCTTCTAATTGCATCAATTAGGGTTCAGCCGTCACTCTCGAACCCGGGTTCAGCAGCTCGTTACGACATTACGATATCGCCTCATTACGGGGAATGTTACGGCAATTTTCTAAAAAGTTAGGTTTTAATGTTATCGTTCAACGCGACTAAAAATTATGGTCGTTTCTAATGAAACATTCTAAGGTTGTTACAAAAATTCGAACCAACCATGAATTGTAACAGGCCCTTTTGTATATTTTTTCTGAAAATATAAGCTAAATCATGAAGATACATACTGTACTTTAACTTTCAGGTGGTATTTTTTACAACGAAATTATCTTTTGAAAATCAGTTTGAAGAAATGGGAATGTGACGTAATAGTCATACCGTTTAGGCTCAATAGGGAGAGTTCCTTGACGTAAAGAAAGAATGAAAAAAAAATTAGGGGGATAAAACTATAAATATAAAACGATAAATTAGTGAAAATAAAAAAAAACAGACGTCGGTTTTGACATTACTTTTTTTTCTTGTGATCAATGGATAGGCCATTCCTGTAATACCTAAATGACACGACTATTACGTCATCAAAGCTATTTATACAGTTCCTGAATATTTTCATGTATATCTTTTGTATTTCAAAGAGAAAAAAAATCTTTTATATGACCTTAAAAAAGTCTATTCCTTTCAAAAAATCGACAATTGGGTGCTGTTATGGTATTCTGGACCATTCGAATTCAGTGGGTAGCTTTTCAAACAAAAATTAAATGTTAAAATGATGAAAAGCGGTCGTCACATGTATTTTATCGGTTGTTAAATAATGTAAGACTATCGCACGCCCGCAGTGTTACTCGCGTGGGTTCCAGTTCCCTTGAGTGCAAATTTCATGTTCCTTGGTCCAGCCTAGTTTTGTCTAGGCGTCGATACATCAGATAGTCAGTCAGAGTTGTTAAGGCAAGGCTTTAATTTCTTATATTTAAAGGGTTTAAAGATCACAGGTGCCTTTCATTCGAATCTGTGCGTTAGAATCAAAGTTATTATTTCGACACTACGTTTCTCTGAAGAAACATTTTTTGCCGATTTTCCAACACTTTTCCTAAATGTTCTTGAGACTAATAACGTTATCAGTTTACTTGTAACATTATACCATTTCATACTTTCGACTTCAATTTAGCTTGTTGTTATAATAATTGGCAAAGGCTTTTAAAGGGGTAATTTAAAGACCCTTTTTGTTCAAAACTGGTATAATTTATAATTAATTAAGCTATTTTATTACGTCAAAACTAAATTAAGAACCCATTTTTTGTGTGTATGCTATAATTCACAATATATATGTATAAGTAAAGGATATATGAATATAATTTGCAATATTCCGCTAAACAATTCTTGTCGTGCTGCGGAGCGGCTGGGCGAGCAACACATCAGTTGCTGCGGAGAAGCCGAGCTAGCAACACATCCCGAGGATGCCTCGTTCAGAGGCAAAACACGTGTCGATAAGTTTTCTTGCTTGTTATTTAAGATTGCTTTGATTGTATTGCTTGCTTGTTGCATGTTTTTATGCGGGCGGGCGGGCGGTGCACGAGTCTACATCTTGATTACAGCTAATATATCGTACCTAGATTGATTAATAATATCCCTGAAATACTTAAAAATAAAATCAATACGCGAAATCTTAAACCGATACTCAAAAATCATTTTATGTCATTACACGTTTGTAGTAATCTTTAGAATATAAAATATATATATAATAATACGGGAAATGCAAAGAGAAAACTAGGAAAAAAAAAGAAATATAATATATACACAATGCAATGAACAAATAAGTTGATAAATGAATACGGGAATACTTATGTCGTCTCTACAGACGGGGCCAAGATCTGATGACCTTCTGACCCTCAATACTACAGAGACATAGATTATTCGGATACGTTTTTATAATCCCTTAGTTGCCTTTTACAACATCCACGAATAGTACATTACGATACGAGAGCAATGAAACGTTTTCTGACGAGTGTGAGTTTGCGGCACGAGCCGAAGGTGAATGCTTCAATCACACGAGTCGAGAAAAGGTTTCTCGCACGAGTTTCGTATAATATTTTATAGCAAAAGTGCGGAAAATGCCGACTTTAGCAAGCGCAGCGTGCGTAAAGTGGTCATTTTACGCATGGTGTGCTATAAAAATATGAAGTAACAATATTATTTTTAGATGACGTTGCGCACGGCACCATTTTGAACACTTGGCAGACACATTTGCCTACAATTTCGTTCAAATCGTGTGTTGTAGCGACACCATGTCTCGCGGTATTGTGTGTCGGCTCGAATCAAATAAAACTCGTCAGCGACTTGACGGGGAAATCGACAGACTACGGAACGAGGACCCGGGAAGCTGATTGAGTTAGCGATTCTGTACCACAGATCCGTCTCAACGAGAAACCTTTGAAGTTATGAATGATGGAATCGAATTAGGAGTTTACTTGATCGATAGGCATCACAGATGAAAACTTCGTACGTGTGGTGGGGGTTCGTATGAGCATCCGCCAAATAGAATACTATATTATGCACAATAGGAAAATTATATCAAAGAACTATGTTTGTAAAGATGAGTAAAAACTAATCCTTCCCACCGATACGTACACCTAGACCAGTTTGCTCTAAAATCTTAACTTATAATAAAATTACATGTTATTTTTTTTGTACATGCAATAAAATAGAAAAAATATTAAGGTACTCGCAAACTAGAAAAATATATTGAAAAAACATAAAACATTTATGCCTGTCTGTGGTGTCTGTGTGTGCTGGCAATTCAAGTAAAAGCTACCAAACAGATTTGTATGGAGTTTCTACTGTTCTAATAGCGGCGGTAGCCCAGCGGTAGAACGCTGGCCTCTCAATCTTTGAGACTTTAACTTTGACTTTGAGAATTTGATTAATTCGACTGATGCCCCAAAGTGGACCGAAATATATTTCGAAAACTTAAATCTTTTATAAATGTTTTATTTTATTTACTTAAACAATTTATATAAATGAAAAGCTCCCTGCAGCGATATATGTATATTTCAAATCTTTGAGATCCAAATTCATTCCCCGGCCGGGCATGCACCAATGAGTTTTTCTGAATTTATGTGGACAGTATTTGTGTTCTTAACTAATACTTACCACTTGCTGAACTGTGAAGGTAAACACGTGAGGAAACCAGCATGCCCTAAAGCGTGTAATTGTGCCCGAAGTACGGTGACAGGGCTCACTACCCATCACGTTAGGACGTAATAATCCGTACCGAGTACCGAGTGTGGACTGTGACTTGCACTTTTCAGTTCACACTCGGAACACCTCTGACACCCCCTCGGGGATTCATGTCGTGACGATATACTTTTACTGTTCTAAGGATCCGTCATCAGGAGTAGAGCTATAGCTCACACGGCTAAAGTAACTGATAAAGTACCAGATTAAGAAGTACTTAGTAACATGAAGGATAATGCATGTGGACTGTGACTTGCACTTTTCAGTTCACACTCGGAACACCTCTGACACCCCCTCGGGGATTCATGTCGTGACGATATACTTTTACTGTTCTAAGGATCCGTCATCAGAAGTAGAGCTATAGCTCACACGGCTAAAGTAACTGATAAAGTACCAGATTAAGAAGTACTTAGTAACATGAAGGATAATGCATGTGGACTGTGACTTGCACTTTTCAGTTCACACTCGGAACACCTCTGACACCCCCTCGGGGATTCATGTCGTGACGATATACTTTTACTGTTCTAAGGATCCGTCATCAGGAGTAGATCTATAGCTCACACGGCTAAAGTAACTGATAAAGTACCAGATTAACAAGTACTTAGTAACATGAAGGATAATGCATGTGGACTGTGACTTGCACTTTTCAGTTCACACTCGGAACACCTCTGACACCCCCTCGGGGATTCATGTCGTGACGATATACTTTTACTGTTCTAAGGATCCGTCATCAGGAGTAGAGCTATAGCTCACACGGCTAAAGTAACTGATAAAGTACCAGATTAACAAGTACTTAGTAACATGAAGGATAATGCATGTGGACTGTGACTTGCACTTTTCAGTTCACACTCGGAACACCTCTGACACCCCCTCGGGGATTCATGTCGTGACGATATACATTTACTGTTCTAAGGATCCGTCATCAGGAGTAGAGCTATAGCTCACACGGCTAAAGTAACTGATAAAGTACCAGATTAAGAAGTACTTAGTAACATGAAGGATAATGCATGTGGACTGTGACTTGCACTTTTCAGTTCACACTCGGAACACCTCTGCCACCCCCTCGGGGATTCATGTCGTGACGATATACTTTTACTGTTCTAAGGATTCGTCATCAGGAGTAGAGCTATAGCTCACACGGCTAAAGTAACTGATAAAGTACCAGATTAAGAAGTACTTAGTAACACGAAGGATAATGCATGTGGACTGTGACTTGCACTTTTCAGTTCACACTCGGAACACCTCTGCCACCCTCTCGGGGATTCATGTCGTGACGATATACTTTTACTGTTCTAAGGATTCGTCATCAGGAGTAGAGCTAAAGCTCACACGGCTAAAGTAACTGATAAAGTACCAGATTAAGTAGTACTTAGTAACATGAAGAAGCACTTAGTAACATAATGCATGTGGACTGTGACTTGCACTTTTCAGTTCACACTCGGGACACCTTTGACACCCCCTCGGGGATTCATGTCGTGAAGATATACTTTTACTGTTCTAAGGATTCGTCATCAGGAGTAGAGCTATAGCTCACACGGCTAAAGTAACTGATAAAGTACCAGATTAAGAAGTACTTAGTAACATGAAGGATAATGCATGTGGACTGTGACTTGCACTTTTCAGTTCACACTCGGAACACCTTTGACACCCCCTCGGGGATTCATGTCGTGAAGATATACTTTTACTGCTCTAAGGATTCGTTATCAGGAGTAGAGCTATAGGTCACACGGCTAAAGTAACTGATAAAGTACCAGATTAAGAAGTACTTAGCAACATGAAGGATAATGCATGTGGACTGTGACTTGCACTTTTCAGTTCACACTCGGAACACCTCTGACACCCCCTCGGGGATTCATGTCGTGACGATATACTTTTACTGTTCTAAGGATTCGTCATCAGGAGTAGAGCTATAGCTCACACGGCTAAAGTAACTGATAAAGTACCAGATTAAGAAGTACTTAGCAACATGAAGGATAATGCATGTGGACTGTGACTTGCACTTTTCAGTTCACACTCGGAACACCTCTGACACCCCCTCGGGGATTCATGTCGTGAAGATATACTTTTACTGTTCTAAGGATTCGTCATCAGGAGTAGAGCTATAGCTCACACGGCTAAAGTAACTGATAAAGTACCAGATTAAGAAGTACTTAGCAACATGAAGGATAATGCATGTGGACTGTGACTTGCACTTTTCAGTTCACACTCGGAACACCTCTGACACCCCCTCGGGGATTCATGTCGTAAAGATATACTTTTACTGTTCTAAGGATTCGTCATCAGGAGTAGAGCTATAGCTCACACGGCTAAAGTAACTGATAAAGTACCAGATTAAGAAGTACTTAGTAACATGAAGGATAATGCATGTGGACTGTGACTTGCACTTTTCAGTTCACACTCGGAACACCTCTGCCACGTAGAGCTATAGCTCACACGGCTAAAGTAACTGATAAAGTACCAGATTAAGAAGTACTTAGTAACATGAAGGATAATGCATGATCATCTAAAACTAAAAAAAGACTTGGAGTACATTTACAAAGAAACTCTTCTGAACATGGCTCAAGCTACGAATAAGAATTCTCGGCTCAAGGCAATGGCATGGTATGGTTTATTCACTTAATTACGACGAAATTGCAGGCTAAAGCTTCTCAAAGAAATAATTGAACAAAGTCATTCGGTAAAAGTTCGGTGTACAAGTAGGTGTGGTGGAAAAATTCAACGGTCTAGGATAAGTACCTCGGTGGCGCAGTTGGTAGCACGCTTGTCGTCATAGCAACAAGTCGCAGGTTCGAATAAAGATCCGAGGATTTTTTCAAAATTCTTGTGTTACTTGTGTTTCTAATTGTTCTTTTCTAGTTTGTAATGAACTCTAATATATAATATATAATTATAATATATAAATTAATGTTGATTGTTAGCGCATGGTGCGGTATTTGTATTTCACGATGAGTCTCTACAATGACGTTTACAAGTTATCATGATCTCATCCAAAGCTCGACCTGTGACTTCAGTACAGCAGAGACATAGTAATAATGTGAGTCTTCTTATAATTAATATATGTCGCAGGGTATTTGGAAAAAAGTGGATCAACGTGAATATCCTAAATGATGATGGCACGGAATCTTGTAGTTCGAAATAAAGGACAAAAAAAACCGGCCAAGTGCGTGTCGGGCCACGCGCAATGCAGGGTTCCGTAGTTGCCCGGTACATTTTATGAGTTGGTCTACTAATACAACTTCTAGTCCCATACATTGGGGGGGACCAAAAGTTTGGCGCGACCTGTACTCATAAACCTGTAAGGCCTACTTAGCTGTGATAGTTTTCCTTTTAAATTCATTATAGTGAATTTTTTCACATTTCTATCAATAACCGTTTAGCCGGCGGGGGGGACGTTCCACTCTAACTAAAATTTCCACTTTAAAGCTTAATATTTCGCCAACGGATCCCTAAATCGAAAAATGGTTTTGACACACCCACAATGTTTTTAAACGGCCTATCCAACGATACCCCACTCTATGAAATAGACGAGAAAAAAAATTATCCCTAGTTTACGTGTATAAAAGGTACCGTTAAAAAAAATTTTTTTTCAAGCTTATATTTTACCATTTTGTTGGAGTAGTTAATATTTATATCCAGGGCAAATTACAGCTTTCTAGTACTAATAGTCTCTGCGCTAAGCCGCGGACAGACCGACAGACGGACATGGCGAAACTATAAGGGTTCCTAGTCGGACTACGGAACCCTAAAAATAGGTGAGACGACGAGCGAAGCGAAGCAGACCCCATTCTACCTATATAGCAGAAAGTGCAAATATTCGAATGTTTTAGCACCGATCCTTTTCTTTTCTGAATATCTTGTGACTTATACATCGTCATGACATGTATCCCCGAGAGCGTCGGGTGTTCCCGAGTGTGGACTGTCAATCGCAAGTCATAGTCCACTCTACACTCGGACACCTGGGCTTATTACGTCCAAGCATGATGAGTGGAGAGCCCTATCGCAATACTTCGAGAAGAAAAATAAACCTATAGTTTAACGTGCCTTCCGAAACACGTAGACCGAACATACATGTATCCCCGAGAGCGTCGGGTGTTCCCGAGTGTGGACTGTCAATCGCAAGTCATAGTCCACTCTACACTCGGACACCTGGGCTTATTACGTCCAAGCATGATGAGTGGAGAGCCCTATCGCAATACTTCGAGAAGAAAAATAAACCTATAGTTTAACGTGCCTTCCGAAACACGTAGACCGAACATACATGTGCCCCTAAGTGATTTGAGCCCATGTCCTCCTGGTTAGTGGGCGAGATGTCTCAACTACTGAACCACAAGCAGCCTGCAATATATCATGACCGTTACACAAAGAAGGCACAAACAGACGGACGTCCCGTCAACATCGCACAGCTGCTTTATTTACAGAAGCGTTATTACATCATGGCGCCCTGTTTATTTAATAATGCCAATGTTTTTCTCAAATATTTGCGCGTCGTTAGGACCCTTAACGAAACCACAACATTTTGTTTACAGTTGAAGTAACTCTTAAAGCCGAGGATTACAGCTGTATTTGCGGTGCAGTTGTCAAAAGAAAAGTTGGTAAATAAACGGCAAAGACCCATCTTTCCTTATTATTCGGAAGACGGGTAGCTGTTCTGTTTTCTGTTGTAATGTAATCTATGTTTACATTCTCACTTATACAACATGTATAGGTAAGTTTTATTAGAAAAGTTTGTAAGAAATATCGAAGTCCCTCGGGACGGGCAGCACGTATACAACTTTATGTAATGGGATACCGAAACTAAAATGTTTGTGAAACTGAACTTCTCCATCCGACACACCTTATTCATTATTTAAAGGGTAATATATGACTAAATAAGTATTCTTCTGTTAGTTACCAGTAAATTTTAAATTGTGTTCTCACTCATATCGTAAAATCCTGATTATGAACTCGAAAATTGTGCATATGACAAATTTTACTCACGAACGTCTGTTTATATGGAAAATAGATATAGTATAGTTTTATTTATTGATGATTTATGAAACTGGTACATAAAGAGGTTATTAAAACACGTACAATATATTTGAAATAAATTTGTTTAAGTTAAACACTTTGCGAATTATCCATCGGAAGGAGATAGATAACAAATTAACATTTTATCATAATAGTGTTTTATTTTAATAGTGTTTCTCTATGTAGTGTTTTAATACCTAGTTATTTGCAGTTTCATACATTACTTTATGTGAACTCATGCAATAGGTAGTAAGCGGGTACCTGTTTTTATATTATTGGTAAAATTTGTTGTAAGCCATTTTTAATTTTTCTGGTAACAAATAGTCCATCATTTGCGTCGCTGTTTCCAGAATGTCAGGTGGAGTCAAATTACCATCAGTACCACTTGTCAGCTATTTTAGAACAAACTTAACTGTGATTGAACTGTCCTTAGCGGGATCGTAATATTGTTTTAGAGAATATTATACAAAAATCTCATTAAGTATCAGATATTATATCTTCAGACATGACTATTCCCTTGCCTTCTAGTTAGTGTGTTTGTACTGTAATAGCAGAAAGAAAAAACTTTATAGCATTATTTTGTTACTATACTATTACTAAAAATACCATATTAGAGACATTCGTCAGAAAATGTTTTTATTATTCACTATTTTTGAGTTCATAGTCAGGATTTTACGATATGAGGTTAGATAAAGTAAATTATTTAAGTCTTAAAATAGAATAAGATTATTAAAATTGATATAATTATTTTTATTTAGAGTATATTGTAAGTAGTCGTATTCGTTGTGTAGTTATAGTGACGAATGTTGTCACAATCCTCCTCGCATGCAGTGACGTCACTCTTGCTACGATCGTAATAGTGTAGAATGGAAACGTTAGTTGCCTGAATAAAATTCAATTACGGGAATCTCACTTTTATTTCATCGTACCTACAGGCTTGGCCCATGGCTCACGATAATCTTTGAACTTCAGTATGTTGTCAGAAAGTCTACATTAGAACCATTGACCTCTCATAAACAACAAGACACACAGTCTCTAAGAAAAGTTCGTCAGAAAGTGTTCGAACCAGTGACGTGCATAGAAGCAAAAATCTTGAACCAAATTAAGACCTTATGTCGTTAACATAAGATGCAATGTCAGTTGTACGAAATCGTCATTCGATTTTGTCACCCCATAGCGGTGACAAAATGCATCGCGGACACTTTTTGAGTGAGATTGTGAGTCTAATTATTAGAACGATCGCTCCGCGCGCTGCCGGCACGCATAATCAGTGAATTTTCGAGGTTTTACTGGATTTTACGAAAAAGTATTTGGGGCAGGTACTTTCTAGCTTGATATCTGAAAGTAAACTATGTTTTCTTGCTATAGCAGTAATTTCAGACATAAAACTCAAGCCGCTTAAATGAAAAACGTATTTATCACTCAAAAAGGCATCCTTTAAAAAAAACTATTGAGTGAAATGTGTCCAATTAGGTAAATGTCTTTATATAAATAAGATACAGATCTGAAAAATATGTGTGTGAGTTTGATCAGGTAAGTAATTGACTCAGCATATTTAAGCAAAAAGCCTTGAAATGTAGAATACCAAGCCATAAATGCCTTGACCTTAATCTTAAAAGCAACAGTCAGGATTTCCACTGTACCCTCTTCACTAGGACATTAGAACGCATTTTCCATTTTCGTTCCCTGGTGTATTCATGTGCCCTGGGGTATTCAGATGGGTAAAAGGTTCTGTGAGCGCGGCGTGACCTACTTAGTGCTAAGTAGCCGGGACCAGAACGGCTGAGAAGTAGTTGAGTTGAGATGCCCCGCTAGGTCAGTTGGTACGTGAGAGGTTGCCTCTAAAAAGCGACATACAATACACATCGTTACGACACATATCTCTGAGGGGATGTTCTATTAAACCTGTGTTGTGTAGTTGTTATATTAAAATTATTATGCCTTTTCGCTGCTTCAACACAAAAATTATTCATCAAAAGGTTTATCTTATCGTGACATCTAGAAACGTAACAAGGTGTAGGTTTAAATATCGCGAGTTTCTAACATTGCTGAACCTAATAATAAAACGCTACACCTATTGGCTAAACGGCTGTCGGGCCATCGTCCCATTGACGATCAAGCAGTAGGAGCGGGTGCAGTGTGATGTCTCACCCGAGTCCCGGAGCTGCAGCGAGCCGACCTTGTTGGTGAGGTAGCCCCGGATGGAGCTGGCCACGCGGGCGGGCGAGGCGGCGGCGGCGCCCCCGCGCAGCGCCCCCTGAAGCCGCCCGAGCAGGGCGCCCCCTTCCTCCTCCACGGTTCCACCGAAGGGGCGGCGCCCCGACACACACTAAAATATCAAAAATTGAACTCCCACGCGCGCGTTCCTTTTCCAAAACTTCGAATCACGATTCTATCAAAATCTTTCGTAAATAATTTTCTTAAAATTGTATACGTTTTATTTATGCTAATTTTTGTGCTTATGCTAAACCTTCAGTGCATTTTTGATATGTATTTGTTAATTTGTGGTTTGATATCTTGGGCCTCAGTGCTTCACCATGGTGCGCCGATGTTTCTGTAACAACATGAAGAAAATCAGGTCAACATTATTATTTCAGTGCTCACATCTCTTACACGCAACAAAATGATAGCCATCTCTACATCTAAATTTATGTGGAATGCTGTTTTGAATATTCATATTTTGGTAAAAGATGAGGTTGCAGTTATTGCAAAATATCGATTACTTTTAAAATTATGAATTTCTTTTATTATAAAAATCTTAATAAGAAATAATAACGTCGATTCTTAGTTTTAGTACTTAGCTTCTGTTTAGTAATATAGCTTCTGTTGTTAACACTAAAGAACTATTTTGGAATGAAGAAGTTAGTTTTGACAGCACTAAAACCAAAATTCAACCCTTCAGAATCGGTTTTAATATATATGTATATTTAAACTAAAACCTAAAACTCATATAAATAAAATACCGAATTTAAATAACTTAAAGAAAAACTGTCAAAATGACAGACACATAAAATAACTGTTTTCTTTCCTATACTCTATGACATTTATACTATAACTTTCATATTAAATTCATACTCGTACTGTCATTATGACAAGTACCTACTTACTTCCTCACACTACCCACTCGCAGTCGCGCCGTTAAAAAGATGCCATAATTATTGTAAGCGTGAGTTTAATTTGGAAATTTACGTAAGCAAATTGGTAGGTATTTACTCGATTCCGGTATAATTTCCCAAAAAAAATAGCACTAAACGGGTATGTCTCTTATTCGAACTAACAAGTGGAGGTTACCAAGCTGTCTACACATGTACCTTTTTATATTGATATATCGATATCCGCTGGGACTCTAACAATTTTAATTTATATTTACAATAAAGCCGATTTTGAAGGCTTTAGTTTTAGTTTGACATACATAAAATTAAACTTAAGTATGGTTAAAACGAAGAGCCATTTTCAAGTCACCATTTTATAAACGTCAAACTAAAATTTTAGTTGGACAGCCATAATTTACTCAACTTAGTGATTTTAACTGGTTTTGGTAATTTCAAGGCACAAATTTAGAGCTGTCATATGATTGAATTAAAAAAATGGTTTATTTACTTTATTTTAACTTAAAAGACTTGCTAATTTTAGTTGGTGTGCCCTTCAGAATAGCAAAATATAGTGCTGTCACTTAAAATTACGTTTTTTAGTAAGTTTCTTAGATTAAAATTAAAACCTTCAAAATCGGCTTTAATATAATTGTAAATGTATGTATTCAAAGTTAAAAAAAACAATTGTATCATACAGATTATACGATTTTGATATCAGGTAAAAACTGAATTCTTATGATTTCTTAAGGCGTAGTAGATCGATCGAACGTCGTCGTACAACGAAAGGGATAAGCATATCTGAAAAAGCGCGCGTCTGAGCAGTGCGGTAAATCAAGAAGAGAATGCATAATGCTGTTTTTAAGGAATAAAATTTAATATAAATTCACACAAAAGCGTTTAAAAAAAATTCTATCGTTTAGATAAAGGTTTACATGTTTAAAACAGTAATCATTGTGGTTTTTACTCTATAAGTTTCGATAGACTGTTTTAAATGAAAAAATAGCTTTCACTTTGCAATTTTTTTCGATCAAGCCAAGTTTTTTCTATCGCGTTTGGGCTATTGCATCGCCTTGGAAAAGGCTTTTTCTATAACATGTATTTATTTCAGAACCATAGCTTTTGTAGTTTGGGAGTACTACTTGTTCAAAGACTCCGTTTTTACGTCGTGTTAAGATTTTTAGTATTGAATAAAAATGTCATCTTAGACAAAATGTAAAATAAATCAAATTGCAAAATACACTTAACTTATATATAGTACCAGTTTTTGCTCGCGGCTTCAATTATCGTCAATTTTCAGCTGGGGCGTTATTTTATCAACTAAATCCATTGAGTGGTTCTCAAGTGAAAACGGAACATACCTATATAGACAGACAAAAATTTAAAAACAATTTGTTTTGGACTCTTACAATACCAATAACCTATTTCATTTAAAACTTCGCAGACAATAAATGTACAGAGATGTATTTTTAACTAATTTATTATTAGTATGTATAAAATATCGTGCGTGACCTCTAAACCTTGTCTGCGAGTAAAACATACCAGCACTAGCTATTTTAAACGAAATTTTGTTTATTGAATCTTTTATTTGCGTTGTGTACACGCTCATTGCTGAAAGTCAGGATCCTTGTCAAAGTAACCATGGATGACATCACTTAGAACGGTCAGTAATACAGTTTATATTGGTCATGAGTTCGTGAACTAATGTTTTAATCTGTGCCACACATATACGAGTACGCACAATTCAAAGTTTCTCATAAGCTAAATAAAGAATTTCTTCATGTAAAATCATAATATTGGCAGATCTTCGTGCAGTGGCTGTGATATCGGATGTGTACGACCGGAAGTCACCACTCGACTGCTTCCGGCCGCCATCTTGATGACGGTTATAACTTCCGCCTCTTTGAGAGAGGACGGTTGTGGTTGGAGGCTTCGTTGATTCTTGAAACCATAGTATATACATATGGTATGTATCTATAGTATATTGTAGTGTACATATACTTATACATAGTCATGACACGAACCCTCAAGGGGGTGTTAGGCGTGTTGCCGAGTATGGGCTGTGAAAGACAAGTCACAATCCACACTTGTACACCCACGTTTCCCCGCCAATATTACGTCCCAGCGTGATGGGTGGTCGATCTATCATCTATCTACTTTTATAGTTTAATTGCCCAGGCGTATAGCAAAGTTCCAAACCCTCATTATTCGTCATGACTGTACGTCACACGTATCGTATACATTTCAGAATCGGTTTGTTGTACGCCATTGCATGGCAGATCATAGAAGAAACTAATTTTATATAACACCATTTGCACCTATGTTCAACAAATAAAGATGATTATGATTATGATTGACTCAGATAATTTGGCTCAGATACAGAAAAAAAAATTACACGTTTTTTTATATGTAAAAAAAGGATAGATATACTGATTGTTAGCCAAGTTTATCTGTCTATTTACTTGTAATATTTTATGATATCCAGGTACTGTAATTTTAATGGTAAAAGAGTATTTAACAGAAAAAAAATTTTTGCTAGGAATTTATCTCGTTCAGAAGGTTGATAAAAATTTCAAAAACATTTACAATTTTACGCCCCATTAAAAAACATTTTACACCATTTATTTACAGAAGAAGTGGTATAAAAAACATGGTAGAGCTGCAGCATAGTGTCGGAGAATCGGTCGACAGAAAATGAAGTAAAAAGTCTTCAACCGGTACTTTAAAATGTTTGACAAAAATATTTCATTTATAAAATCAATTATTAATCCACTTGAAATAATAAAACCCTCGACGTGAGTTTGCTGAGAGCTTTTTTACTTTTACATTCGATGCAAATTAATCAATATCGTATTTAGGGTTCCGTACCCGAAGGGCAACACGGAGCCATTTTAACGTTGCTGCCTGTCAGTCCGTATGTCTCTAGCTTGCAGATGGAATGAGTTATAGATATAAATTTGGATATCTTACGTAAAATACTGACCCGAATTCGATCCCGAATATTGAATTAAAATTTAAATTAAATTATGAAAAGGTCGTTGAAGTCGAAATTTCCAGAATGAAAGCGATCAAACCAAAAGCAGTGGGTTGTATCAGAGATGCAATCGTAAATTGTTCAAGTGAATACTTCTTATGTTGCCTCTTTACTCAATCGAAACCCTGTGGTGGTAGATGAGGTTGAATTTACTACCTAGATTTTTCAATTTGTATATAAAACATAAATTTTCTTTCTAAATAATCCCAAAATCTGGGATTTTTTTGTGATTGTAAATTAATTTGAATACAAAATAATATAACATATCGTCACAACGCAGGTCTTCTCGAGAGCGGGCTGTCACTCAAACAGCTAACGCCGCCGTACTTCGAGAACAAATACTCTTTTTATGGCATGCAGGCTGTTCAGCAACAATGTCAGTACATCGATTCTGAAAGTCTCATAGGTACTTGCTCAACTGGCAGAGCCGTCTTTACCTATAGTGCAGGGTGTGCAGCGCACACGGGCGCAGGGTCTTAGGGGGCGATACTTGCAAAGAAAGAGCATGGTCACTCGCGGCGACCCAGTGCTCTCAAAGACCCTGCGCCCGGGCCCGTGTTATGGCCGAAGCCGGTGTTATAGTCGAACCATAGCCAGTGCCCAGTCTCTATTATCCTACTGTTAAGGATATGTCTAGCTAGATGCTGTCTGCATTTTCGCGGACATCGAAGCGTTAGATCACTGTATGATTTTTACACTGTGGCACTACACAATAACTTTTGTTTCAACGTGGAAACAAAAAAGTTGTGCCTTAATATTCTTGTAACCCCTTCCTAACTAAAAATGCTTTTTAGTTGTGCACTTAAAATTGCAACATTTGCACTTGAATTTCCGTTCATTGGTGAAAATGTAACTGTAAGTATTCCATTTTGACCGCGCGCCTACTAGAGGGCGCCAGGGTTATGATTGCACACAGGCGCTACATGGGCTAAAGACGGCTCTGTCAACTGGCAGACGGAATTCGAACTGAGACCTCAAAGTTGAGAGCTCGGCGTCTCACCGACTGCGCTACTGCTTCATAATAACGAAGTTAAAATTATTTTTCAACACGAAAATGTGATTATGATAAGTTTTCTAAGCCAATGATATACAATTCCTTAGATTTTAAGTTGTTTATTACTGATGTTTTAGGACAATTCGATTCACTTATCAATAAAACGATATCAATAAACGATATGGAAGATGATAGTGTGATTTTTGTAATGTATTTCTCTAAGTGTTTATTTATTCCAATGTTGATGACTTGAAAGTACTTGTAATAAAGTACTTATAATGTCCATCCAAAACTAGACTAAACAACCGGAACTAAATTTCGGTCTTCATTCTAATTTCGGCTGTTAATGTTCTATGAGAATAATATTTCATCGGATTTTTAGTGAAATTTTAGGGTTCTGTACCTCAAAAAAACGGAACCCTTGAAGGGTCAATATGTTGCCCACCTGTAAAGATCCTTTTTCTCGGGCCCTGTGAGAGATATTGATATTAAAACTGATAGCTCTTACAGAGGTCTACGGACGGACCCATTGTGCTCTTAGAAAATCAGGCTTCTTACTCAACGTGAACATTTTACTTAGTTTTGAAGTATGTTTCAAAGGTTTTGATAAGTTTGTGATTTTAGTTCTAACTATTTGTTGGGTTTATTTACGTATTTGAATGGTACGGAACCCACAAAGCGCGAGAGCTACTCGCACTTGGCTGATTTTTATTGTTGTTTGTTTTGTTTTTTCTTTTGTTGTTTTCTTATACTTGTGTACTGAATTCAAACTGAACTTAGTTTTTCTCTATCGCATTGTAATGTTATTTAATTTATTAATTTATGCTCGATAAAAATTCTGTTGTTTCTTCCATTTTAAATGTTGATTCGGGCGTTATAGTGATACAAATATAGCGGAAAAATATTCAAATTCAATAATTTATTGCATTCCAGTAGTTAGCAGTTCTTAAAATGTTATACATCTTATTCATGACCTCACTGGGGCACACCAATATTTAAAAAGAGATGCTGTGGCAGAACATTCTTTAAAGTATTCGTCTTATGTGTAGTTAGTTTTGTCTTATAGATAGTGGTCCAAAATCTCTTCGAAAGTAAAAAAATAACTTACTATTTCAATGTTTAAAGTATATTTCACAAAAAGTGAGACCTGATAGAGTTATACAGTATTATTTACTTGTTTGTTACAAGCTTCCAATTGCTGACCCATGGAAGCTGAATTTCGTTTATTAGGTATTTCATTTAGATTTTTGAGAGCAGTATGTTCGATACTTTTATATTACCTTCTCGTTTATTTAAGGAAATAAAACAGTTTATTAAAATATAAAAGTATTATATCTGAACAGGTAGATTTTGAAATCTGATAAGTTATGGAGAGTATTAATTTACAGCCTTAGACAAGCCTTCTGTAAATGTAACCATAATGAAACACCCCACTTTCATTTCTAAAATTATTTCGAATCTATCTGAAAATGTATACAAAATGGAAACTTACGGCTTTTAACAAAATAACTTTCATAATTTTTATGAAATGCTTAAATAAGTTAAAAGCACAAAATGTACAGTTAAATATGGTAAATTACACCCCCAAAACCTAAAAATTTCTTAATAAAAACCAATGAAAATAAACCAATGCATAAACCATTTATTTCAGTCTCAGCCCTTTTTTCACCGAAATCGATTTTTCAACCGAAACTCGTATTTTCTATTGAAAGCAGCCGATACCGAAACCACACTTTCACTCGAGACTACAGTTGTACTGTCACAATTAAGTTTGTTTTGCGTTTGTAAGTTTAAAGCAGTTTTTTTGTGTTACCTCTGTGTGTTGTGAAATTAAACTGTTTTGGAAGAATGTGGTATAATAAATCAATACATAACACACTAACATTCTTCAAAAGAACTAATTTAAATAGCTTTCTCGTCAAAACGTGCATAATTCCTCTACGTTTTAGTACCTCATCGTATAGGAAAAGTTAGTGATACTATTAACCCTACACGAGCCTTCCAGATATCTCACATATAAACTTTCACGACCATCACAATAGGCTGCAGCTGCCTCAGAAAGCCCTTTCTTTGTTTCCATGAATAATTTACACAATTCAGGGGTTCGTATCATATTCGTCTTTCCCAAAAACTAAAACACTCTTCTAACACCGAAAGTTGTTTAAGCCATTGGGGTTTTTATGTTCCGGGAATGCTATTCTGGCACGTGAGGGAAAATTGCTAGGGCAGATTTCGGGTGATTTTATAAGGGATTTCTTACAGATATGAATTGTTTTTTTTTATTGAAATCCTTTAGAAAGCGTCTTTCACAGTTTGATGAGATTCTAAACAAAATTCGAACGACTAATATTGCAAGTCAAAAATAATGCAAGAATAGCCGTCCTAGGTGGCACGTGCGGAAAAATTGCTAAGGCTGATCTCGGATGATTTGAAAAGGAATTTTGTAGGAATTTATTTCATTGAAAACCATTCTTGAATTCCATAATTTTTATTTGATGAGGCTTATGCACTCTACTACTCATATTGCGAGGGAAAAATAATGCCAGAATAGCCATCCTGAATTTTAAATATTGATTACACTTTCCAAAATATCTAACCCTAGTGTTTTTTTTGTAAAAAGCAGGAGTGAAATATTTAGCGCTCCCCAAAAGTTGCATAAGCCAAGTTTTGTAATATTGTATAAATCCAGAAAAATTCATTTGTTGATTTTTAAAATCAAGCTTGGTATGCTAGACATGCTCAAATAGAAAGCAAAGTATATTATTAAAGTCTATTTTGTTTAGTATTTTATGTCATGATTATTTAATCATTTGCGTATGATTTAGTTATTTAATTAATCAGAACGCAATTTTCAGTTTATTTGTTAAATTACTATTTCTACACAGAACCTTCTTTAAAGCATTTTGTCTTACACGTGTTCACACGTTATCTACGTATGAAGTAGTAATTCTAAAATGTTCATTCTATTAAGCGTGAGCCTTCGCCGACGGAGCTTTTAGCAGCCTTGCCGCCCGCCCGCCCGAGCACATCCGCGCCCGCCCTACTGCACGCAGCTGTCTTATTCCCACAAAGTTTTAGGTTATTATATTCACAAGAGTCGTCTTATTTAATTACAGTGTGTTTAAATGTTAAAGCATTCAGAACTTTTTAAGCTTTTTTTATTTCCTTTGCAACGACCTTCACTGGAAAATCACTACTCAGAAGATCTTTCTTCTCTTTCACTCGCACTTGAATTAGCATCTTACGTCTCACTCGCACTAGTTGACCGATAACATCAGCTATTCTATGTGTTATGTAACACGGAACTTATGTAATATACAACAGTTAAATAATATGAAAAGGTCTAAACAGCTGTCACTTGGGTACTTCATAACAAATAAAACACTACTTGGCACTATTATTCTCGTTTTTCACCAATAGGTTCACTACGCACTAAAAACTCAATTTCTTTTCTGAAAATCACTCGGGAACGACAAAAAATTGCTAATTCCACAAAAACAAAACGGCATTCCATTTTCAAAACTACAAAAATGGCGGTCACTAACAAAATAAGAAAATATTGACCTTTGTTTGCGTTGGCGCGAGCTGGGCACACCTGGGATCACCTCGCCCGAACTGCCATCCCTTGCCAAAGACCCCGAGAAGCCTCCGTTGCCTTGCGTGCCACCCTGCCCAGCCATTGGTCGAGGAGCGACCGTGACGTCACATCCAGCCAGCCAATAGCGCGCCTCTGAAACTTTCATGTAGGTATGGGAGGCAAGCGGTCGATGACTAAAAATAGGCCTTAAGTCGCTCTGTGGCATCGTGGTCAATACCAACCCTATACTTGCAGATTCGGTAACGATCAAACGATTCTACCAATAATTAATTGTTGCAATTCCTTCTTCACCCTAACGTAAAAACAGAATGTCATTTGGTTGAAAACAAAAAACTAAGAAGTTTTCGTAATATTCAGGTTGTAAGAATGGTCTGTACCATACCCATAAGTACATAATATGTTCGTAGATTATAACTACATGTCATGAATGAGATAAGTAATTAAGATCTTCTGAATGATTTCCGACGGTTTGAGAATGGTATTAAACTCAAACTTTCGGAAACAGGTGGATTCTTGGTTCCCACGTGACGTTACGAATGTAAAATGGCTATCACATTACTAAGTATTCTTGTTAAAGCGAGTTAAATCCATGCATTCCGGTACCAAATTTCACGACAAAAAAAAATCGCCCACATCTAAATATGACACGGTTATTCGTCAGAAATTTTCTTTCGAAAACACATGACATATTCATTAAACTGGTCATGCACTAGTAAAATTCCATATTAGTGTAGGTGTACGAATAAAAAACTTGGTATACAAGCAAGCCGTTCGGTACACAATTACTTGAGGTCCTAAAGATCATTTTGGCCCGCAGATCTTGAAGAGATTAACTTTTTTTTTACTTTTATGGCGTTAGATATGAGGATATTACGATTAATTGAACGTATGTTTTACAAAAATTTCTCAGCCATTTCCTACCTGGTACAGCCCAAACTAGATGTGTTTTGAATAAGTTTTGTTTTTGTTCTTATATCCCAAGTGGCTGAAATGTAATGATATGTCGTTATGTTTTTACAATCACTTGCCAATTTCTACATATTCAGTAGCAAGGACTCCAACAAATTTTCTCTTAAAACAACTGAAGAACGTTGTACATTATTGCCGTTATGAATAAAGGAACCAGCATAAGCCTCGTCACCCAATTTGATATCTTTTATTATTTTGGCAAAGCCGATAATCCTGCACTGCTTTTGTACTGAATTCGACCCCTTTTCCGAATTAATTTTTTTGGTGAGATATAATTGATTATGTAAAATTGTAATTTCAACACGTAATAAGGCGCATAGAAACGCCACCGTTTTAGTAAAAATTTTAATAATCCTTTTCTCAGTTGTTGTTCGTTTTAGACCTCTGTCATCTGGTACTGATATTTTAAAAGGCACCATCATACCAAAATTTTGAATATTGATTTTGTTTTACAGTTATCAAGCTGGACAGATTTACATAGGGACATAATTGTTTTCTTGCCATATATTGTACTTATACCAAAATTTTACATTTCAGCTAGATAGTGACTTTGTAAAACCCTGTATTAAACTATAAGGTCTCAAACTTTAGTCTTTATCGAAAAACAACAGAGAAACAGGTTATCAAACTTTGTACGAAAACGGTGGCGTGCCTATGCGCCATACCTGTAGCGGATAGTTTTGACTACGTCCCTAGGGAATTGCCTGTCCTGAGAAAACAAACTGGCTTTGCCCAAGTGAAGACTCTAGCCAACGGGAATGGCCCTGGGACATTAGGATACCAAAGCTCCAAGCAATGGGAATCGGATGGTTGTTCCAGAGATTACCCACACCACGCGAATGTAATTAATGGATATGTTTGTCCCTAGGGAACTGCCCGTCCGCAGAAAACAAGCTATAGCCTATGTACAAGTAAAGAATCTAACCATTATAGCAGCGAATGATTTTTTTTATTTATTTATTTCTTTATTATAATTACTACGGGGGAACCCAATTACAGCAATTATTTAATATTATTAAATAAACGTTTACTTTACATGATTTTACTTAACTTATGACCATGGAATAACGAATAAACTTACAAACTAATTGACATTTAGTACCAAACAACACGTCAGCAGACCAGTATTTATTACTGTTTATACCAGTAGTATTTATAAGTCCAGTAGTTACACAGATTGCCCCCTATATACAAACAAACGAATTTTACCTCCTTATAGTATTAGTATCGATTAGAGTGCATTGCAAATAGATAAACCGGTCAACTGCGAACAAGACTCGTGCCCTGAGAGTTTCATACATCTATCCATCCATCCATCAGCCCGTGTTCGTCCACTGCTGGACACAGGCCTTTCCAGGATTTCGCCACTCTTGGTGGTCCTCCTGGAAGAAATTCCCATACTCACACACGCTGGGCAGGCGGGTTGGTGAGCGCGGTGCCGAAACCCTTGCACCGGTGATGCCGCTGCCCGTCACTAGTCTGTTTTATTTATGGCCCGGCAATTGAGGATGGATATACCGCCATCCGTCGGGCCCAGGCAATGGTGGGCCGCCTGGTTTTGCCTGAGAGCTGTTCTCTTACTCTCCCCCGAATAACTTCGGGAGGATTTGCGAGTAAGATGGTGGTACCTCCACAGTCGAGCCCGGCATCAGCTCTACCACCTGGAGGGTATTCCAAGGAAACAGTTGCGATAAAATTTCACAGATATAGATCCCAAAATGTGAGGAATTTGACAGATAAATGAGATAACAGGGCCATCCCGACCGCACCGGAATTAGGGTCCAAGTCATAAATCCCGGCGTCAAGACAGTTGGACCCAATCTGGATGACAAATAGGGTACTGCCGAGGAGACGAACCCTCGGCGCCAGGGTCACGCTGGCGACACGAGCCGTCATGATGGATGCTGCTCTGTTAGGAGACTGTTAGTCTCTCTGTTGGAGAACGTCAGGACGATACGAATGAAGGTACCTATATTGTTCAGTTTTAATGGGTGAGTCGAAGCGATTTTACTAACATTAGTATTGAGAATTTCTAAGAAGTAGCCAAAGTATCAAAGAACCAAGTACGATTGGAACTGACGCGTCAAGGTTTGAGGTGTGGAAAATATAAAGCCTCCAGAAATATAAAAAACGTTGTTCTGGAAAACTATAGAACTGGCAACACTAACTTTAGAACGTTATTATGTCGATTACTGTCAAAGAGTTGTCAGGGTGTGCTAGGTTAATGTGTGTGTGAGGGTGTGATGATTGTTGCAATCATAAAAACAAATGTAGCGCTCTTAGAGAAGTGTTTTTTATATTCCTAGTCATTAATAGTACATTACTGCTAAGACCAAGAATTAAGCAATCCTGGACGAGTAGGTTAAATATACGAGGCCAGGATTGCTAATTTATGGTCGAAGAAAGTATAGTGCTTTTCTCAAAAATAAAATGAGACATTTTCATGTTTTTCATGATAATGAGTTATTTGAAATAAAATATAAAGTTACTTGCTCATATTTGGGCGATTAGTCATGTTTATTGTTATTGATTTCTTCAGCAAAGCATTAGTGGAGTACAATCTATATCAGAGCCCGCTTCTGAACTCATTTTGTAATTCATTTGCACATAATACTTTGCTGGGCATTTACCACCATGCAGCCTTCTTGAGAGCCTTCTTCATGGACAACGCCATCTAGAGGAACGCTAAGAACAAGAAAAAAAAAACAACGAGAAAAACGCTCATTGAGGATAAAGTTTAAGTATTCAATGGTTTTAAACTTACCTATAAAATCAATGTAAATTATATATTTTGTTATTATTATTGTTATATATAAAATATAGCAAACATTTCTTTTTTTACTATCTTAGAAATTATTATTAAAACGATTTTAGAAAGAGACATTGGTCTTTGTAGTACAGATTGGCGCCAACCAGACTGCGTGTTCTTCTGTCGACTTGTATCTGTTTTGATTTGCAACAAAATTGCTTTTGTTTATTATTTCATGTAATTTTTCGCAGGTGTATTAAAAAACGTCGTTTGATACTCGTGCGAAAGTGTTGATATTTGTCGTCCCGACTGTTTTCTGCTTCGACCGCGTCTCGGCGAAAAATCAAAATATCAACCTTTTCGCGCTTGCATCAAAATGTACTATTAGCTTATTACAAACACAATACGAGCGGGTGTGTGTTGTGGGGAGGCGGGGGGAGTGCGGCGCGGTGTCCCGTGCGACTACGATTTACGAACATTGTTCTCATTATTCACAAGAATGACTTATTCCCGCGCAACTCGACGCGGGGCGCGGGGCTAGGACTCGCATACATGAATTATTAGAGAATGTACTTTTTAGGGTTCCGTACCCAAAGGGTAACCAACGGGGCCCTACTACTAAGACTCCGCTGTCCGTCCGTCCGTCCGTCTGTCACCAGGCTGTATCTCATGAACCGTGATAGTTATACAGTTGAAATTTTCACAGATGATGCATTTCTGTCGCCGCTACAACAAAAAATACTAAAACCGGCCAAGTGCGACTCGGACCTGCGCACTCCCATACAACAGACATGATTTTTTTGCCGTTTTTATATATACGGAACCCTTCGTGCGCGAGTCCAACTCACACTTGGCCGGATTTTTAATTATAAATAAAATCCTTTTGTTGACTTCCTTCTATCATCTTATTCTATATGAGTATTTTTTTTCTTTCAGCTCATTTGCTTGATGATGCTTGATTAATCTGCAATTAACCATTGCAGGCCAACATCTAATTCTAACTTCTAGATAATACTGGTTTTATTTGCAAGACAACGAAATTGGAAAAAAAGGGTTATATTTATCATTTTGTGGAGCTTGAGGTCAATGGAGGTTTTACTAACATTTTGAACTATTTAGTGTGTATATTACCTTTCCAGACACTTTTTCACAGAATGTGAGTCTAAAATTTGCTCAAGAACTTTGAATAAAGCTAACTTGAGATCGCAGAATAAGTTATTTGCCAGTAAAAAAGCCAAGGCGCTTATTTTTAAAATTACAATTGATTTAGTTTTGAAAAGCTTTCCTGCTTAGCTGGGTAAGTAATGGTAGCTACTTTACATTGCTGAAACCACGATCGTGTCAAATCGTTCAGCTTTATGCAAAGTTAAGTTTACGAAGTTAGGCAATTTGTAAAATGTTCGTGTGCCGCAGACTTCCCTCGGAATTACTTAACGAGTTGGCGGGTACACGTGAAATCAGGTTATAAATATTTGTATAATTTTGTTACGGGAACAAAAGTATTCGTTACCGTAGTGAAACTTCCGGAACTTGTCGAAACTCAATTCAATAATGTCACGAGTAGATTTTCCACTTTCAAAGGCCTTATCTCAGTTAGGTAAACCGAAAAACACATAGAAGCCGTGCTGGGAGAGTTTTCATCCTTTTTTGGTATTTTCTAGGCGAGCGTACTTCATCCTAGACCTTCTCGAAGCTTTACTGTGGAGGTACCACCATCTTAATTGCAACCCCCGAAGTTATTCGGAGGAGAGTAAAAGGACAGCACTCAAAACGACACAACCAGGCCCACCTTTCCATAGTTGATGGTATATCCATCCCAAATTGCTGGCCATTACATAAGACAGACTGGTGGCGGGCGCCAGCGTCACTGGTGCGAGGGTTTCGGCGCCGCGCTCACCAACCCGCCTGCCCAGCGTGTGTGAGTGCGGGTATTTCTTCCTGGAGGATTGCCAAGAGTGGCGACACTTTATAAATAATTAATTTAAATAGGCGTTACCTTGTGGAAGTCCATCACTAAGCTATATCCATAACTTAAACCTTATAAAAGCATGTGTCCAGCAGTGGATGAACCAGGCTGTTAGATGGATGGATTGATAATTGTTTCCATAACGATCCAGTACCTATGTTCTACATTGTGCGTCCATTATAGACATATTTTTATAATAATTCTTGAACAGCTGAAAAACAACAAGGCGCCGGGTGAGGACGGCATCACAACTGAACTCCTGAAAGCTGGAGGCTACCCTATACTCGGACAGCTACAGGACCTCTTTAGTGCCGTTATTGGTACAGGTACTACGCCAAAGGAGTGGAGCAGGAGTCTGGTCATTTTGTTCTTCAAAAAAGGGGACAAAATCCTACTTAAGAACTATAGACCAATTGCGCTCCTGAGCCACACCTACAAACTGTTTTCAAGAGTTTTCACGAATCGTTTCGCCCAACGATTCGACGACTTCCAACCTCCAGAGCAGGCTGGGTTTCGAAAGGGCTACAGCACCGTGGACCACATCCACACGCTAAGACAGGTTATACAGAAAACTCAAGAGTATAATTAATCAGCCTTTATGTTTAGCGTTTGTGGACTACGAGAAACCCTTTGACTTCATCGAAACTTGGTCTGTTCTGCAGTCCTTGCAGCGTTGCCAAGTTGACTGTCGTTACGTGGAGATGTTTAAATGTCTGTATGACTCCGCTACGATGTCCGTCCAAGTACAGGGTGTACAAATAAGACCGATACATCTTCAGCACGGCAGCGTGAGACAGGGAGATGTTATTGCCCCAAAATTTTTACCGCCGCGCTGAAGGACCGTCTTTAAGACACTAGACTGAAATGGACGAGGCATAAACGTAAACGGAGAGTATGACATCGTGATAATGGCGGAATCGCTACAGGAACTGGAGGAAATGGTGCGCGGCCTTAGCGATTCTTCGAGACGAGTGGGCTTGCGGATGAATATGGATAAGACTAAGGTCATGTCCAACTGTCACGCCATCCAAAGGCCACTAACGGTCGACAATGTCAGCATCGCAGTTGTTCAAAAATATGTTAATGTGGGTCAAGTCATACAGCTGGATAAAAACAACTTCGACGCCGAGGTTTACAGAAGAATATGCTTGGGTTGGGCAGCATTCAGAAAGTTGCGTCACATATTTACGTCGTCAATACCGCAGTGCTTAAGGCTAAGACGTACAACCAGTGCGTCCTTCCTGTGATGACGTATGGCGCTGGGACGTGGTTTCTTACAAAGGGCCTGATCCACCGATTTAAGGTCGCTCAGCGAGCTATGGAGCGGGCTGTGCTTGGGGTATCTCTATGATGGATAGAATCCGAAACGGGGAGATCCGTCGGAGATCGAAAGTAACCGACATAGCCTGCAGAATCAGTAAGTTAAAGTGGCATTGGGCAGGCCATATTTGTCGTCAACATGAGGGCCGTTGGGGCCGAAAGGACGGACGTTGTGGGTGGCGGCTGGACGAGGAGGACGGAGGACCGACATGAGTGGCGAAATTTTGGAAAGGCCTATCTCCAGCAGTGGACGAACACAGGCTGATGGATGGATGGAATTCTGTACTTATGTTCCATATTGTCAGCTCGTTATAGACATATTGTAACAGCCTTTCAATCTGCGGATGGTTAGGCATTATGTATATATAATATTTTTATTCCTATATTTCTTTACTTTATGCAGGTTTATAACTTTATTACATTTTAGTAGCCCAACCTCAATATTTTTTGGATGTATTTCCCTTATTTATTTATCAACTTGTTTGTTCGTTGCATCATTTATGTATAATATTTTTATTCCTAGATTTCTCTACTTTATGTATGTGTATAAATTAATTTTTGTAGCCCAGCCTAAATATTTTTTGTATGTATTTCCCTTATTAGTATATTCATATTATTTTTATATTCTAAAGATATTTATTGTAAAGATTAACTTTGACTTGTAGAAAGTATACTTTATGTATCTATTTTACAAAATAAATATTTTGATTTGATTTGATTTTTGACATCAACGCTCGTCATTTCGAAGCCCAAAAGCCCGTGTCCTCAGTCAAATGTGCCCTATAAGCTCGACGTTCGGGAGAGGTAGCGTGATACCTACCACTGCAGATTGTGTCCGATCAGACCCCGGGTCGGCCCCGGCCGGCCTCGGCTCGGGCCCGGTATAAATAGTCCCGCGGTCGATGCGCTCTGACATGCGCAGTGCATCAGAATATCGCGGAATAAATAATAGGGGGGAATCTCTGGCACGGACAGGTAACGGTTATTTTAGGATTATCTTGTTCTATTCGCTGTGCCATTTCCACTTCTTTCCACATCTGTATGTATAAACCTAACTGGAATGTTATATCTCACTAAGTCCGTTTGGCTATGGTTGTAGTAGTGCGTGCATACGCACTCTTTACTAGTGTGTGTAACCTCGGGAGCGCTACAAGTAAATAAATAAAAAAAACCGACCAAGTGCGTGTCGGGCCACGCGCAATGTAGGGTTCCGTAGTTACTCGGTACATATAAGTTGGTCTACTAATACAGACCGCGCCAAACTTCTGGTCCCATACATTATAGGGGGCCAAAAGTTTGGCGCGACCTTTACTCGTAAACCTGTAAAGCCTACTTAGCTGTGATAGATTTCCTTTTAAATTCATTATATATACCACTTCTGTGAATTTTTTCACATTTCTATAAACAACCGTTTAGACGGCAGAGGGGGGACGCTCCACTCTATTTAAAATTTTCACTTTAAAGCTTAATATTATCATACAACACTACGGGATTGACGAAAAAAAATACATTTCCAGTTTACTTGTAAGAGTGAAAAAATTTTTTTCAAGATTTTATTTTACAATTTTGTCGGCGTGATTAATATTTTATATCCATGCCAAATTACAGCTTTCTAGTACAGACGGACAGACGGACATGGCGAAACTATAAGGGTAGGAACTACGGACTACGGAACCTTAAAAACGAATCATACACACAAAACGTGCGTATCTGTACTACTAAAACAATAGCCAAACGGACTACGAGAGAAAGAATATCTGTACAAGAAATTCAAATTTTCACTTATGGAATTATACTCGACGTGATGAGATTTTACCAAAATATTATTTATAGCACACCGTGCGTCAAATGACCGCTTCACGCACGCTGCGCTTGCGTAAAGTCGGCATTTTCCCCACTTGTGCTATAAAATATTATACGATACTCGTGCGAGAAACTTTTTCTCGACTCGTGTGATTGCAAACTCACACTCGTCAGAAAACGTTTCATCGCTCTCGTATCGTAATGTACTATTGTGCCCAAATATGCTCTACTGCTTTAAACCATACAAAATATAAAAATTGAATGTAGTATAACAAGCATCATTAACATTTTTTATTCACAACTAGCTTTTGCCCGCGGTTTCACCCGCGATTAATTAGTTTTTGTGTACTCCTATAAAATCAGTCAATATTATTCGGACTGTTACCTACAGTAAACACAGCTGGTGAAATGTGTGTGTTATGCGCCTCTGTTTCCCATTTTGTGTGTATGTCTTTTAGTGCTTGTCCATGGGAACTGATTTATGGGATAAAAAGTAGTTTTTGTCCTCTTCTAGATCTAGAACTTTATTTGTTCAAAGTTTCAGCCCAATCGGTTCAGCAGTTACGGCGTGAAAGAGTAACAAACATCCATCCATCCATACATCCAAACTTTCGCATTTACAATATTAGTGGGATGGGAAGTGGAAAGTGAGATGGGATGGGATGGTGGGATGGGATACATATTATTTTTATCTGTAAATATAAAATGCATCTGTTTACACTTACATAATGTTCATTCATAGTTTCTCTACTATTAAACGGATTTGTATATAGTTTTTGTTTGGGTGTTTCTTAACCCTTAAAGGACGGGGAAGAAATAACAATCGTTAAATAAAATAAAATGGGACATGTATGTACATCCCTTCATTTAAGATTAAAATTAGACTACGAGGAGTTAAGCCGAAAAAAAAACTTGAGTTTCGGTCTACCAATGTAAAACTAAATTAGTGTTGCCCGCTTACCCATGTTAAAGTATTGGTAGCCTAGTCTAGTGGTAGGCAAAAACATTGTCACATTCTGAAGCAAGGCCGTTAGGGCGTGACTCTGTATGACCTCTGTTGTGTGTAATTTTAGAATCGATTATTACGTGTTTATTTAAATAACTTCGCTTGGAGTGTTCTCCTTTGTCAACTAGCGGCTGACCGTGGATGCACTTAGATCCATGTTACACGGACAACACATTCAAATATCAGATAAAACCCTTGCGCTTAGGTTTATTTTCAAATGTTCTAACACTGTGACATAAATCATTGATTTGTTCAAAAAATAACGAAATAATTAAACCATTGACAATGGTTTTTTCTTTTATTCACGAATGGCCTTTTTTGACCCTCCTTTTTAGGGTTCCGTACCCAAAGGGTAACCAACAGGACCCTATTACTAAGACTCCGCTGTCCGTCTGTATGTCCGTCTGTCACCAGGCTGTATCTCATTAAGCGTGAAATTTAGACAGTTGAAATTTTCACAGATGATGTATTTCTGTTGCTGCTATAACAAAAGATACTAAGAAATAAAATAAAATGAATATTAAAGGGGGCTCCCATACAACAAAAGTGATTTTTTTGCTCGTTTATATAGATAATTATACGAAACCCTTCGTGCGCGAGTCCGACTTGCACTTGGCCGGTTTTTTAAAAACTGTTCTCCTTTTAAATTTTTGCATCTCGCAACCCTAGTCTCACTTTTCTCGGTAACACCCTATTTTAACATCCCATCATATATATTAATCAGTTCCGACGCGGCCGCAATTTCTTCGATGACATACTATACACTAAACATACATATAGGGTTGCCATATTTCCCGTATATACGGAACTGTTACCGTATTTCACTATCTAAACTGTTCTCCTTTTAAATGTCTGCATCTCGCAATCCTAGACTCACTTTTCTCAGTAACACCCTATTTTAACATCCCATCATATATATTAATCAGTTCCGACGCGGCCGCAATTTCTTCGATGACATACTATACACTAAACATACATATCGATGGTCTAGAAGACTTGTGCTAACTACAAAACTTTGATATTTCAAAATTTTAATGCCAAATGTATTAAATGAAGATGCTCTACCGTTTGCACTTACCCAAATACCCTAATTCTGTCTCTTTCTTCCTAAACTGTAGGTGTACACTTATAGCAAGTGATGTCATTGTGATGCCAAAAAAAATAATGTTAATTATTTACCATAAATTTTAACTACAAAATATGTTAAATAGATTTATAACATTTCGCTTGCATTTACCACGATAGACAAATAAGCTAAATGTTTTTGTTAATTTTGTCATTTGGTAAATTTCGATTTCCAATTACATTAAAAGATTTTATCTTTCCAAGATGCCGGTAGACAAATGGTGTAGGTGGTCTTAATACTACTGAACACTCGTCAGCAAATCATAAAATATATTAAGTGCTTTAAAAATTATAGACCAGAAAGGATAAAATGTTGACAAATGTTGTAAATTATTTTACCACAAACTACTAAATGAACAGCAGGAGCCCGAGAGTATTAAAGTTATTTAGGTTGATTACCAAGCTATTGACACATATTAAAAAGTATATTAATATGATAGATATTTTCATAATATAACGTTGCAATTCACAATATCGGATTTTATTATTGGAAAATGAAATGATTTTATTTTGGCGGGAATCTTTGCATAGCAACTAGACCCCGCCGCGCCGCGCCGCCACGATCCGGCGGCTAACCGGCGCGGCGCGCGATTCGGCGGTGCACGAACTTTGACGAAAGATACCGATGATTGACGGCACGCGTCGAGCGCGCCCCTCTCACCGCACACTTGCACTATTTGTTTACGCAAATACGTCACGGGATTAGGATTTGCTAATACTTTAATTGTTTTGGGACCTCATTTCCCGTTACTGTTTTCTTAGTGTCTCTAAAATTACTATAGTGATACATTTAGAACAAAAACAATTTTTTATTTGCTGTGAATAAGTGATGCAAAAATGGAAAACGACGAATATTGGAGATTTATGCCTACTTTTCAAAGTAAGTTCATCAATTTGTTATAGTTGCTTTAATTATGGTTATCTTAATTAAAGAACACACGTTCACTGGGTATGTGTGAATATAAGTGTCGTGGTGCTAATGAGAGAAGCCCGTACGGTAGGTACCTACTTTAACACCGGGTATCGGTAAGTTTTCGCTGAGTGTCATTTATAGCTGTTTTTCTTACAAACTGTCGTGTAAGATGAGATGAAATCTCATTAAATACCTTCTGAATAACATTGTGATTAATTATCAATAGTTTAAACAAGTAAAAAGGTATAGTTTTCTTTAATTATAAACAATACCTACGTTGACCTTTATCATAAGCGCACTTACTACTTATGTCTTTTACGTAGTAATAGTTGTAAGTGAATTTATAGGTTCAGTTGTCACGAATGACAATAGTCGGAAAAACATTTAAAGGCCATTAATATATTACTAACCTTTACCTTAAGTTTCGTATTTTGAACAAAGTAGGTATGGGATTACTTAGATACTAATTGATATTTTCGTTTTAGGACGAATGGAGCGTGCTGCAAAGGAGAAGAAAAGTACAAAGAATACACGAAAACGGAAGGGAAGCTTGGAAATAGAAAACAATGATCATAAGAAGGAAGAAAAGCGAAGTTTTGATTTACACACCGATTCTCATTCTAGAAATACTCGAAAAAGAAAATCATCCACGGCAATAGCTGAATGTATCGCGTATCGTGTTTCCGCCACCACTGCCCCGGTGTTGGTGTCTCCGCTTGAAGTAGACGCCGACGTTCCTATAGTAGCCCCTGATGCCACCGCTGCTTCACTGCTCGCCTCCGCTGCCCAGGTGCCGCCGTCTCCACCTGAAATAAACGCCGACGTTCCAGCAGTAACCCCTGATGCCGCCGCTGCTTCACTGCTGGCCTCCGCTGCCCAGGTGTCGCCGCCTCCACCTGAAATAAACGCCGACGTTCCAGCAGTAACCCCTGATGCCATCGCTGCTTCACTGCTGGCCTCCGCTGCCCAGGTGTCGCCGTTTCCACCTGAAATAAACGCCGACGTTCCTGCAGTAACCCCTGATGCCACCGCTGCTTCACTGCTGGCCTCCGCTGCCCAGGTGCCGCCGTCTCCACCTGAAGTAAACGCCAACGTTCCTGCAGTAGCCACTGATGCCGCCGCTGCTTCACTGCTGACCTCCGCTACCCAGGTGCCGCCGTCTCCACCTGAAGTAAACGCCAACGTTGCTGCAGTAGCCACTGATGCCGCCGCTGCTTCACTGCTGACCTCTGCTGCCCAGGTGTCGCCGTCTCCGCCTGAAATAAACACCAACGTTCCTGCAGTAACCCCTGATGCCACCGCTGCTTCACTGATCGCCTTTGCTACCCAAGTGCCAACAAATATCCCCGATGCCGCCGGTGATCTACAAAACGCCTCCGTTGCCTCGGTATCGTCGTTTTTGCCTGCAGTGATTGCCGAATTTTCCACAAAAATACTCGACAATCCCACGATACTTACTGATGCTTACGACTCCTCCGCTGCCTCGGTACCGCTGTCTCCATCCGCAGTATCCACCCACGCTCTTACAGAAACCGCTTACGCAGCTGATGATCTAAATAATGCCTTGAGCACCATTTCTCAAACACAAGTTAACACTTTACCCATTTCTATGCAAAATTCACACACTTCTAGACAGTCACCACTTCCTAGTACATCGAATTCGAGTAATATTATAGAGCAACTAATTCTCGACCTTCATTTGTCTGACTCAGATGTAGACCCTGACCCTTTACGTAGATTCCGAATCGTCTTACCATCCAGAAAACAACCATTCTGATACATCTCAAGACGAGAACGAGAAAACAAATATCCAAAAAAAAAAAAAATAGCAATCCCGGACACGTGGAAGAGAAACATAGCTAAAAACAAACGTCAAAGTGGTTAATCTTATATCAATAGAAAGGGAGAAATTGTTGCCGCAAAAAACTGTATACCTACAGATTGCAGTAAATGTAGATACAAATGTAACGAAAATTTCCCGGAAAACATTAGAGCGGAGATCTGTCACGATTATTGGGGACTTGGAGAAAGCAGACACCAAAAAATTTACCTTTCGACACTTATTACACACGCAAGTATTAAACGTAAGACAGTTTTAGCTACAAAACAACGTGCTATGTGTAGACAATATTTTATTAGCCACAAAGACACGGGTAGAATGAGAGTTTGTCAAAAATTTTTTTGCAACTCTTTTGCCATAAGTACAAGTGTAATTGAAACTTGCGCGAAACAGATGGGACAAACTTGCGTTTATGTAGGTGATGATCAACGGAAGGGAGTTATTCCTGGAAACAAAACTTCAGAAGAAGCCAAAAATGATGTTAAACACCATATAGACCAATTTCCAAGAATAGAGTCCCATTATTGCAGGAAAGACTCAAAAAAAAAAAATTTGGAGTGTGACCTTAATATGGCTCGTTTGTATAAATTGCACAAAGAAGAATACTGTCCAGAAAAAAATATAACTCCTGTTTCTTCGTATGTTTACGAGCAGATTTTCAAATCTTATGACTCACCCCTAGCATTTTACAAACCAAAAAAGGATCAATGCACAAAATGCAATATGCTGAAGACAAAACCAATTTACAAAAAGAATATGATGAACATAAAGCAAGAGAAAAAGAATCTTTGGAAATGAAGGAAACCGACAAGAAAGAAAGCATAGAAAGCGATGGTACGAAGCGTGCAATAACATTTGACTTGCAGGCAATATTGACAGTGCCTCACACCGGTGACTCGAAAATTTATTACTTGCGGAAATTTTCTATCTACAATTTTACTATTTTAGATAATTATCAAAATACGGGAGTGTGTTATATGTGGGACGAAAGCAACGGAAAAAAAGGCAGCACTGAAATTGGTTCAATTTTACTCAAGTACTTTATGGATTTGTCTGAAAACGTAAAAACTGTTACATCCTTTTCAGACACCTGCAGCGGTCAGAATCGCAACAAATATGTCACATTGGCAGCATTGTATGCCGTAATAAACGTTCCACATTTGGAAACAGTCAACTTTAAGTATATGGAATCTGGCCATTCGTACCTAGAGGCTGACTCTATACATGCAAGTATAGAGCGTGCCCGAAAGCATAAAAAAACATTTACTGCAAGAGAGTACGCTTTAGTCTTCAGTTCTGTGAGATCGAAACCCAAGCCTTACAACGTAATCATGATGAAATACCCCGATTTCCATGATTTAAAAGCTTTGGAAAAGTCATTGAAGTGCAACATGGTAAAAAACAAAAACAATGAAACTGTAAAGTGGATGAACATCAAATGGATACAAGTAAGAAAGGAGTCTCCAGGATCGGTATTTTACAAATATAAACTAAGTGATTCGACTTTCCATGAAATCGATATTGCCGCATCTACAACAAAGAAGAAAAAGGGATCAGGTATTTCTCATTTATACAAGCCATTAAAAAAAGCATACCAGTCCCTGATACCAATTTCGAAGGCTAAAAAGAAGGATTTAATGACTCTGTTGAAGGATGGAGTGATCCCACAGGACTATGTTGATTATTACAATAATATTCCTGCTATTGATGAAGAAAATATATTTAACGATTGTTCTGACTCGGAGTCTGATGATGACTGAACTTATAATTAAATTATACTACCAATTAATACTATTTGATTGATTTGATAATAAAGAAAATTTAATACTAATTGTATTTTTTTTAAACATAGGCAGTCAATTTCAGCAACATACATGCATACATACAATCACGCCTTTATCCCTTGCGGGGTAGGCAGAGCGTTAACGACCTAAAAGGTCGTTTTCGCCACATCCGATAATGTTGAGGGTCATCTCAGAAATAGTGTATCACAGAAGTGACAGGTTGTCAGCCCATCGCCTAAGATTATAATACCTCAAACCCTCGACTCGAGTGCTTTAGTCGCCTCTGGCTATTCTACATTCAATTTCAACAAAAACTTACTTAATATACAATATCTACTCGAAAGTGTTAAGTGAACATTATGTATTTAAAGTTCATGTACAAACATACTAAGTGATGCCCTTCTTTATTATTTTGATTTTTTTGTAGAATCCTTTGGATATTGATGTTCAAGTTAATGATAAATAATTAAAGAGATAAATAACCTAACCAAATATAGGCAGTATATACACGATTCCTATGTTCCATTTTAAGTTATAGTATCTCGAAATTTTAAGTGAATAAAAAGAGTTCTACTGAAAAGTTGGGGAGTCTGTAATTATCATGTTTGTCTTCTAGACCATCGATATAGGGTTGCCATATTTCCCGTATATACGGAACTGTTACCGTATTTCACTATCTAAACTGTTCTCCTTTTAAATTTTTGCATCTCGCAACCCTAGTCTCACTTTTCTCGGTAACACCCTATTTTAACATCCCATCATATATATTAATCAGTTCCGACGCGGCCGCAATTTCTTCGATGACATACTATACACTAAACATACATATAGGGTTGCCATATTTCCCGTATATACGGAACTGTTACCGTATTTCACTATCTAAACCCGTATTGCTACTTGCCCCGTTTTCTTCTATATACGCGTAAGGACTCTGACCCGGACGCATATTCGTAAATACCCGACGTGTTATCCATACGGAATGGCCGAAGCGCTTCGTAAATACCAGACGTGGCGTGTCGGACTAGCCGTCAGCTACTTACCAGACTATCGCATTTAATGTTTTACCTTTATATGTACCTTCAAATTTTCTGTCCACACTATAGGTAACTGTATTGTTTCACTAGTACATTAAAATCTATAATTAGAAAAGAATTGCACTATCCATCCATCAGCCAGCCATCGTCACTGCCACTTCTACTTACTGATTCGGCAGGCTATGTCGGTTACTTCGATCTGCGACAGATCTCCTCGTTTCGGATTTTATCCATCAGACAGACGTTGAAGACTTGTGAAGGACTTTTATCTTAATCTTTTTGTACTTATTGATACCCAAGACCATTTTATGTTACATTGCATTTATAATATAATAATAAATGTAACATTTATATACAATTGATACAATCAAAATAGGATCTTACGGCTAAAAATGGTAAGGGTTATATTCTGCGGATATCAATAAAAAACCCTTTAAGAACTTTAAAAACGTTTCCTTACTTACTTCAATAACTTTTTTGACCAGAATTTTGTCAACGTACAATGTTTATTAATATTTGTAGTTATATGATGATGAATCACTTAAATTACCCATATGAAGTATTTAAAGCAATGGACAACTTTGAACTTGAAAACAACAATAATAGGGTGACAGCAAAGATAGTTGAATTGAAGCTACATTAATCTGACATTTTAATTTTAAAATAACACTGGCCTGATTTATTATTAGTCAAAAAAAAGAAAAATGTATAAAAAAGGAAAAAATGTGCTCTAAAATATGACTTGGCAATAATAACACGAACCCCTCCCAGGATCTTCTTATCATGTAGTAGTTCATTCAAATTGAATAGAGTAGGAATGGATTATCGTTTAAACTTTACCGATTATTTTTTAAACAAACAATTACCTAATCCCTTTTTTTTAATTGTTAATTGTACATATTGAATTTATATTTTATTTTAATCAATAATTAATTTTAATATATAATTGTATAACGCATTGGTGTAAGCTGTAATGTTATACTTTTTAAATAAATAAATAATAATAATAATACACTTAACGCCCCGTTTCAGTTCTCGACAATCGTGGCAACCCTACATACATAATATATAATGTAGGTAAAGAAACGAGCAATAACTCAAATACCCCAAAGTACACAATAATTTAAAAACTTGTAATGTGTTTATAGCACACCAGTTCCACAGTTTCAGGGTTCCCTGGGCCGCAGCCGCCCGCTGCGCAGATTACATGGGATTAACTCTTCACCGGTGGGTTCCGTACAGTTTGATGAACGCTCACTGCGAGGAAAGGGTTTTATGATGTTCTACAGGGGGTCGTCAGGAGTTAAAACCATTTTAGTTATAACAATTTAATGGTTCTCGTATCTGACCACGTCTAACACTTCGTGTAATATTTGAATTGTTAATATTTTGTTAATATTTGAGTATGTCTTATGTCACATTCAACAAGCAACCGTCAACCATTCCCCTTGCTAGGTACTCGTACAGTGAAGAACGCGTCAAGTGATACACTTGCAGCACGACATAGTCTCTACATACAGTGAAGGGTACAAGATAGCTGTAAAAAGTCCAAGTTTACAGCTTCATGTGTTCTTCACTGTACTACTGACTGATAATCACATTCAACAAGCAACCGTCAACCATTCCCCTTGCTAGGTACTCGTACAGTGAAGAACGCGTCAAGTGATACACTTGCAGCACGACATAGTCTCTACATACAGTGAAGGGTACAAGATAGCTGTAAAAAGTCCAAGTTTACAGCTTCATGTGTTCTTCACTGTACTACTGACTGATAATCACATTCAACAAGCAACCGTCAACCATTCCCCTTGCTAGGTACTCGTACAGTGAAGAACGCGTCAAGTGATACACTTGCAGCACGACATAGTCTCTACATACAGTGAAGGGTACAAGATAGCTGTACAAAGTCCAAGTTTACAGCTTCATGTGTTCTTCACTGTACTACTGACTGATAATCACATTCAACAAGCAACCGTCAACCATTCCCCTTGCTAGGTACTCGTACAGTGAAGAACGCGTCAAGTGATACACTTGCAGCACGACATAGTCTCTACATACAGTGAAGGGTACAAGATAGCTGTACAAAGTCCAAGTTTACAGCTTCATGTGTTCTTCACTGTACTACTGACTGATAATCACATTCAACAAGCAACCGTCAACCATTCCCCTTGCTAGGTACTCGTACAGTGAAGAACGCGTCAAGTGATACACTTGCAGCACGACATAGTCTCTACATACAGTGAAGGGTACAAGATAGCTGTACAAAGTCCAAGTTTACAGCTTCATGTGTTCTTCACTGTACTACTGACTGATAATCACATTCAACAAGCAACCGTCAACCATTCCCCTTGCTAGGTACTCGTACAGTGAAGAACGCGTCAAGTGATACACTTGCAGCACGACATAGTCTCTACATACAGTGAAGGGTACAAGATAGCTGTACAAAGTCCAAGTTTACAGCTTCATGTGTTCTTCACTGTACTACTGACTGATAATCACATTCAACAAGCAACCGTCAACCATTCCCCTTGCTAGGTACTCGTACAGTGAAGAACGCGTCAAGTGATACACTTGCAGCACGACATAGTCTCTACATACAGTGAAGGGTACAAGATAGCTGTACAAAGTCCAAGTTTACAGCTTCATGTGTTCTTCACTGTACTACTGACTGATAATCACATTCAACAAGCAACCGTCAACCATTCCCCTTGCTAGGTACTCGTACAGTGAAGAACGCGTCAAGTGATACACTTGCAGCACGACATAGTCTCTACATACAGTGAAGGGTACAAGATAGCTGTACAAAGTCCAAGTTTACAGCTTCATGTGTTCTTCACTGTACTACTGACTGATAATCACATTCAACAAGCAACCGTCAACCATTCCCCTTGCTAGGTACTCGTACAGTGAAGAACGCGTCAAGTGATACACTTGCAGCACGACATAGTCTCTACATACAGTGAAGGGTACAAGATAGCTGTACAAAGTCCAAGATTACAGCTTCATGTGTTCTTCGCTGTACTACTGACTGATAATCACATTCAACAAGCAACCGTCAACCATTCCCCTTGCTAGGTACTCGTACAGTGAAGAACGCGTCAAGTGATACACTTGCAGCACGACATAGTCTCTACATACAGTGAAGGGTACAAGATAGCTGTACAAAGTCCAAGTTTACAGCTTCATGTGTTCTTCACTGTACTACTGACTGATAATCACATTCAACAAGCAACCGTCAACCATTCCCCTTGCTAGGTACTCGTACAGTGAAGAACGCGTCAAGTGATACACTTGCAGCACGACATAGTCTCTACATACAGTGAAGGGTACAAGATAGCTGTACAAAGTCCAAGTTAACAGCTTCATGTGTTCTTCACTGTACTACTGACTGATAATCACATTCAACAAGCAACCGTCAACCATTCCCCTTGCTAGGTACTCGTACAGTGAAGAACGCGTCAAGTGATACACTTGCAGCACGACATAGTCTCTACATACAGTGAAGGGTACAAGATAGCTGTACAAAGTCCAAGATTACAGCTTCATGTGTTCTTCGCTGTACTACTGACTGATAATCACATTCAACAAGCAACCGTCAACCATTCCCCTTGCTAGGTACTCGTACAGTGAAGAACGCGTCAAGTGATACACTTGCAGCACGACATAGTCTCTACATACAGTGAAGGGTACAAGATAGCTGTACAAAGTCCAAGATTACAGCTTCATGTGTTCTTCGCTGTACTACTGACTGATAATCACATTCAACAAGCAACCGTCAACCATTCCCCTTGCTAGGTACTCGTACAGTGAAGAACGCGTCAAGTGATACACTTGCAGCACGACATAGTCTCTACATACAGTGAAGGGTACAAGATAGCTGTACAAAGTCCAAGATTACAGCTTCATGTGTTCTTCACTGTACTACTGACTGATAATCACATTCAACAAGCAACCGTCAACCATTCCCCTTGCTAGGTACTCGTACAGTGAAGAACGCGTCAAGTGATACACTTGCAGCACGACATAGTCTCTACATACAGTGAAGGGTACAAGATAGCTGTACAAAGTCCAAGTTTACAGCTTCATGTGTTCTTCGCTGTACTACTGACTGATAATCACATTCAACAAGCAACCGTCAACCATTCCCCTTGCTAGGTACTCGTACAGTGAAGAACGCGTCAAGTGATACACTTGCAGCACGACATAGTCTCTACATACAGTGAAGGGTACAAGATAGCTGTACAAAGTCCAAGTTTACAGCTTCATGTGTTCTTCACTGTACTACTGACTGATAATCACATTCAACAAGCAACCGTCAACCATTCCCCTTGCTAGGTACTCGTACAGTGAAGAACGCGTCAAGTGATACACTTGCAGCACGACATAGTCTCTACATACAGTGAAGGGTACAAGATAGCTGTACAAAGTCCAAGATTACAGCTTCATGTGTTCTTCGCTGTACTACTGACTGATAATCACATTCAACAAGCAACCGTCAACCATTCCCCTTGCTAGGTACTCGTACAGTGAAGAACGCGTCAAGTGATACACTTGCAGCACGACATAGTCTCTACATACAGTGAAGGGTACAAGATAGCTGTACAAAGTCCAAGATTACAGCTTCATGTGTTCTTCACTGTACTACTGACTGATAATCACATTCAACAAGCAACCGTCAACCATTCCCCTTGCTAGGTACTCGTACAGTGAAGAACGCGTCAAGTGATACACTTGCAGCACGACATAGTCTCTACATACAGTGAAGGGTACAAGATAGCTGTACAAAGTCCAAGTTTACAGCTTCATGTGTTCTTCGCTGTACTACTGACTGATAATCACATTCAACAAGCAACCGTCAACCATTCCCCTTGCTAGGTACTCGTACAGTGAAGAACGCGTCAAGTGATACACTTGCAGCACGACATAGTCTCTACATACAGTGAAGGGTACAAGATAGCTGTACAAAGTCCAAGTTTACAGCTTCATGTGTTCTTCACTGTACTACTGACTGATAATCACATTCAACAAGCAACCGTCAACCATTCCCCTTGCTAGGTACTCGTACAGTGAAGAACGCGTCAAGTGATACACTTGCAGCACGACATAGTCTCTACATACAGTGAAGGGTACAAGATAGCTGTACAAAGTCCAAGTTTACAGCTTCATGTGTTCTTCACTGTACTACTGACTGATAATCACATTCAACAAGCAACCGTCAACCATTCCCCTTGCTAGGTACTCGTACAGTGAAGAACGCGTCAAGTGATACACTTGCAGCACGACATAGTCTCTACATACAGTGAAGGGTACAAGATAGCTGTACAAAGTCCAAGTTTACAGCTTCATGTGTTCTTCACTGTACTACTGACTGATAATCACATTCAACAAGCAACCGTCAACCATTCCCCTTGCTAGGTACTCGTACAGTGAAGAACGCGTCAAGTGATACACTTGCAGCACGACATAGTCTCTACATACAGTGAAGGGTACAAGATAGCTGTAAAAGGACCCCCCCCTGCCGAAATAATTCTAAGGTTAATGTTTCGTTAACTGATCCAATTCCAGGAGAAGAAAAAATTTTTTGCTCAAATATTTTTTTCACCTTCCAGTACAAAGTGGTTCAATCAGCTGACTAAATTTCTATGGAAAGGTAAAAAAAAGGACGCGCAAAAAAATTTTTTTCAGTGGAATGTGCTCTATTAAGGATACTCTATCATCTGTAAAAAAAAATCACTTTGAATTGTTGGACCTTATACATATATAAGATGTTATATATTTATGCAGACAAAGTCATACTGTAGACTCGGTAAGTGCTCAGTATCAAGGTATGATGACCCTTTTCTTTGAGATTCGTAAATTATTCATTTCGTGTTCCCTACAAACGCAAACCCAAGACCGAGTCAATTACTATGGGACGGCAAGATTTTATTTTGCAAAATTAGCAAAAAGCTTAGACCATTTAACACGGGACTTACCAAATCGTGACTCTTAGTACTGAAATTAATCTACCGTTTTCCACGGGAGGGGAGGTAAACACGCACAGCACACATTTACTCATTCACGCACACTCCTGCGAAATATTGATATGTCACACTAAATCGAAAGCTGCAACACAAACACAAAACGCGCACACAAGCAAACTTTCATTGTTCATTCGACAGAGGGGGATAAGTGCGCTTGCCTAGTCCCGTGTTATATGGTCTAAGGCAAAAAGTGTTATCGATCCGTTATACTGATCAATTGCCAAGCCTCCAGTATGAATTTGGCTGTGTAAATAAATTTCGCCTTATATTTTGGACATATTAGAATAATATTGTTATGATATGTATCATATGTGTAATTCCCAAATTTTGTCTATTTATTTATGAAGGCTTTACATATATTTATTTTCAGCTCGTGTTACTTTAACGGTTTTTAAATATTAGCAATCTTTCGCCAATTTCACCGGTGAAAAATACGAAATTTTCATAGATAAAAAGCTCTCCCCGTATCCCCCTCAAGCCCCTCGTCGCTCCGAAGACGCGGCACGTGACCACAATCATGAACACCAGGAGGCCACCTCAGCAGGCGCGGGAGGGGTGTCACGGGAATACAACAGGGGGGATAATCGGAATGTTTATATAACTAGTAGTTCGCCCCGAACTTTGAACTCACGCTCGCACGATTCGCGCTTGACCGATTTGGCTCATGTTTGAATTTAATAATTCAATTTGCCTTATTTACTCGGCTGCCAAATTTCACGACATTCCGATCAACGATACTCGAGTTATCGTCGAGCAAACATACATTCATACATACATTCAAACGCCGGATTGTTCCAGTGGACTCGGAGAACTCGGTCGCTTCGCTCGCTCGTTCAACAAGTTTAGAACTGAATCCAAATTAACATGTAACTATAAGGTGTTTTTCGTATCTATAGCCAAATTCGTACTGGAGATGGGTAACGTCAGGACCAAGGTATAGGTACAACAAACCCTTTTCTGTGAGACACGAAAAATAAAATGTTGACTTCCTATACTAATTGAGACGAGGTAGTTCTTTAACAAGTATACATGCACATACAAATATTTTTCGCAAACAGGGTTAAACTTTGAACACACTGAACCTTGGTTCTGACCCTTACTGAGTCTCCAGCATGAATTTGGCCATATAAACAAAAGTCACCTAAAATAACCTGTGGTATAAACCCGTAAAATTATAACAAATCTGAATTAGAAGCTTTGAAATGATATTCAAGCCCTCGGCTAAATCCAAAGCCTTTTCCAATTACTATACAAATCAAACTGATCTCCATTTACTTAACCAGTAGCTGCCGGTACCTGCTCCACTCGGACTTCAGGAGAGGCTCGTCCTGACCCCGACTGGAAAGTTAAAGTAAATATTGGAACCAACCTTCCCCAGACACTTGTTCCTCCATTTAATCAACTGTTTCATCGTATGGTAGGTACATAATGTTGCTGGTATTCGACAGGTTTACGTGCAGTTTGCTGATTCAGCACCAGACTGATTCGGGCCCATCTGGCGAAACAGAAAATCATTGCAATTTAGCACTGTGGTATCTTTGCAGAGTTGGAACCTTTTTCGTGTTAGTTACCTTACTACAATGTTTTATCTTCCGGTAAAACATAGCGATCGCAAGTACTGTTGTTAACTACATAGTTGACGTTAGTTGACGAACTTCAGCGCTGTAATACGTATACCTTCAATTGCAATTCCCTCAAGGGGAAGTGAATACCCAAACTTGAAATTGGTTCTGTTATGAAATCAGGATTCTAGCTCGAAAGTTATTGACGTAATCAATTTCATACAAATGGGCTCACCATGGGAATCTATAGGGCATTTTAGTTGACTTGGAAAGTTGAAATTCAGTCAACAAGTAGGCCTTATAGCACAGGGTTGGAAATATTTAGAAAATTACTTATGTTTATATTTATTAAGTTGTGGTAGCTCAGGCGGTAGAACGCAGGCTTCTTATCTTGAGACCCAGGTTCTTGATCCCCGGTCAGGCATGCACCAATGAGTTTTTCGTAATTTATGTGCATAGTATTTGTTCATACTTACCACTTGCACAGTGCAGAAAAACATCGTAAGGAAACCTGCATTCCCTAAAAAGCGTGTATTTGTGCCCGAAGTACGGCGATAGGGCTCAACCACCCATCACGTTGGGACGTAATAATCGTCGGTGAAACGCGGGTGTCGGGGATTCATGTCGTGACGATATATGTATGTTAAATTATTACTATGTTTATATTTAAAGTTTATTGCATCATAAGTGTCAAGTTGGTCTTTCATAACTTCATGTGGAATAAGTTTCTGTTAGGGAACCTGATGGTGCTATCCGCACTAGAACGGTATTTTTTCGCGAAAGTTAAGTTTGGGTACCTACCTATGTCTGCGACCCCTACTGGCCTTCTCACGAGTACGGACTCACGTTGTACAATACCTCATGGCAAGGAGGGAAGGCTCTATTGTCCACTCTCGAGTGAGGTCCACCCTCCAGATCTCAATGAAAGTAAAGAGAAATATTTATCCAATTATGTCCTACCCAGGTGCTTGTTAACAATTGGACCCTTATTTATTATTCATTCATTACTGAAAAATACTGATTTCATAAAGATTAAATTTATTGTTGGATATGAAGTCGATACTACCTTTATTATGTATGTACCCTAGCCTGCCTACCACGTATGAGTATGCGTAGAAAATACGTATTTACGTTAATATTTGTAAAGTATATTATGTCCTACGTATCAAAATTTATCAATTGATTTTACCACAAACAGAATTCTTTTTTTTTTCTTTGATTATGAAATATTACCCCCTAAATTCCCAGTATCTGCAATACGAATTCTTTTTAATGAATTTGTTCTTAGCCAGACCGAAGAAAGGGCGACAGAAGATGTCCCAGTAATACTTGAGCCTGTCTCGTAATCCATTTATCTACAAATAGCTGAACAAATCCGAGCAATCGTCGCGGGCTATAAAAGTAACAAATTTGTGGGTCAGACGAGCGAGGGGGTGAGGCTGCGGCGGCGGGGCGGTGGGCGGGGCGGGTCGATATCTGCTGATAGAGCTGGTGATAAACTGGATGCCAGTGGGGGCGTCGAGCACACGGCATGGCTGACCGTGGGGTACCACACTCAGGGGCAACCTGGGAGAAAATCATATGTTATTGTGCATTCTTTCATATGTTTCTTACTTAAAATAACAGTGTTATTATATTAGAACCAAACATGCGACGCTTCGCTACACGAAATGAAGCTAGCAAGCTGTTCTGGAGTTCATTTTACTCGTTTATTTGAAAAATGAGAGTCCGTTATCCCTCTTAGCTCAGCACATTGCCGCCGAGCGGCGCGATGGTGTCCAAACTCTAGGTACATGCTGTCTATAATGACAAGGTACGCCATAGCAATTCTTTCTGCGCCCACGTAAACTAGTGAAAACTGGGACTGAGGTAGGAGCTCTTAGAACTTAGAAAAGCTTGTGTTACAACAACATTATCAAGAGGGGATTGTCAGAGGGTCAGAGGTGTTTCCGAGTGTGGACTGTCACCACAACAATTAACACTCCTACATCGTTGTTTCACTGACGATTTTTACATCCCAACGGGAGTCTTTTTGCCGTGCTGAGACGAATACATTCTTTTTCATGGGGGTTTATCACAGTATTTTCGTTCCCTGTGATCTTATTGGTGCTTGCTCGATAGAGCAGGATTCGAACCCTGGTCTCAAGATCGATGTCCGAACGACTGGAGTACCGCCGCTTTTCAGAAAGCTTGTGTAAATGTCTCAGTATCTGCGTGCAAGAACCAAGTAACCGCATACCGATCGACATACTCTTCATTGCAGCCGGACCTCTACCGCTACTGGCTCAATGTCTAGCCCGGTAACTTAATCTGTCTTCAGATTATCTTCGAGCCAGTCGTGAACAATGATTAAAATGAATTAGATCTTCAAGAATTTTAATTTGCATGTCATGATTACGAGTATAGTAAATAGTTTATTTTATTGAAATGTCACGTTCAATATTAAATTAATTAATATGAATACATATACCAACGCACACCTGTCTTCCAGAGGGGTAGGCAAACACTACAGATTTCCATCTGCTACGATCCTGTCACAACACTTTTACCTCTTCCACATGATATCTAGTCGTAGAATTTCCTTTATGCTGGGTAATTTTCATATAATTTTCCTTTAATATAATTTAGAGGACAACGCTGAAAGTTGATACAATAAGACAATTGCATTGTGCGAATCGTGCATGAAACTACTCGTGTCTAATAAGCTAAATTTTGTTTAAAATTAAGTTAATTTTTCAATGGACTAAGATATAAGTTAAATGATATAAGTATGTAATTATTTAAACGTATCATTTAATGTGTAGTTTAATGACCGTGAAATGTGGTTAACATTAATAATTTAGTATTCTACCAGAAAGTCTAGAAAAGTTCAGATATCACACCCCTTCTTATCAAAGAATGTACCCAGTACAATAAAACATTTCAAACTATTGACCCTTTTAACTCATCCAAAAACGTTTTTAAATCCGAAATAATAAAAATATTAAATTCCTTTAGAATAATAATTTGATAACAATTCACAAATTTAATAATAGAAACATCCTTTTCTCTTCCCTACTCTCCCATATAATATGTATATATAAGGTCCTTCAATTCAAAGTGAAAAAAAATTAACAGATGATGGCGTATCCCTAATCGAGCACATTCCATAGGAAAAAAAATTTTTTGCTCATACTTATTTTTTACCTTTCCATAGAAATTTAGTCAGCTGATTGAACCACTTTGTACTGGGAAGTGAAAAAATTATTTGATCAAAACATTTTTTATTCTTTTGGAATTTGATCAGTTAACGATACATGATCTACCCTCGAATTATTTTCACTTATTATTGTAGGACCTTATATACATTAATCCCGACACACACATTCACTCACAATACACACCCTATTCTCACTCATCAGTCATCAGTCATCATCACTCACACATTACATTTACTCACACCTTACATTTTTAATCAAACTAGCTATATCATTATTGTTTTTCTTTTTTGTATAGTTTTAGTTTTTTTGCACCATTTGTTTTCCATGTCCAATTAATATGTCTGTTTCTTTATGTAATCTTCTTGTCAATTCTAAGTCTAATGGCGAACAACTGTTATTGGCCGTATTTATTGTTAAATTGTGATGTTTTATATTTACAACATCTGCTGTGTGTTGTTCCTAATAAAGTAAATAAATAAATAAAGATTGGGGTGGCAGCTGCTACATAAATTAACTTTTATAATTACTCTTTTAGTAATTGATTGTATCAAGTTGTTATTTTACTTATTTAAAATAAAATAGCTATAATCATAACGTACGATTATGGTGGGTAATGAGTAATTGTGGGACGAGAGTAGACGTCGGAGAATATTTTTACTGACATTTCAATAAATCACGTCGTCAGGAAGTCGCGACTTTATGTACTTACACCTGTTATTTTATCACCATTAAAGGTTTTACGTAAAATCAATTTGTACAACATTCTTCTGTTAACGTGTTTTCCCACTGGCACTTGACCATTTTTTTTGTTTTTAATTAAATAATAATTGTCATTGTACCTCGTGAAATATAAGTAATTTTCTTCTAGTAGAATGTGCCCACATGAACGTCAGACACAACTAGCATAATCGTTTCTCAATAAGGAAGATATTCCTTAACAAAGAATGTAAGGAGTTTACTCATAGGTACAGAAGTCCGTATTTCCGCAAAACACGTGAAATAACCGTAATTCCTTCTAATCCCGTAACCTTGTGTGTCCGCAGTACACGTCTGTGCCGCAGTATTAGTAACCTGTACCGTGCTACGAGATGAACCATGGATAACTAAACAAAAGCAATAAAAACCTCGTCAAGAACGATCCGCGCACGTTTTTAGAACGTTTCTCGACTCGCCCGTCACCTCGACTATTTAATTATAAAGCTTGCCAAACCGCAAAATATTCTTGAAAAGGCGATTTGAATTTGTTCCAAATAGGATCCACTTTATATATATTTCTAAGGATTTATCACTTGTTGTAATTTTTGACCTCAAAGAAGTCTCTACTTATTACAGAAAGTTATTATAATATAAACGAACACCTTACAGATAACATTCCTTCTTAAAACTGCCTGACTAAATTAAATACTTCATTTAAATGAATAAATCTAATACATACCTACGAGGGGTGGCTGAAAAGTAATCTACCTGACTATGAAAGAAAATACATGGATTAATAATTTATTTTTTATTTTTCAATATAGTCCCCTGCAACTGAAATGCACTTACGACATTTGTCAATAAGTGACAGCATACCATTAAATTAATTAATTATTATTTTGTTCGTCAAAATAGTCATTCACAGCGTCCTTCATCTCTTCGTCTGTTGAAAATCTGCGCCCTCTCAAATTTTTCTTTAAATTTTTAAATAAGAAGTAGTCAGAGGGAGCCAGGTCTGGACTATAGGGTGGGTGGTTGATCTCTGTAAAGCCGTTTTTTGTCAGAGATGACCGCGCCTTAAAGGCCGTGTGCGCGGGTGCATTATCATGCAAAATCAAAACGCCTTTGCGAAGTTTGCCCCTCCTGTCTTCTTTTATTTTTTTGCGTAGCTGGTCAAGTAAGTTCGCATAGTATTCAGCATTCATCGTGGTGTTTTTTGGCAGGTAATCTATCATAAGAATCCCCTCAACATCCCAAAAAATGGTTGCCATTAGTTTGCCCGCTGACAGCCGGACCTTAAACTTCCTTGGTGGTTTTTCCCCTTTAAATTTCCATTGCATCGATTCTTGTTTGCTTTCGGGATCCCACTGACGAATCCAAGTTTCATCACAGGTCACTATTCGCAAGATAGTTTCTTCCTCTTTATCCTTTACCAAGTCTAAAAATGACTGACAACATTCCACACGCCTTTGCTTATCAAACGGTGTCAACATTTTAGGCACCCAACGTGCGCTCACCTTGGACATTCCCAAATGTTCATGAATTATTTCATGAACTCGTTCCTTGCTAATGCCAACATCTCTAGCTATTTCCCACTGCTTAATTCGCCGATCGGCAAGGATCAGTTTCTTCACTTTTTCCACATTATCTGCGGTAACTGCAGAAATGGGCCTTCCACTACAGGGATCGTCTTCTAAGCTCACACGGCCTTGTTTAAACTGCTTTGACCAAAACTTTATTACAAATTCGGAAGGACATGAATCTCCGAACACCTTAAACATGCGCTCTCGGATCTGCGTCGGCGTATTCCCTTCTTTACCGAGGAATTTAATCACAGCGCGATACTCAATTTTATCCATTTTTAATTTTATTGCAACTTGATAAAAACGAAGACGCACCAAAAAAAAATTGAACTCGTAGAAACAAATAAGTGTCATAATTTTTAAAAAAGGAATAAACAAAGAATACGAGAATATAGTGGCCAGTAACATTTTTTAAACTTTCTTTAACAAAGGAGATTTTATATCAGCCACCCCTCGTATATTAGTTACACACTTCATATTTAATTATATTGTTATAAATTGCCTCCTAAATAAGTAATTTGAATGTCTTCACCCCTCCTACGCCAAATTGCTGTGCCCAACAGGGTCCACAATGTTTTAAACTACATATTTACATAATTCTAAGACCATGTACTACCATTTGTGGAACGTAATAAACGTTATTGATTGATTGACCTGAATAATGGTCCACGTTAACAATGATTTACCAGGAGACGTCGGTACATTGGTACATTGTCTCGCATTTTACCAGGTTGGTCCTCGACCTTCCAGTATGGTCTTATCTGCTGACATCGCGTCGGTAGGTGTTTCTTTTGGCAGCACAGAGGTCGTCCTGAGCTGAATGCACAGACCTTGCAACAGATTATCTTGTAGTGACCCTTTTCCTGTGTCGCTACGCATATTCATAGTCCATACAAGTTTAATATAATAGAATACAGACTATGCTTATTCTATCGTCATTAGGTAGGTATTTATTAAGTTTGTAATAGTCAATCATTAGTATTTTAGAGTTCGTTAGTAAGTTTAATGTGTTTTCTTAATATTTCACGTGCAGGCAGTGTTACGGGTATTAGATAAACGGTTATTAGTATAAATCACGAATATTTCATTACCAGCTTCACCGGTAGACTTTTTGCGTGAATTTATAATAATAACTATTTGCTCAACATGTAGTAACAACCAAACATTTGAATAGGTCCCAGCTTAATTACGCCATACACATCTAAATTCTCGCTGCCTGGCAAGCGCAAATACAGACAAAACGCGAAATGACTGGTAAGGTCAGTGGGTGAGGTTACGTCACGGCGCATCACTAGTTCACGTACCTACACGGGAGAAAGGTGACAAACAGACGTGTGACGAAATGGATACTTACATTAAAACCTATTACCGATGTGTCCCATGTAAGACAATACAACTACTTGCAATTTAAATTTAAAATAATTTCGTTTGTTCGATGCTTTGCAAAAGTTAAGCCCATTTGTGCTGCTTGTTTTTAAATAACTAATGAGATAGTTCTCATTGTTTCATAACGCACAGTGTCGTACACACGTCAGCAATAGACGAAGCGCCAGAGGAGTGTCACGATCGCAGCTGATGGAGATCTGTAGTCTCAACTAGAACCCATGAAGCAAATAAATAAACACGGTCACTATTGGCATCCTCAAAGCTTTAACAGATTTATTCCGAGTATGCCCTGATAGTGCGTTTTAGGTGCAGGTTGGTAGTGCATCCAACTTTATCTCCTTTATCAATTATCAGAAGTACAAACACGATGCACATTGCCTCGCTTTCTGTGAATGCGGGAAGTAAAGTGAACAGAGTCCTTTCATACACCTTTATGGACAGCCAATATGTTACTGCAAAGGCACAATTGGCAGTTCATACATAGTGGAGTGTTGGCTTCTAAATTTATGTTTGGTAGTGAATGTTGGGTGTGGCAAAAAAGGAGAGTGAATGCAGTGGAAATGTGTATTCCTTACGGAGTATGTGTGGTTTTATATTAAATTATAGAGGGGAAAATATCGACATACGCGATCGTTGCGGCCTGAAAAAAGATGACTTACTGTCGAAAATCATAAAACAATTTTAACAAACATAGTACCATTCTGTGTAACCCATAAGTCTGATAGCTACTGGAACTTTCATCGCGCCTGGTCGACGTCTCGGGTGTTCAGACGGCTGGTGTTTACCTCAGCCAGAGAATTAGTCTGGCCATCCAGAGAGGTAATGTATCCAGCATTCTGGACACCCTACTGAGGGGCAGCGACCTGGACCCAGTTTTTATCTATAGCTTTTATATTTATTTTGTTATATTTTATATTATTATTTTAAGATGTACATACATTTTTCCATAATAAACTGTGTAGTCAATTTTAACAAAGAAAAGCCAATTTGCCGAAGCACTGGATGGGGGTTTGTATGAATGTTTCGGCTCCTGGTACATATTATGATCACCTTCATAAACATAATTGTGGACTATCTAATTATTAGTGAATTACACAATAGTTAAAAGTGTAAGTCCGAGTGCATACAATATTAAACAAGTCTGATGCACATTCAGTACACTCCGTTAGTTTCCTCCTTCCATTTGCATTACACGCTCTACTTTTACTTACATAATGTAGGTGATTTTAAAGGCTTTTAGTTCAAAGTTTAGTGAATTACACAAAGAAAAAACTGCGCTTCCACCCTTCTAAGATCCAAGTTTTAAAGCTTTAAAGAAAAGTGATTATCTTTTACGAAAAACATGCGCTGAAAGAATCCTCACTCAACTTCAAAAGATCACCGGCTTAGCAACATTATCATTATTTATATTCATTTACACTTAAAAGACAATCTGAATGAGTAAAACTGCAGATACTGATTCAGTCTACCCTAAAAAAAGCATCAAAGACACTCACGCACTCCAAAAGTGTCTGTAAAGTGCGTAATTTCAGGTTCTGGAATAATTAATAAGACCGTATTTTTTTCAGAACCAAAATGTGCTTTACTGTTAATTCCGAGCAAAATGTCAATATGATTTAAAACATATTTTCGTTCTATTGTGGAAAGAGATTCACTTTATAACAGAGGTACATGGTTCCAGCAAGATGGCACCAACGTCCATATACCGTTGGTTGGGGATACCATGTCTGTGGTCCGGGCACTTTCTCCCCAGTAATTGATATTCTTGACTTCTTAGGTCACCTAATATCACACAATGCGATGTTTCCTGTGCCCCACAGGTAGGTAGCCCCTACCGTAAATCCAAATTTTATCCAAGCCAGTCGCGATCAATAGGGGATCTCAAAGAAAATGTACCTACGAATCTGGGATGATTATAACGATTTTTTTTATGCCAGCATGTAGAGGACATAATCTTGAAAAAAAAACTGCTGAAATTAAGTTTATGTTAATAATAACCAATACTTTGATTTATTTAAGATAGTTGTTTTTTATTATCATTCAAAATTTCCCAGTAGACACACTGTAGGGTGCACATTCATGCCTGAGGGGGTGTCAGAGGTGTTTCCGTGTTGGCACCGTCAAGTACAAGTCATGGGTCACCCGTGTATCACCGACGTTTATTACGTTCCAGCGTGATGAATGACTATCGCCGTTCTTCAGGTGCAACGAAACTTTTGCGTGAACAGAACACATAATGTAATGTGCTCCTAAGGGAATTGACCAGGCGACCTCCGGATTGAAGGTCTATTAGACGTTCGGACCCCTAAACAACAAAAGTGGTCATAAATATAAATGTTATTGAAATTGATATTAAGCGTACCGAAGTCCCGAAGTTATTCGGGGGAGAGTAAGAGAACAGCTCTCAGGCAAAACCAGGCGGCCCACCATTGCCTGGGACCGATGGATGGCGGTATATCCATCCCCAATTGCCGGGCCTTATATAAAACAGACTGGTGACGGGCAGCGGCGTCACTGATGCAAAGGTTTCGGCACCAACCCGCCTGCCCAGCGTGTGTGAGTATTGGCATTTCTTCCAGGAGGACCGCCACCCAGGTGAAATCCTGGAAAGGCCTATGTCCAGCAGTGGACGAAACAGGCTGATGGATGGACTTGTACGTAGGTACATAGCTTTTTTGAATTAAATAAAACCCATTAATTAAGCTAAGCGCCGCTGGCAAACTGTTATTCCCGAAGTATGAACAATTGTTATACAATACGATATTGCGCATTACATTCTTTTGTTAACTAAAGGTACATTAGTGTTACACCTCTCAATAGTCAATGTAGCTGGGGTCAAGAGGTCACGCCCCGACCGAGGTTGGGCCACAGCTGCGTTGTGTCATTGTGTTCGTAATTAAATAATACCTTTACCGAGACCATCAGCCTTCTTCCGCCTCTGACACGGTTCTGGCTATTCACGCACGGTTTCTAATGCGAGGTCTATAAAAACGGTCAAGTGCGAGTAAGATTCGTGTTATTATATCGAACGATGTACGATTCAATATACGTCCATCCATCAGCCTGGTTCGTCCACTGCTGGACTAGCTCTTTCCAAGATTTCACCACTCTTTGCGGTCCTCATGGAAGAAATGGCCTTACTCTTGTTCAGTAATTTATACCAAAATACAAACAATGTTATGTTACGCACAAATGCACGAAAGAAACTGTAATAGTACATTTTGATGCAAGTGCGAAAAAGTTGATATTTAGAGTCACGATTGACTTTTGCCGAGACTTGCAAATCAAAACAGATACAAGTTGACAGTAGAAACGCAGTCTGGTTGGCGCCAATCTGTACTACAAAAACCAATGTTTCTTTCGAAATTTTTTTTAATAATAATTTCCAAGATAGTTCAAATAGAATATAAGATATGACGTCTAAAATCGTTTTGAATTTTTATAACATCTTTTACAATTTATCATTATTTAATATATTTAATAATAAAATATAAAAGTTTGAATATACTTATCATAAACAGTTTTTAGAGTATCCGGTGGTAAAACAAAGGTTTACATGCTTACTAAATGATGTGGCCGGTTTCCCCTAGATGGCGTCAGTGGGAAAAACAAAAAGCACTAGTGTGAAATATGTAATTACGCACGCTAAACAGGCACGTAATCTATCATATTTTGAGCAGGTATATAAAAAAAAGTAATTAATCAAGTAATAATAGATAGCCGGGACCTTGCAGGATTTAATGATGAGTCGATAATTGCCTTCCCAATATTACGCCACTCTTGGTGGTCCTCTCTCCTCCTCATGCAGCTACCACCCGCAACCTCCTTCAGATCGTCGGCCTACGCTACGCTACGCTTTGCTGTACGTGGTCTCCATTCTAACGCCTTTCGGCCCCAACGGTCATCACGTCGGCGACAGATATGGCCCGCCCACTGCCACTTCAACTTACTGATTCGGCAGGCTATGTCTATGTCTACACGTCTTATTAATGATGTATGTTTGTAACATGATAATTAAAAATGATTATCTTTATTTTTTTATTTCTTTTCCACGGTGCACCTTGGTCACAGAATCGGTCTGGTCACAAAAAGGAGAAACATTGCTGGTACTTTTCTTGTCACGTGTCGGCGACGTTGTCGACATAATTTGTATTTAGTTAATTTTGTAGGTTTAATAAGCCTGGTCAATTATTGTAAAATTGTATTCACATACTTAAATAATCTACTTCAATTAATTAAAAGTTAAGTATTTCTTTCTTCTTAAGCTACCATCTCCAAGGTCGGCTATAATTGCGTTGCCATATTCTGGAGATTGTGGTTTTGGAAATGGGTCCTTTTAAAATAATTGCCATTGATCGAGTACGGCTTGTACTTCTTCACTTATGCGGTGCGGCGCCGTGGGGGGGGGGGGGGGGGGGGGCGGCGGCTAACTTCCTAAGCACTGAGATGAAATCCCCAACATTGTACCAAAGAAAACGCACTAATACGTCGGCTGCGGTTATATGAATGGTATTGTTGGGTCACCGTTGGCTGCTATGCTACATCTTGTACATGCCATTTACACATTTTATTGTAGGACATAGGACACAACATATTAAGTTCGGTATTTTTTCATATTTATTCATATTCATATTCTTTATTGCACATAAAATACATAGTAAACAGTAATTTTAAAATTTATGCAAGATTAGGTAATAGTTTCATAGTTCTTAAATAAATGGAGGTTAAATAGATGAGCATAAGAAATAGGTGGTTACTTAAATATAAATATTAAGGTACGAGCAAAACCATTGATGGTTGTCTCTTCTTGATGGAACATTTTAACAATAATAAAAAATTATTAAAACTTCTTTAAAGCTGAAGTGGCAGTGGGCAGGCCATATTTGTTGCTGACATGGTGGCCGTTGAGGCCGAAAGGTTTTAGAACGGAGACCATGTACGGCAAAGCGTAGCGTAGGCTGACCTCGTGCCCGCTGTACCAATGACCTGAAGGACGTTGTGGGTGGCGGCTGGACAAGGAGGACGGAGGACCGACATGAGTGGCGAAATTTGGGAGAGGCCTATGTCCAGCAGTGGACGAACACGGGCTGATGGAGGGATGAATGAGAAACTTCTTTTACATATGTACGTTGTTCCACTAATATATTTTTGTCAAGAACATATCAATCGATAAAACGGTGATAGTATCTACTTGACAAGAATATATTATTAGTACAACCGTACAAGAAGTTTTATTATTTTTCTATCATTATTACGAGTAAAGGGCCTTCTAAATTCTCGTTTTTTGGTTTAACTATTTTATTATTCGTGATATCAGACCGTTACCGTCTTCCGTAGATTTTATGTTTGGGCGAGTACTCTCATCACCGTTGTTCACTGTGCACATTAATGGCCAAGATGAGGCCACTGTGTAAAATAAAAACCGGTCAAGTGCGAGTAGGACTCGCGCCCTGAGGGTTCCACACCATTCCGATAAGATAATAGACTTAAATGATTTATTACAATGTTCAATCGCAACCTTTTTACTAATTTATTATTACTTAGTATAAATATAGATCATGGTAGCATCTCTTGTACAATCTACTTTTGCAATAAAACTTTTTACAGTATGACTTTTAACCTAACCCTGATAATTGAGTATTTTGTAGAATAACGCAAACTGCTTTTATTAAAACCATTCAGAACTATAGCCATATTTTTTTTAACTTGGATCCCTTTGAATGTTTTCATAAGATCCAAAGAAATCATGGTCTTTAGAAGAGATAAGATAATTAGATCGCGCGAAATTATTTTTATTATTGATCCCTATATGGACTATTTTCTCTTTTTTCCGTATGGGAATGGCTAGGAAAACCATACATTTTATTTCCAAGTAACATTTTTTAATAATATTTTGACTTTTATTTTCAATTGTTTTTACATTTGAAATGTGTTCTACTAACGTTTCTTAATAACCTCTAAAATTATCAGGGTTTGTTTGAAAGTCATCCTGTATAGTTACAGGTGTTGAATAGTAACCCAAGAACTGCAGTGGCCGATTAGATCTTTAAATACAAACATGTGCTTGAACATAATATGTCCAAAATAACTATATTGTGAAACAAGTAAGCCTTTTCTTATAAAAACTTAATTCTCACACCTAAAGCTCTTACAACTAGTAATATCATTGTTAACGGGGTAAGTGTGCAATTATTTTAATAAACAGTCTGAAACGACAGATCTACAATTACATAAGTCAATTAGTCGGCGATAAAACCTCGTCATTCCGCCGTTTGACCGAATATGTAGTTGCACCATCACATACATTGCCTTACGAAATTCCTCCGTGTTTCGAATGGAAACTCCCTAAAACCAATAGAAGACGCAATTAACAATCTGCATGGCAGTAGGTTCGATTCTAGGTCAGTCTTAACCAGCCAGCCAATACTGGCGTGGACTGACCCACAATGTGGTGTGGTGAGAAGGTTGGCGTTTTCTCTATATACTCTCGGCATCCCACACGCGTGAGTCGGAGTCCGGTGATACCCACGAGGGCGTTTGACGACCGATAACCTACAGTTCAAGTTAGAGACATTTGTGAGCAAGAACTCAGTCGGTAGGTCCTCAGACTCTAAATCAGAGGAGTCGGTAGAAACCGACACCGGCCATTCATAATGTCATGCTGGCCATGTACGACCGTCCGATGGTCCGCTTTAGACGATATGGATGCAGTGTAGCTAATGAGTGAATCATCATAGTCTAAGTCGCAATCACACTTGTTAGCGTGATGGTTGTGATTGATTCAGTGTCCGGTATTGATCATCGTCTAAAGGGCCTGTAAGCCCTCTTTGTCTTCCTAAAATCTATCTCTGCTCAACCACTCGTGCGTGACAAATGTTGCCCGCCCCGGTAACCGCGACTAAGCCGAAATAAACTCTGTCATTGGCGTACATAGCGGGTGGGGGGGGGGGAGTAATTTAGTATCTCCACCTTATTATTATTATGTATTGGTATCAAGTATAACATAACAAAGTTGATTGACAAATTAACAATATTTTTATTTGGATAGATGTTGATACAATCTTTCATCCGTCACTCTCGCAAAACACCATACATTCTCATGTTACGTATGAGTAGGTATTACGGATTTGTAAGAAAATCTTGATAAAGACTAACATCCATATTAACTTTACGTTGCAAATGTTGTACATACATTGGAATATGTAAGCCTTGTATGTAAGTACACAATCGCTCCAAGGATAATACCCTTCGTTTCGTTTAAGCATCCTTTCATTACATTTAAATTAAATTACCTTCTGATTTCATGGAACCGCTCCTAATGATCATCGGCAGTAAAACTTAGAATTAGCTCAGCAAATTAGATGTGCTGAACAATAAATCTAGATTTTATGTGCAATTATAATAATAAACAGCAATGTGAACACTTATATTTACGGGCGCACGCGCACATGGTCGCAGGTCTCGTCACCTTCACTAATATCATTGTTTAGTTTAATCATAGTTGTTGTAGGTAGCTCATCTTTGTGCTGTGATCTGTAGTATCATCAGCCCGTCGTCGTCGGTACTCATGAAGGGATGTTATTCAGTCATGATTTTGGATCATTACAACCCTTTCTTACACGTCTCTAAATGGTCACGATTATGCCTTATCATATCATACGTCATATCGATCTATAAATGAACCTCCGCAGCAAGCGTCTGTACGTACACTAAAACCCTTGTTTGAAAAATCGGAAAATTCTATATGAACAGCACTAAATACAACTGTAAGTATACTATATTAAGGGGGAACGTTTCTAGCTCAGTGCAAAATGCATAACTTATGATTGTTTACCTCATTTTTAAATAAAATGTATGACATAAAATAGTTTCATCTTATTTTGCGACTATTGTTTAATAATTATCACGGGTTTTTAGCAGAATTGAGTCATTTAAATTTTATGGATTATAGTTAGCGTCAATGTCCGTACAAACTTAAAGTGTGTTTTAAGTTGGTGTGGACATTCATTTACAACGTAATGCATAAAATTACAAAATTTTGGTAGAAAAGCCCAATTGACATTAAACTATGGTCGCGAAATACCATAAATCACAATTATTTAGTCCTTTTTGTTCAATAATAAGAAAATCAATCGTAAGTTGTGCATTTTGCACCGAGCTCGAAACGTTTCGCCTTAAAGTAGTAAAACCGAATCTCGGTGCAAAATGCACATAATATTGTTGTCTGTACTTTTGAATAAAAATTGCGTTTTAAAATAACATTTTTGCATTAAAATTGTATTATATTATGCCTTACATTTTGAATAAATTCGATTACAACGATAAATACGGTTTTAAGTTTGTTAATCGAATACAATCAAAATGTAAATCATAAAATAATAGAATTTGAATGTGAAACCCTAATTATTACTGATCAATTTCCACTAATTGCTTTAAAACGCAATGTTTGCATACTTTTCATTCAATAGTAAGGAAAACAATATCATGATGTGAATTTGCACCGAGATTCCGTTTTACCACCTTAAATCGGCGACCTCGCAGCGGAAAACAAACATCTTTTATTTTTCGGTGTAACGCAGGTGCAACTGCTCTGCCATGATAATTAAGTAAATTTGCATAAACCCCACAGTAAACAAGTGAATAGCTGAGGGGGTGTCAGAGTATTTCACAGACAATTATTACGTAAGCGCTATCGCCGTACTTCGGGCACAAACACGGACCCACAGAAGTACCTTCCGAAGACCACTCCCCGGGACTTGAACCAGCTACCGTCGTGGGTCGTCGGATACTCGAACCACTGAACGTTAGAGGCAGCGTTTAAATCAAGAGCAAATATAATGTTTTAGTTGCTAAATAAGTGGAAACACAGAAGATGTCGTGCAGATCTGTTCACGAGCGGGATCTCTCGCCGACCCCTGGCGGACCCCTGCTGATGCATCTAAGGCCTAAAGGCAACATGTTTAGGTCCAAAATTATCAAATTGTATATTGAAGAAGCTGTGCTGTCCGCTCCCACTGTAGGTCAAGAAAACTGGGTCTCGGTCAATCATATCTTTCTGTTTAGTGATGCAACGAGTTCACCATCACGAATTACTTGACTGATGCCTCGGGTGACGATGGTGTTTGTTCTCCGAGGCGTAGTGGGTCCGTCATCTAACGAAAGAGATAAACATATTGGAAAACATGCGTGTCCGAGTAGTGCGGAGAATCAAGAAGAGATTGTATAATGCTTTTTTAAATTAAATTAACATTTAATATAAATTCACACAAGAGCGTTTTAGAAATAACCGCTTCACTTTGATTTAGGTAATGTATATAAGTTTAAAAGAGTTATTATTGTTCCATGCTTGGATTGGGCATGAGGTGAGATCGTCAACTTTACGCGAATGTATGAAACGACAGTTACCAAAGGTAGGATGTGCAAAAATACGTAAAACCATTTTCAGTACGGCGAAATTATAATGTGAAGAAAATGTAACATTTTACCAAAATAATATTTCGTGGAATTAAAATAAAATGATATTCTTTAATAAAATTGTCAGCTCGCCATTTGTTTTGATGGGTTCATCAACTTCATCATCAATGCCAAATAGTGGTAGATTTATCAAATAAAATTCAAAGATTTAATGTATAAAATAGTTGAAAATAGATTCAGCAAACAGTTCAGACAACTAAATCAGCGATCATTTCATTTTTTGGAGAAACAATGTTATTGATCGATAAACTTTTATAAACATCAATAAATACATAAAACGCAAAAAAAAAACATAATTATTTTACTTAATGGTCTTAAGTACCTAAGTAATCAATTCATTTGTATGTAATCAATCCCAATCCAATCGTGGAACAATAATATTTTTACTGTATTAATTTGAACACAGAATACATTTTTGAACTACGAATGCCTTCCTTTGCATTTTTGTTTTTCGATGCAGCGAAATTTCCTCTATCACGTTTTGGGCTTTGTCATTATCCTGAAAAAAAAGGATTTTTTAAATCCCTATCTATTGTAGTTTGGGAATAGCACTGTTTGAAAACCTAATGTTTTACTGTCCACGTCGTATTAACTTGCTAATGCCGAGTCAACACATATTTTTTTAAAATTATTTAAATTTAATTTCATAAAAATGTATTGATGCGTGATTGCGTTTATGATTGATTAGATTACATAAGATACAATTATTTATTGAACTGTTAAAAGTTATAAAATTAAACTAAAACACAAAACTAAATATAAAATGTTGGCCTATACGCAATTATAGGCATATTGCGATCTAATGTATAGTTTTTTCAAAATGTTGGCATTGTGCTACTGATTCCATCCATCCATCAGCCTGTTTCGTCCAATGCTGGACATAGGCCTTTCCAGGATTTCGCGACTCTTGGCGGTTCTCCTGGAAGAAATGGCCCTACTCACACACGCTGGGCAGGCGGGTTGGTGAGCGCGGTGCCGAACCCCTTGCACCAGTAACGCCGCTGCCCGTCACTAGTCTGTTTTATATAAGGCCCGGCAATTGGGGATGGATAAACCGCCATCCATCAGTCCCAGGCAATGGTAGGCCGCCTGGTTTTGCCTAAGAGCTGTTCTCTTACTCTCTCCTGAATAACTTCGGGATAATTCCCGAGTAAGATGGTGGTACCTCCACAGTCGAGCCCGACATCAGCTCTACCACATACCGACTACTTGAAAATATTGAAAAGACAATTAAGCGCGATAGTAGGCATCGTGCTACGAAATTATTTAATTCAGTAAGCAGACTGTAACTCACCAAGCAAAAAGAACTGTCATAAAAGTGGTGAATCGAATATACGACCTTATTAAAGACACAGCAATGGAAAAAGTGTTTTATTTTTTATGTTTTGTGGAACGTCAACCAGAAAGTTTTTATTTTCTATTTCTACACCGTTCTCGCAGACGTCAACGCAAACGAAGGCAATATAATTAAAATAGAAAATGTGCTCCGTAATTGGATGTACCTAAGCACTTTATTTAAATACTCTATCGTTTGCAGTGTGAACATTAAACCTGATAGTTCATAATTAGATCAAATTCAATGTTGACTTATCGCAGTTAACATTTGCTGACAGCATCCTGAACGTTCGCTAATATCATCAGCCATAGGCAATGTCAAGTAACAAACCTCCTCGGTCAGCCGGAGCACTCGACGCGGGAACACTCGCCTCGCGTGTGATGTAACCTACGTCACACTACATTGACTTGTAACGACTTAATTACGTGCGTTTGCGCTTTACAACCCGCGAATTTACTCGCAGAATCAGTTTGAAGTGCATCTTTATCTGCGATAACACATCTTAACAGTCAACTTCTAAGGAAACTGGACCAAAGTTTTAAGTAACTCAAAACAAACAGTTTGTCTGAGCCAAATTGGACCTATAATTATGCAGATGGTCTCGCTCCCATTATTCTAATAGGTCAGATACCTACTCGTACCTGCTGTTTATAGAGATGACATACTCAGATTTGACCGAACACCATTTTTTTCCGACAGCCGTGTATGTGCGAGTATTATCGAAATGAAGCCAGGTTCCCGTCCGAGGTGGTTGTGTAATATTTTGCTCTAAGAGTGTTTCACGGTTGATAACTTATTTACCGGTGAGCCCTTATTACCTAAGGTACAAATCCACCATAAAATAGTAAAGATTTTGGAAATGCAAAGAGACGACGTATGTTACGAACAAGTTTTCAAGAACCAGAGTCGATTTTTGTCGCAGTTTCAGAATGGATTCCAAATTAACAGATGCCGTATGAACTGTTTTCGTTTGCAAAAGTAGGAAATTGTTATTGAATTTAATATTGTATGAATTACCACCTTCTTTCATATACGTGAAAATTAAGTGAAGTATCGTTCTAACACGTTTTTAAGAATTTTCTATCTTTTTGACATTGATTTATCCGTGCATAAATATTGTAACGAAAGTTTGTATCATCGGAAAACAAGTAATTCAAACTCAAACTCAAACTCAAAATATTTATTGCAACTAAGTGTACACAGATGTTACAATTTTATAAGAACTTAATTAATAACTTAGCTACCCTTATCAGGTACAGCAACACTACTAATACTATATATTATTACGCAATTCTTTTTCACTGCTCTAATATTTCACAGTGTCTTAATATCTAATAATCTTTTACAAAATGTTTGCATAAACAGTAAACTTAACTAACTTAAACAGTACTTAAAAGGTAAGAGATCAGAAAGCCATATCACATTATTTTTCATCAGACAGAAAACTTTCTACTGTGTAGAAGCACCCTTCTACTAAATATTGTTTCAATGTTTTTATAAACGCGGATTCATTTTGTGTGGTCTTTACAGTAGTTGGTAATTTATTAAATATTTTAACTGCCATATAATAGGGACTACAATTTAACATTTTTATTCGCGACGGGGGCAAATATAATTTATCTTTGTGCCGGGTATTAATTGAATGCGTATCTTTAATTTGTGGAAATAGGTTCTTGTTTTTAAAAACAAATATACTTATATCAAAAATATATATACAAGGTAATGTTAATAATTGAAATTTTTTGAAAAATGTTTTGCAGCTCTCGGTTTCTTTTATGTGAGCGAGTATACGCACACAACGTTTTTGTTTTATAAACAATTCTTTCGCATCTACACTATTACCCCACAGCATTATGCCATAACGGAGCCACGAATAGGCATAGGCATAGTATGCTGATAGTGCAGTTTGCGTGTTTGTACTATGTTCTATTTCACTCAGTGCAAAAGTAAACTTCGATAGTTTTGATTTTATTTTCTCAATATGACTCTTAAAGTTTAAGTGGGTATCAAGATTTATTCCTAATAGGTTGAAGGTGTTTACAGTCTCTATTTTATTGTTATCAAATTCTAGATTAAGTTGTAGCGGGGGCTTTTGATAAGGCCTGAAATGCATCATTTTGGTTTTTTTCAAGTTAATATTTAAATTATGTTCATTTAGCCATGTCTTTACTGTTGTTAAAGTGTCTTTTAGAATGTTGGTAGCAGATTTACTATTTTCACATTTTATTAGTAATGAGATATCATCAGCAAAAAGTACACTTGTAATTTCCGTATTCAAAATTTTTGGTAGGTCGTTTATATAAATTAAGAATAGGACACAACCCAGTACGCTTCCCTGTGGTATCGAGCAGGTTTGTGGTTTTAATTCAGAATTGATTGATTTTAATTCGTGCGTTTTTGCATTATAGTTTTCAATTTGGACTAACTGCGTTCTTTTTTCAAGATATGACTTAAACCAGTAGTAGGCTGGTCCACGAATGCCTGAGCCATATAATTTGCTCAATAATATTTTGTATGAAACTTTATCGTAGGCTTTTGTTAAATCAATAAGTATTCCCAGAGCGTATTTTTTATCATTTATATACTTAAGTGCAGCTTGGATATATTTATAGACAGCTATTGTAGTGGATCTTGCTTTCCTAAAACCGTTTTGGCTTTCATCAAAAACTTTATATTTTTCGAAGAATTTATAGATTTGGTTTGACATCGCTTTCTCAAAAACCTTTGAAAATGAAGGTAATATGGCTATTGGTCGGTAGTGCTCGGGAGTAGAGGGTAGGTCGCTTTTCTTGTGAACTGGTTTTACAATGGCTATTTTCAGTCGGTCGGGAAATATTCCTTCTTCAAAACTTTTATTAATTAGGATGGTAAGTGGGACAGCAAATTCATCTAAGCACTTTTTTAATAATATTGGAGGTATTTCATCTATTCCTGAACTGTGTTTATTTTTGAGATTTTTTATAATTTTACATACTTCGCTTTCATCTACAGGTCTAAGATACATCGAAGTCGCGGTTGGTTGCATAACAGGCCGTCCGCTTTGTTCAGTTGGTTCTGTACATTTGCCTACGTTCAGAAAGTAGTCATTAAATTAATCGATAAACGTAAACATGCTATTAACACGAAGACACGAAGTTAAAGTATAAAAGCTCACTCAATGTTATTTCAATAGAATTATGTTCGAAACTCGACGTTGGTGCAAAATCACGAAAATTGTTAAATTACTTATTTATCACATACACACGACGCTTCGTTTACAAAATACGATGAAATGTTTACTTGAGACTCGTGAGTATAATGTGTAACGATTAAATCACTCGACGAATTTTCCTCAACAATAGAGCGTGTGGACAATATGCGATACAGAGATTGCATCATGGACAACATCAGATTCCTTCTAATAGCTACCATTAAAAGTTAACAATAAAGATTTACTTTCAATTTGTAGGTAAGTATTTAATTTGATGAGACCACTTGCAGAAAAAGAAATTCTTTGTATAGCATTGTGTGAAGTATTCTTCGGTTAGTTCTCCGTTTGAGTTCTTTCTGATAAACGTAGTGCAGAGGCAGTGTGTGTAAATAGTGCAAGTCGTTAACATCTCACGATTCATCAACTGGCGAACACCCACGACCTACGCTCAATCACATTTCTTTCATATGTCACAATGTTCCACACAAGTGTGAAAAGCTTTACGTAATTTACTTCTGGTAATTCCGAATGTACGAGACCATGCTCCCTGGTTGTCTTCGATATGTATTCAACTATAGGTAGAGCAGCAGCTGAACATAATATTTTTAATGATATAAATTTGATTTGATATATTTTTTACTTTACTATAATATCTCTTATTTCCTAAAGATATACGTAATTAACAAATGGACAAATTTATATCATCAACTTGTTATAGTATTAATCTTAGCTTTGTATAGATCTTGTACATAATAGAATTTTTGTACAACTATTATCTAGTCTAGAGTATTTCAAGAAATAATTAGTGCCTTAAAATGTATTCTGTGTATTGACAGATTGTATCTGTATGGCTTGTGCAAGTGACCTCTCTAACAATAGAATAGACTCGTACATATTTTACAGCCATTTCGTATTTCATAGTTATGTTACCTTAGAATCAACGGGCAACCGAAGCATTGTTTCAAAACAAACTCGTTTCAGAGACAGAGTGTTTTCACAATAAGTTTCATTTCACCCGATCAGCTCATCACAATTACACAGACGACGGTTAGCGGTTAGCACCCGGTAAACCCTCACAAGATCGTTCACCTGTTTGTCGGCGCGCACGTTCTTTCGTGTCACGTGACTCAAAGTTCCCACGCTCGAATAATCGGCAATTAGCTTTTTAAACGCTTTAATTCATTTGAAAACATTAATATTGACAATTATTTCTTTTTATTGCCATCTAGATATTTTGTTTCACTTTTAACTTCATTTTCCAACTGAATGTGTTTAAATATAAAGTCGACCATATTCGCAATATCAGCACAGATACCCATAACCTTCGATTAGTAAACGGCGACAGCTCTAATCACCTCCTCGGCTTCAATGACAGCACTCCATCATAGCTGTGCTATAATTCCCGAGGCCTGGCACACATTATGCAACATGGCGACTGTGGCTGCATCGGGAGTGTGAATGGACTCAGATATAGCGAGGTTTACGATCGTCATCAACCCTGGCCGGTTAGCTAACTGCTGCTTGAGGGCTGCCTGTTGCTCAACCGCTGGTGATGATGCACTCGCACTGACGATCAACTGTTGATGTATAAATTATTGAGAATGGTATAGATGGGCTGCAGTATGTGGAAGTATGTAACAAGGTGTATCAGTGGCGAGCTACAAACCGGAAGATGAATGCTCTGAAGCTACTCATGGCGTTAACTAATTTTCACTTTCCCAAACTGATTAAAAATTCTTTAAACGGTGTTTTCATTTTTCGGCTTATTTTAAAAGCCAAAAAAATTATATTTTGGTCTCTGTAGATTGAAACATGTTCCAAATCCAACCCATTCATTCGCATATCTATTTAGTCAGATAATGTTACTTTGTGCTGTTGTTATTGACAAAAAGAAATGGCTCAAAAGCTGACTCACTTAGTATCTAGTCGGAATCAAATCAACATTATACAAAAAAATCCTTATGTTATTTCTATCTGACTGTTTGTACCTAATCATTTAAATTGCCGCTTACATTTTCCTTATACCGTATAAGAGGGTATAATGATCATCGCATGATTGATACATATCTTTACCCTCTAATTATTTATATGAGAACGACAAAATTGTAATAGTGCCAACTTTTAAATTATATATATTTCAACAATAATATATTCTACAATTTTACGAGGGAATGTTTGAACGAACCGCGCTGCGGCACACACTAACAGCAGTCGACAAACAAATTGCATTCGCACGAATTCCGACAATCGGGATGATGAATAAATACAGTGGACATTGAACAGAGAAACTACGAGATACCGTAAATCTAGCTTCTGAAAAATAAATTGCATTTTGAATCATGATTTACTTCCTTTTATGTTTCATACACTTACATCGCATCTCTACGGACCAGTGTTGTCCTCTGAACATTTCAGTGTGGCATTTTCCAAGGTAACATAAAACAGGTAATCATTATGTATTCACCGGTGGTATATCGATATAGGGCACGTTGAAAGCCTGCATGTAGGTCAGCCCTAAACAAACACTGTCGTCGGAGCTTACGGGCTCCGTACACCCGCACCGGAAGTACATCGATGACGTAATGAGTTGAAAGTTCACGTAATGGTATTCAGTTGTGCGAGTACAAGCGTTAATGTGGAACACACCTTATGTGTTTACAAAATGAAACAACGTGAAACTATTTTATTCTTCACGCCAATTTTGTTGTACGTATGTAGGTACATACATAATAACCATCACGGCAAGAAGAACAATAGATAAATCCCTAAGACATTTCGAAATTTCGGCTTAAGTGTTCACTGAACACAATTTTAATACCCCAAACACAACAAACACACCTCCAATTTTCGGAAACATTTTCTAAAAAGTGCGAACGGTGTGTAATGAGTTGCGCACGATCAAATATTACATCGGATCATGTATAATAGGTGTATCGTCTGTGGCAATTTAAAATCAGAAACGGAGTTGTTAATTGAAACGATGACGTCGTTTTACTTAATTGTTGTGTCTCGGTAGATAACAATAACGGTTACGGTGTGATTATTATTAACATCGAACGTAGTTTATTGTCCTTCAGTGTCCTGTGTCCTGAAGAGAGGCCGAATGTCGACCTACCTGAAAAAAAAACTCTCATTACTCGTACTATATTATTTCTATATGACTAGATCTTCTTTTCGACTGGTTATAGTAATTATAGTAAACTTAAACAAAATAGCATTTTACGAGAAAAATTAAATCAAAAAATGGATGTCTATTTTTATAACAACTATTTTTTTTTGTACCTTGATTTGAAAGATTATACAGGATGTAATCATGACGGGTTCATTAAATTAAACCACACGCTCTACTGGTCATCCTGAACCAAATCCATATATATTTTTTAAACAAAACGCGAAAAGAATGAAAAAAAAATCCCATGGAAAATGACAAGGAGGTATTAAAAATTTGTATCTTCATTTCACGTTTTCTCACAAGTTTTTTTTATGGAAATGGTTAAGGATGATCAGATCAAAGAGCATGTGGTTTAATTTAATGATAACGGCATGATTACACTCTGTATATTTCTTCCAGAGCAGACCCGAAATACAATTCTATATGTACTGAAATAGTACGGTGGGCAATCCATGCTTATAATTGTGCTTTATAAAATTTTAAATCTACCACGAAACATTTCCAAACACACTTAAAATCTTTGAACTTATTTTAATTTAATAAAAGCACAACCTAAGTATTTGAATGTTGCGCACGATATTTATTGACTTTGATCAGAATAAAAACGAATTATTTCAATAATTGCAGGTCAGCCTCAGGCCTTTCTAAACTTGACCCCATCAAAATTATTTGAACGAAACACACGAACCTTGAAACAGTTGCCGCGCTTTCAAACATGTTCAAATTAAAAGTTAATTTTTAGTTGCTAATAAAACAAAACTCGCAATCAGCTATAGTAACATTGAACCTTGAACTTCGGGTCATTGCACCTGATGGTACCTACATCCACATTCCACATATGTGCATTCGGAGAATCTCTCATCCAAAAGTAGAATAACCATGAAACGAGTCTGCTCTCGCTGTAACGACACGGCGAGGTGACGGGACCCGCTGAACTTGATCCTCGGGGGTACCGGTTCCGGATACAGCATCATATGGGGGGAGGGGGGGGGGGCGTTCTGACAAAGTTCGGGGCCAGGGTCATACATCAAAAGGTAAACAAAAATAAGTTTTTGTAGTTTTGTAGCTAAGAAACAAATATTTCTGAGTATGCTTGTTGCAAAAAATGTATTAATTTTCGGTAATACTTAAGCTGTGTAAAAGTGCACCTGAATCGAATCGAAAAATCAAGTCGGATGTATGGAATTCCTGGGTGTTATAGGGGTCATGTCCCCAGGCCTCCCCCCTCCCCCTGTACCCGCCAATGGGTTTCGGGCAGCTCCAAGAGATATGTTGATATCTGCAACTTGTAAGTACGACCATCCGGAGCCTTGGGAAATGTTGAAGGGTAAAATAATACTTTAGGTCTTGGGTCGAGGACCCAAGAAGAGTAGTCACTAAGTATGTACTCTACACCAGAGCGAAGTTCATTCTAAAGTCCACCTTATAAGAACGTAACATTAAGGACGCAGGGTATACCTCAATAAAACGTGATCGTGCCAAGAACATCCTTTGTTTCAATTAACAAAGCTAACACACATTTTACATAACTTCCAACGTTACACTACTGATGTCAAAGTTCCCGGAATAGAAGACCTTGCATGACTAGTTTGACGGATGTGAAGATCTGTCAGAATCGCAGTAGATGGAAACCTGTGATCTCTGCCTACTCCTCTGGAAGATAGGTCTGAGGTATAATATGTATGTAATTACTCGTATTTAATCGAAACTGTGATGATAGAAATTACATTTTAAACGCTTGGCAGTTTATCCAAAATCAAATCAAAATATTTATTTTGCAAAATAGATACATAAAGTATACTTTCTACAAGTCAAAGTTAATTTTAACAATATATATCTTTAGAATATAAAAAAATATATAAAAATACGGGACATAAAATATACACCTGCATAAAATAGAGGTATCTAGGAATAAAAATATTATATATACATAATGCAATGAACAAATAAGTTGATAATTAAATACATGAAATACATACAAAAATATTAAGGTTGGGCTACTAAAATGTAATAAAGTTATACACCTGCATAAAATATAAAAATATAGGAACAAAAATATTATATATATATAATGCAATGAACAATGGGTTGAAAAATGAACAAAATAAACCATAAATAAAAATAATGCCTAACCATCCGCACCCTTCGATTAGTATTGCTAAGAAGAAGGGCAAGAAACTTAGCAAACATTCCTTTTTTTTTTTCAATTTTCCATCGTACGGAGATACAAATTAACATTATATCATTGCGGTATAGAAAATCAAACCTGGATAGAAGCTTTAGACCGCGAGAGAGCCTCAGTGAGAGGTCCCGGGTTCGAATCCAGGTTCGGAGCTCCTCACATCCTGATTCACTTTTTTATGTTTTTCTATAAATTAATTAAATAATATTTAAACGGCAGTGATTCTGTTGGAATTAATAACCAACAGTCTGGTTCTGTGAACTATATTTCCTAGACCTGAATCGAGGAGACTTAGGTTCACTTCATGCCTGAATCCAGCATTTCCACTACTTGTTTGTATAAACTAAATGAATACCTACCTACTGGTATGTAATAATTATAGTAATTAATGTTTAATGTCTCTACATAATACGACAGCCTCCATGGTAACACAATTATTTGGTGACACGAATCTCTCATATTTGAATTTCCTCAATAACTGAATATACTGAATGATGAATGACTTTCTTGGAGAAACAACCGAAATAGGAAAAAAAGGATTGATCTGTGTATCCAAAACCCACAGTGGATACTTAGAACGGCTAAGAATAACTAAAAAAAATCCGTGATTTTCAGTTTTATTAGGAAACTATGATATAAATAAATTTCTATATTTTAAACACTTGGCGATCTATCAATCGCAAGGAGATGACAAATTAACATTATACTCGCATCATTGCGGTATAGAAAATCAGAAAAGTAAATCTGGACGTGAGGAGCTCTGAACCGGGAAGAACCGCCCGATAAGCATAAGTTCCCGGGTTCTCACAGGGTTCCACGTCTAGATTTACTTTTCTGCTTTTCTATACCGCAATGATAATAATGTTAATTAATTAGGAAAGTTAAATTTTATAAAGTTTACATTGTAGGTAATGTTGTTGATCACATTAGGTAGCTGACTTAGCCACACTCTGGTGCTGGTGACGTCATCGTGTTACACATGCGTCACTGATCTATTTCAGGTAAGAGAGACGTCCTCACAACGGTTATTAGCACACCCGTGGAGGCTATATTTGGATTCCAACAGTTTTGGTTATCTTTGAGCAACATTTGTCTTAAACTGATGCACCTGAGGTCACAGCACTTAGAGCACAATGTCTGAGTCACCTCCGACCCTGGCCGGTGCCGCGGCTGATGGCGGGAGTACCAGGTATGTGATCTTGGAGATAGCAGATCCTGGCTCGTGATTAGATCCCAGGAAGGCTGAGGCTGTACGTGTTTCGGGCACTTTTGCCAATTTTATGACAACTGGATTTTACTGCTTTATTCTCGTTCTAGTTTATACCAGTTAGACGGACGGTACATGCCAATTCTTTTCGTCTAATTCATTAGACAGAAACCGTCATAAACACGGGGCCGGGAGGAGGTGCAAGGGGGTTCAGCGCCGTCTTGGAGAAATATATTATTTATGTATTTTTACATATATATAATATATTTTTTTAAATAGTATAACGTTACTTGAAGAGACGTAATTGCCCAACTCTTGTTACTATATTATTTACTAGATTTTGCCCGCGGCTCCGCCCGCGTGTTAGTCGGTTTAACAACATGCTTTTTTCCGAGATAAAAAGTAGCCTATGTGTTAAGTTAGGGTATCAGCTATATTCATTCTAAATTTCATCCAAATCCGTTCAGCCGTTTCAGCGTGAAAGAGTAACAAACATACACATACACACACAAACACGCACAAACTTTCGTATTTATAATATTAGTAGAATTACTATAATTTGATAAGGATACAAAAAGTATGATATCATGTAATGTACAAGCAAATAGGTGCACCCTCTGATATTTATCATGCCGGCACCCATGCTCATACCACAGCCTCAGAATCATAATAATTCAAAAATCGCTTACACAATTTAGCAAATGCAGCAGGTATAAGGGTCGAGATACATTCGTCCTACAGGAATTCGTACCGCGTAAATTAGTCCCTAAAAGTATTTAATGTTGGTGCAAATTCGTCCCTTTAAAAAAATATATATGTATTCATTATGTGCAAATTCGTCCTCTTTTTGCGTATCGATTCGTTCCCTTCGTCTTGACAATGGATTTTAAACCTACTCGTAGGTTTCTATTTATTTTATTTTATTTTATATAAGAGCACTTTTATTTTATATAAGGGTACTATCAGTCACAAAATATAATACAACGTGAAGTTATGTAATTTTTTTAACGAGAACTGGTGATAGTACTTGTCCATATGAACGACTTTTACTATGAAGCCAACCCTGAAATCGTGAAAAAAAAATCAGCTGTTTCATACATTTGGGTCGAGTAGGCGTTTAACTTTTCTATGGAACAGCTGATATTTTTTACGATTTCAGGGGTCGCTCCATAGTAAAAGTTGTTCATATGGACGAATACTATCACCAGTTTGTTTTCGTTGACAAAATGACTTAAATTTCACTGTTGTTTGAGTGATGTTATGAGTTGAAGAACGAATTTACTCTGCTTGACTCAAGAGGGACGAATTTTACTAAAAATAGAAAAGAGGACGAATTCTTGGGGATGAATATTCCCCAACCCTAAAATAAGAAGCAACTGCAGTGACGTCATGATTATGTAGGTGGGTAGTGAGTGGGTGGGTAGACAATTGAAGTGTATTTTCAATTTCAGATCGACGTACACACACCACACTTTGATCTGGTCACTACAAAGAATCAACGTTTTATGAAAACCAGGATGTGACTTCAGAACAAGTTCAATATTGGTGCTAACTAATGCTAAAGTTTGTGTAAATATAAACACTTACTGAATCAAATGCTGAAGACTTTGGTTTTAGTACTGTTCAAACTTTCTTAATTGCAAAATATATTAAAGGTAGTAAAATTTCCCTTCCTTGCAAACATTTCACTTTTGACAGTACTATAACTAAATCTAAAAACAGCAATTCCATCGACATTCTTTCAAAACAAACAAAAATGGCTTTCTAATGGAGTAGTAATTGACATGCGAGACACATGCACATGTCCCTGTACATCCAGATCCAAGTCTCTAGATAAGGAGACTGACTACACAGACTCTATTCAGCAATTACTACAGCTAAGTTTGGGACGAGTAGATATATGAGTGTTATTTCGCAATGATAATTGTGTTTCAAGGTTTTATTTATCATAATTTCAATAACATGCGTATGTACATCCAGATCCAAGTCTCTAGATAAGGAGACTGACTACACAGACTCTATTCAGCAATTACTACAGCTAAGTTTGGGACGAGTAGATATATGAGTGTTATTTCGCAATGATAATTGTGTTTCAAGGTTTTATTTATCATAATTTCAATAACATGCGTATGTACATCCAGATCCAAGTCTCTAGATAAGGAGACTGACTACACAGACTCTATTCAGCAATTACTACAGCTAAGTTTGGGACGAGTAGATATATGAGTGTTATTTCGCAATGATAATTGTGTTTCAAGGTTTTATTTATCATAATTTCAATAACATGCGTATGTACATCCAGATCCAAGTCTCTAGATAAGGAGACTGACTACACAGACTCTATTCAGCAATTACTACAGCTAAGTTTGGGACGAGTAGATATATGAGTGTTATTTCGCAATGATAATTGTGTTTCAAGGTTTTATTTATCATAATTTCAATAACATGCGTATGTACATCCAGATCCAAGTCTCTAGATAAGGAGACTGACTACACAAACTCTATTCAGCAATTACTACAGCTAAGTTTGGGACGAGTAGATATATGAGTGTTATTTCGCAATGATAATTGTGTTTCAAGGTTTTATTTATCATAATTTCAATAACATGCGTATGTACATCCAGATCCAAGTCTCTAGATAAGGAGACTGACTACACAAACTCTATTCAGCAATTACTACAGCTAAGTTTGGGACGAGTAGATATATGAGTGTTATTTCGCAATGATAATTGTGTTTCAAGGTTTTATTTATCATAATTTCAATAACATGCGTATGTACATCCAGATCCAAGTCTCTAGATAAGGAGACTGACTACACAAACTCTATTCAGCAATTACTACAGCTAAGTTTGGGACGAGTAGATATATGAGTGTTATTTCGCAATGATAATTTGTGTTTCAAGGTTTTATTTATCATAATTTCAATAACATGCGTATGTACATCCAGATCCAAGTCTCTAGATAAGGAGACTGACTACACAAACTCTATTCAGCAATTACTACAGCTAAGTTTGGGACGAGTAGATATATGAGTGTTATTTCGCAATGATAATTGTGTTTCAAGGTTTTATTTATCATAATTTCAATAACATGCGTATGTACATCCAGATCCAAGTCTCTAGATAAGGAGACTGACTACACAGACTCTATTCAGCAATTACTACAGCTAAGTTTGGGACGAGTAGATATATGAGTGTTATTTCGCAATGATAATTTGTGTTTCAAGGTTTTATTTATCATAATTTCAATAACATGCGTATGTACATCCAGATCCAAGTCTCTAGATAAGGAGACTGACTACACAGACTCTATTCAGCAATTACTACAGCTAAGTTTGGGACGAGTAGATATATGAGTGTTATTTCGCAATGATAATTGTGTTTCAAGGTTTTATTTATCATAATTTCAATAACATGCGTATGTACATCCAGATCCAAGTCTCTAGATAAGGAGACTGACTACACAGACTCTATTCAGCAATTACTACAGCTAAGTTTGGGACGAGTAGATATATGAGTGTTATTTCGCAATGATAATTTGTGTTTCAAGGTTTTATTTATCATAATTTCAATAACATGCGTATGTACATCCAGATCCAAGTCTCTAGATAAGGAGACTGACTACACAGACTCTATTCAGCAATTACTACAGCTAAGTTTGGGACGAGTAGATATATGAGTGTTATTTCGCAATGATAATTTGTGTTTCAAGGTTTTATTTATCATAATTTCAATAACATGCGTATGTACATCCAGATCCAAGTCTCTAGATAAGGAGACTGACTACACAAACTCTATTCAGCAATTACTACAGCTAAGTTTGGGACGAGTAGATATATGAGTGTTATTTCGCAATGATAATTTGTGTTTCAAGGTTTTATTTATCATAATTTCAATAACATGCGTATGTACATCCAGATCCAAGTCTCTAGATAAGGAGACTGACTACACAGACTCTATTCAGCAATTACTACAGCTAAGTTTGGGACGAGTAGATATATGAGTGTTATTTCGCAATGATAATTTGTGTTTCAAGGTTTTATTTATCATAATTTCAATAACATGCGTATGTACATCCAGATCCAAGTCTCTAGATAAGGAGACTGACTACACAGACTCTATTCAGCAATTACTACAGCTAAGTTTGGGACGAGTAGATATATGAGTGTTATTTCGCAATGATAATTTGTGTTTCAAGGTTTTATTTATCATAATTTCAATAACATGCGTATGTACATCCAGATCCAAGTCTCTAGATAAGGAGACTGACTACACAAACTCTATTCAGCAATTACTACAGCTAAGTTTGGGACGAGTAGATATATGAGTGTTATTTCGCAATGATAATTTGTGTTTCAAGGTTTTATTTATCATAATTTCAATAACATGCGTATGTACATCCAGATCCAAGTCTCTAGATAAGGAGACTGACTACACAGACTCTATTCAGCAATTACTACAGCTAAGTTTGGGACGAGTAGATATATGAGTGTTATTTCGCAATGATAATTTGTGTTTCAAGGTTTTATTTATCATAATTTCAATAACATGCGTATGTACATCCAGATCCAAGTCTCTAGATAAGGAGACTGACTACACAGACTCTATTCAGCAATTACTACAGCTAAGTTTGGGACGAGTAGATATATGAGTGTTATTTCGCAATGATAATTTGTGTTTCAAGGTTTTATTTATCATAATTTCAATAACATGCGTATGTACATCCAGATCCAAGTCTCTAGATAAGGAGACTGACTACACAAACTCTATTCAGCAATTACTACAGCTAAGTTTGGGACGAGTAGATATATGAGTGTTATTTCGCAATGATAATTGTGTTTCAAGGTTTTATTTATCATAATTTCAATAACATGCGTATGTACATCCAGATCCAAGTCTCTAGATAAGGAGACTGACTACACAGACTCTATTCAGCAATTACTACAGCTAAGTTTGGGACGAGTAGATATATGAGTGTTATTTCGCAATGATAATTTGTGTTTCAAGGTTTTATTTATCATAATTTCAATAACATGCGTATGTACATCCAGATCCAAGTCTCTAGATAAGGAGACTGACTACACAGACTCTATTCAGCAATTACTACAGCTAAGTTTGGGACGAGTAGATATATGAGTGTTATTTCGCAATGATAATTTGTGTTTCAAGGTTTTATTTATCATAATTTCAATAACATGCGTATGTACATCCAGATCCAAGTCTCTAGATAAGGAGACTGACTACACAGACTCTATTCAGCAATTACTACAGCTAAGTTTGGGACGAGTAGATATATGAGTGTTATTTCGCAATGATAATTTGTGTTTCAAGGTTTTATTTATCATAATTTCAATAACATGCGTATGTACATCCAGATCCAAGTCTCTAGATAAGGAGACTGACTACACAAACTCTATTCAGCAATTACTACAGCTAAGTTTGGGACGAGTAGATATATGAGTGTTATTTCGCAATGATAATTGTGTTTCAAGGTTTTATTTATCATAATTTCAATAACATGCGTATGTACAGACGAGTACATTACCATTTTCGTAATAATACTTGATCTTCGGAAATGTTACAGAATTAATGAAATTGCTGTCCACTTAGTTGTGCCAAATCTATTGCAATCAAAATGTTTGACATAACATAATAATCTAAATCAGTGAAGCATATACTGTTACCCAAATAGCTACGGTAAAGTCATGGAGGGTAATGATTTTTACATGTATGGACGTGTGTAAGTTAGTTTTAGTGTACATACAGAAAACTGAACCGATTTTGACAAATGCGGTAGGGTATGGGACAGGCTGAGGGGAAGTTTGTCCGGGCCTTAATCCGCGGGAACCACCTAATATGTGTCCCGTTCTACAGCACCATCTAGTTGTGCACCACATGAACTAATAAACACATTATAAAAGATATCGTGATGTACATAGATATAGGTATACGATACGTAGCATCATCGATATGTATGTGTGATTATATTCCAGTTTCTATAATTTAATATATGCCCTTAGCTACAAGATCTTCCTCGGTTCCAAAAGCTAATTTCATAAGGTCGTAGGATCTTGGCCCTGTCTGCATAGATCACGTCAGCTCCTATTTACTGGAGGGTGGTATGTTTGGGCCATGGCTTGTCACCATCAAGCGCGCATCATCCTAGGTGTTATTGAAGGTTTCCAGCAGGCGCACCGGTAATGCGCAAGCGTAAGCCCGTTATGTAACAATATGATTAAAGGAGGTTTTAATAGGGTTGTATGAAATTAAGTTATTTGAAAGTCCGGCTCCGTAGGTTAACATTATAATATCATTGCGGTATAGAAAATCAGAAAAGTAAACCTGGACGTGAAGAGATTTGAACCCGGAACCTCTCGCTTACCGGGCGGTTGCTGAACACAACCTGTGAATTTACCCATGTGCTTTCCCATACCGCAACGATATGTATCGATACTCACTTAAAAGTAAGCCACTTGTCCAGGTTTAATTTTCTGATTGTCTATACCGCAATGATATAAATTTTATTTAATGGAAATTTCTACGAGGTACTGAACTTTTTTCGCGTTGTTTCAAAAGTTTTTCTATGAAAGTGTTTCAGCATGGATAAAACGCCAAGTGTTTAAAATATATAAGTTTATTTCTATTGTTAGGCTTTCTTTATAAAACGAAACTCTTTTACAAACTTAAGCAACGTCCTTCTGTCTGTCCGCGGTGTAACACTAATACGGCCAGGCCAATTGATTAAAATTCAGCAAAGAACCAGCAGCGGGGACAAATCTTCCATGGGTATAAATGAAGCCCTCGCTCGGAGGACTACCTACTGGAGAGAGCAATATAAAATTCAAATCTAAAATTAAAGTGGAGAGGAAGGCTATCGATAAGCTGTGAAAGTTAACCCTAATATGACAAAAAATTCAACTATATATTTTTTATTTCATGTATTTTTACTTTTGTTTACGTCTAACTGAAAAAATGCGCTCATGTCTAAAAAGAACTCGACAACTATATCAAAAAAGGTACAATTTTCCAAAAAAATGCCATTTTGCCATTAGTGTGTCGATTTGTTTTTTTGTCATTTTAGTTTAAATAAGTAATTGTTTTATGGAATAAACTTCACATGAAAATAATATAATATCAGGTCCAGTAACAGAAAAATGACCTAGTGACCACCTAACGAGGTCGATATTATAGCGGATACCTTGGTTCACGAGACAAAGAGCACCCTCGCGAACACACCCTGAGAGTGAGTCTGAATTGTAATAATACATTTCATTGTGATAAACAACAGACATTGATTTATTCCTTATAATTGAATGTCTGTGTGATAAACAAAACACTCACCCTAATTTAGAAACTTCCTATATAACTATTATAAAAGTTGGTATGTTTAGGAGGTATCACATAGCACAGAAATGTATAGAGTCAATCTTGTGGACAGCTTTCCGGGGCTGTGAATATGTAAATAGTACTTAGCTTGGCTAAAGACTCTGAGGTACGAAGACTCAGAGAAAATTTTTCGTCCTATATTATAAATTTAACAATAAACCTTAGAAGTGGCAATTATTATTTATCACATTATTTGTATCAAAACACTACGTAATTATTGAAATAATTATGCATTTTATGGACACTTACACAACACTTATTCACATTCACTCACTCGCCTTGTTCACACCCCCCTTCTCTCCCACTCGCAAACATCCTTCCACTCTCACACACTTTTACACACCCTCACTCACGAATAAGAACTTACATTCAACACTTTTGTTTCCTTTGTTTTGGATTTACATTTAAAATGTGTTTTTTTTGCTACTTAATTTTCAGTAAAATTGTTTATAAAACTTTAGCATACTGTTCTAGGTACACACTTGTATAATTTATGGCTATGGAAGAGTAGTATAAGTATTTTATACTTACAAGAAGGTCTCAACAATGTTTTTGTTAAAATGTGTTTTGTACTGAAATAAATATTTTTGTATTTTGTATTTGTATTTTGTTTTTATATGGGCCTTCAAAGTCTGAAATAAATTATTTTTATTTTATTTTATTTATTTTTTATTTATAACTCGTAGCCTATTTCCCGCAGTTCCGCCCGCCCTGAACAACCCTCGACCTCTCTTTCTCACACTTGCTTAAGGGCCCATAACACCTGAATTCGCAGTCCTGCTCTAACGCTTCTGCTTTTTAACTGTCTATCCTACTCTAATCAGATGCCGCAGTTATTTTGAAATCGCGGCTACACTGATGGTTTTTTCATTTTTATGGAACAGTCTGCAGCTGCTTTATACTAATATCAGTTATATTATGCAAAGTTTTAGATCTAATTTCAAGTATTCATTGAATGCTATCGGTTTATTCTACGGTTTGGAGGTACTTTTGTAATTTTTTTCTATCGAGAAAATTCAATATAGTCAAGTTTTCACAGCAGCATTGACATAGCATTAGTCCTCAACTTTATCATATATTAATTTCAGAGTGATTGTTGCAGTATTTGTTGGTATAAAACAGGACCATGCGAAGCGAAGTGAGGTATTATACACCCTTAACAGAGGTGCAATTGTGTAAGAAAATTGTCACCAAATTCGATTGTCAAATGGCTATTCGGCTAATCAGATTACCCCGTTTGACAATTGAAATGATACGTTTTTAGTTGTCAACAACAAAACAAGCAGTCGTACTTATTCGACAGCAAAAAAAAACGATTTCTATTGTTATACGGGCTCATTTGCTTAGCCGAATAGCCATATGACAATCAATTTATTGCACCTCTGAAATGGTAATTTAGCTTTCTTTAACTATATCGCAATAACTTTTTTCCAAATAAACTTAATCGAATCTTGATACTATACTTAGCACTTATCGAGCCTTCAGTATGAATTTGACTGCATTAATTAATGTCGCCTCGTATATATATACCGGGTGTATTAATTATGTGCTCATGAAATTGAACCACGCGGAAACGCTTTCATCAAAACACTTTTGAAACAACGCAAAAGAATATAAATATATAGTACTTTCCTATAGACAATGACGAGATGTATCGAATATTGGTAGAGTAACCGCCCGGTAAGGAGAAGTCCCGGGTTGGAATCCTGGTTCAGAGCCCCTCACGTCCTTTACTTTTCTAATTTTCTGTACCGCAATGATATAAATTTTATTTATTGAAAATTTCTACGGAGTACTGAACTTTTTCGCGTTGTTTCAAAAGTTTTTCGATAAAAGTGTTCACCATATGGTTTAATTTTCTGAGCACTTCATTGATACACCGCAGAGAGGAGAGAAAAAAAATAAAAGTGATCAGAAAATAAGCAACAGACATCACCACTGAGTTTAAAGGTCAGATCCGTTGTTTTATTCTTCAAGTCTCTGAAGCTTTTTAGTCGTGGCCAGTCTTTGATGTCATCTTTCCATTTGTGACGTCATATCCTGGTGCTATTTGTCCGGGAATCTTGTCCTTGAGGATCAACCTCGAAGACAATTAAAAGAATGTATGGTTTATTCCCAAAATAAACTGATCTCGTTTTGTGCGGCTCTGTGTATTTACGTGTTTAGTGTACAAAGTTTAGTTCATTACAAATGATAATGTCTAAAAATATTCATAGTTTACTAGTGGACTTAACACTTATTATTGCTCGAATAATAATACTGTTCATTTATCTTTCTCTACTTCTTAAAACCATGATAAATAGTTTTTGAGTTAAGTTGTGAAAGAACAGATAATGAAGGCAGATGCTGTGTCGCTAGTGAAACTTCTTTGATGTTATTAGACAAAGGAACCCTAGACTACAAATAAAAGACCTAATTGTGATAAAATTAGGCAATGTAGCTTCAGTAATACACCCTAACTCCGAGAAAATTTTAAAGGTATAAAATAAAATAAACCAAAACCAGAAAGCATTTTTTTACTTTAGTCGATGAAGGGTCATTCACGGTCACACAAGGAAGCATTATTGTGCGGAGGTAAACGTATCATATCTATCTTACGTATATCTATCTTAAGTTTTCTATGTACCTACTACTCGTACAATGGCTTACGCTCCATTACCACGTCGTAACTCTGCGGAAAGTCGATAGCGGACGAATTACGGATCTTAGGTTAATTAATATGGCATTATTTATGTACATTATACTGAGAGTTTTAGTAACAATAATATACACATAAACCTTAACATTGACACCGTTTATATTTAAATAATTGTAAATAATCATTAATGGAATTTTCATTTAGTAGATTTATCACAACAATAAGATATTATGTATTGTATACTATACGTATACCTAAGTACCAAGTTATATCTATAGATAAATAAATTTTAGGCAGTCTGTTCTCAATTAAACCCTTCATTATTATCTGCCTACTCGCATAAAACCAAACTTTAACAAAATATAATAATACATGCAAAGATTTTGTCCGCCTTCAGTACCGAAAAATTATCAAAGGTTCCTTGTTCTGGTAAAATAAGAATAAATAAGTGAAACAAAAGCTCTATAAAGTGATGTATCTGTAGAGAGGTGGGGGGGCTCAGTTATATACGCGGGATGCGCCGGAGTGCCGCCAGCAGCGCCGCGTCGCGCACGCACACACACACACCCGCTCATCTCCAACTGTGACCGTTTCGAACTCAAGTTTGACAGTTTAGTGACAGTTCATTTAATTGTTGTGCTAACGGACTTTCCTACTACCCGGTGAGTAGATGTCAAAAATTACGTGTGAGATAAAAATGTGTTTTGTGACTTTTAGTGCAATTTAGGAACTGAAACAAAAAGTATTGTTACCTTTAGAATCTGTAGTGAAAATAGGTTTTCCTTAAAATTAATTATACTCACTTCTAGTAACGTAATAACAATATCCGCATTCGATAATTCATTATAAATTCCAGGGGAAATGATCTTGATTACAATAATTATGATTTTCCTTGTTCAGGCACGATACTGCACACATGAATTGCATTCTTGTCACAGCAAACTTATAAGTTCATAGACTGCGCGAGTAGACACTCAGTAATATATTTATATTTTAACGAATACATTTTATTTTACAGCGGAGTCCCACCAGCACAGCTAAGATGGCTTTCATGAAAAGTTTGGTGAGTAGTTCTGAGCAGTTTTATTTTATTTCGTATTGTGGAATCAAAATTGAATGCCAACGACATATTTAAAAAAATATATAATAGCATTATGATAGGTATTTACTTATGAAATTGCCAAAATTTTTAACAGATTCATTATTTCATGATACCTGTAAATCGATGGCGGTTTCCAATATTTGTTTTCTGTTTGAAAGTTGATTTCAAGGTTTTTTATCTCCGTATTAAATTTTGTTTTTATTTTCAGAATTAAGTCTTTAAAGACAATTCGTTTTAAGTGTCATCCGTTATCATGATAAGATTCGTAATAACTTTTAACAGGTGACACTTTTCAAAAATTTAATTTTAGTTTCTGTTAGTTTAATGTTGCCATTCCTAAAATAAATGGAACAACGTTGTACTGAAAACTAAGTTTTCCTCAAATTCTCCATACGAAACGGCAATTTCATAGGTAAAGACCTATTATTTGGAAAATAAAATCAAATGGCAATGATGTTCTAACACTATTTGTTATTAGTATACCTACTCGTACCTACTATGTATAAGTGTTATGATAGTTGGTGCGCGCAGGCGAATCTGTTTCAGACAAAAATAGTAGAAATATTATTATTTTATAAATTAAACTACATAACCTATATATATTACGACTAAAATTTTAATTGTTGAAAAGCTAAAACCTAGAGTCTATACTTTATCTCTCTGAAAATCAATCAGTTGTTTCATACTTTTTGGTCAAGTAGGTACATACATATGTACCTTTTCTATGGAATACTTATTTTTTCGCGGTTTTTGTATTGGACTTAGTAAAATTAACATTTCACGTATCGCGTAATAAATTGTATTCAAGTTTAATCCGACACATCTGTTAATTACAAATCCGTTAGGCTATAGCTGTAGTAGTGCGTGTGTGTGAATCCCTTTCTCGTAGTGTGCGTAACCTCGGGGGCGCTACAACACTAGTGTTGGCTTTTCAGTGAATAAAAATCCAGCTTAACACATCATTTTATTTGTCTAATAGAAACAAGTGAGAATGTAGGGCGACATCTCTGGTTATAATAGTTCCTCAATATCCCGCAAACTGTGACGCATGCCGCAGCCTCCGGCGCCGCGTCGCGCCCTCCCATACTTTGTTATAGAACTGTAAGTTATGGCGAGGAGCCCAGAGTATTCCAAACACGACAAATCCAGCGTCTTCGACTCTATCCAAAACCCAAAATATATATATATATCATTATAAATTAGATCACAAGAATATTCTAGTCCAAAACTAAATAGAGAGATTACCTTAGGATTAAACTACTTGGTTAAAAACAAGATAGCTTTTTTTGCTATTTGCAACCGTTTTCTATTATAAATACGCATTAAAATTACTTATTTTTATATTTTTTGCGTCTCTAAACCTTTATGAAACATTTTACGACCATTTTTGAAGTGAATTTCGTCCTGTGTTATAGTAATTCCTTTTTCCCTAGATCCATCAAAACGTCCTAAACTCAAATGATTTTGGTGCAACATACGATTATCCTGTACCGGAACGCAATGTGCAATATTGTACCATGTTATCACTTTATGTTTTGACAGCGGCGTGTTTGCATAGCGTCGTGTTGCCAATTCTGACGACTTCACTGCAATTTTAGAAAATAAAAGATCGAGTTACAACACTTATCAGATTTACCCAAATGGGAAATGTCTGAATTGGTACTTCGCGGAGTTTTCTGTCGGTATCTAATTCGCGTGTTCGACCGACGCGTCGACTTGCTCTCGCTCACACGTTGCCGCGTATCCGAACGTGCGGTAAATAACATAGAACCGTCAGATACGAGCCGTTTAACTTTACTTTATCGCTCATTCACGCTTCTACTGTTAACTAGCTCAATATCTGGTTTTTCATGCGATGAAAAACTATATAAACTTTGTTACGAAAACCCGTTTGCGTATTTTCTTGGGTAACATAATACCTACAAATTGTACTGTCCGTAGCATTACTAAAAAACAATACGTTTTTGATTTAAAAAAATAATTCACAAATGTCCTAAATTTAAAAGAAAATATTAATCTCTCTTGTTTGACAACTTCCTTACTATGATTTGTCTTGTCTCAACCCCGAGCACCCCTAACATACACATGTCTGGACCGGCCTTGATAGCTGTGGTACTCGTGATATTGTAAATCTAATATCTGTCTTCATTATTATATTACATATCAAACGGTGCTAGCTCAGTCGACAAGATGCCGAACTTTTATCTTAAGATCCAAGTTCAAATCCACCAGAACAATATATTACTGCTTGCATATTACCACTCGCTAAACAGTGCAGAAAACCCCAGTTAAACCTACACTATAGCCCGAGTACGACGATGGGCACACTCGCTATTACGTTTGGACAAATAAATCGTTGTTAAAACGTGGGTGACACGGATCGACTCGCCACTGAAGTAATGCAACAACAGGCGATGCGTCGTGAAGCTCGCTTGTTTACCGAGAACTTGCGTGATACTTCTGCTGGTTACCAAATATTTACAGTATTATTAGAAATTTCCTCGTTTAAATACATCGTCACGACATGAATCCTTGAGGGCCTGTCAGCGATATTGCTGATATTCACCCACGATTCAGCGACGATTCTTATTACGTCCCAGCGTAATGGGTGGTGAGCCCTATATCCCTGTAATAAAATAATACAAGTTCACTCAAGTGCTCGCCTTCAGCCCCGACTATTGCCTACAGTTGTCCTTATCTGTCTGTAGCTTGTAGTTTAGTGGTTATTGGATATGTAAATCAGAACTGTTGCAAGATGAGTCTTTCGAGGTTGTAGTGTAACTAGAAACAAAACAGCGAATTAGGAGTTACAACAGAAACTGATTATTCGTTAACCTTGAATAACCTTTCTTTCCTCCTTTAATCATTTTTGTACACTACATTTTCTAAATCTATCGATCTATAGAATACAATACTTAAATACTATTGACTCTTTTGTTATTTGCCCGTTTTAACATAATTATAATCCATAACTTGGACATGGTTAGGAAAAAAAATGGTATTTTAAGCTATATGGTATATAGCTATATATATATAGCTTAAATCAAACAAGCGTTTACTCTTTGTTATTTACAAAATAATTCACTTAAAAGAAAACCTCATTATAATAAAATTCATTAAAAAGTACATTTTACTACATAGATTTAGACAACATCTTCAGTCAATATCAACTTAATCGCACAAATATTCATAACTTGAAAAAGTAAGTTCACGCACCGCGTTGAACTCTTCTGTATTGAATAACTTATTGCGCACGCGACGGAATAATTAAACAATGCTACAGTATTTTAATCACAACCCAGATATAACTGCCAAGCTATGGATAAGTTTTGCATGTATATTTTTGCTAATTTAGCATTAATACAGAATGCTAATTAGTATTAAAACCTAAATAAATGAACTTAAATAAAAAACTAAATAATGAAAAAATACATACCTATATAAATAAATAAAAATTCTTACAAATAAAAAGCCTCATCCAAATCGCTGCTCCGCGACAAGGTGCGTAGTATGCTGGCGAAAAATTTAGCATTGAAAATAGTAATTTAGAGTGAATGTAAGTGTCGATAGGGACAACAAAGTGGCGAACATCCAGTAAACAATGCAGATTGCGTCACCGCGTCATTCTGCAGTAACCGCAGCATGCGGTGACGTCCGTTGCGTCATCGCTCGCTGCTCAGCGGGATCACCTGCGCCTGCGCCTCCCTTCGGCGACACGCACAACACAAACGTTCACAAATAATTATAATATACGAGTAATATCTGTGCAACGATAGTGTTCCGGTGACAACCGCAAGTCTCTCGGCGACGACCACATGAGTTCCGGTGACTACCTCTACCTCATTCATAGTCCCGGCGACTACTGACTGTATTTATAACTCATAGTAACTCATCTTTTTTAGCACTGCTGTAATGCCATTTGAATAGCTATCTATTATTAAATATGTATACAAGAAAACAAACTTATTATAAGTGAGATGGAAAAAGGCAGGCGCCGGCGCTAATGAGAAATCCAGGGATAGAAAAGGTCAAGAAACGGTGTCACATCAGCATACTGCTCATTCCGCAGCCGTCACGTTGAGCCTCACTAATTACTGTTACCACATGATGTCATGCTGTCTGCCGGCCGCCCGCGCTGGCTGGTCGTGAGTCCCCGGTGTTGTGGTCGGCCGGTCGGTGGAGAAAGCCGTAAGTTCAAGGTCGCGCTCATGATGTGTGTCAGTGGCCACTTCCGTACTTGTTACGTCACATATACGCAAACACAAACAATGGTCCACAAATCCCCGTAACGATAAACAAATGCGCAACGCACCTCACGTGCCTGTTTGTTTTGTGCGAATGAGTGTTTGTGCATTTGCTTATACATTATCGCAAAAGTGCTTACATAATGAGTGCGTGCCGACTTACTTGCGACCACTTCGACAACCATCTGTCAAACAACAATGGCGAGTGTGTCTGCTAATTGACAGATTTTCGGCGATGAAAATAGTTAAATAGGACATCTCTTAATATCTTCGGTCGTATTTCTCTTTTGACCTAGTTTTCAAACAAACCAACTTTTGCGATAATATTAAACTGATATTCGGAAAATAACTATTTAAAGAGCCCAGCAATACTAAGTTTTTGTTTAATCTGAGAATACCACCGTCATTTTCGTTTCCCTGTATCTGATTTGTCTCTAAGTGTGTCAAACCTAAGCCACAACCAAACGTCACAGAAGTATTGCAACGAATCAGGGCATTTCGGTTCGTACTCTGACATGAGAAAGTCTTCGTTGCGGGAGTTACTTGGTGTCACGAGCTCTTGTGACGAACTTTTTAGGACCTAGGGACTTTTAGAATTCGGCCCTTATTAACATGTATGTACATAAATACGTAAGTACGTATGTAGAGCAGTATTATCGACGGATGCGCTCGCCTGACAAGATAACTATCTGTCAGAGCGGTGAAGTAAATTGATCAGTCCGCTGCGGCAGAACACGAGGATCGTGACTGCAGCATCCGAGCTCCGAAAATATTAATAATATTTGTAGCAGTAGCTCCTGCTCACGTGGTGGGAACCAAAATTGGATTTAATGTCTCAGGGATCTACGAATTCACGCTCCATGCTTCTTGCAGGAGACGAGTATTTTACGTAACCCAAAGTGTTAGTTTACCTTACTGCTGAACTGAAAATACTGATTTATATTTTATCTCACCAAATTATAACTCATGTCAACGAAAATGTGACTTGATTGTATAAACTAGTTGGTTATTAAATTTTTCTGTTATTATTATTTTCGATTAACTCACACTGAAATCAAAAAACTTGATTATCTCTAACTAATAAAATAATATACTCGATAAAATCTGATTCCTGAATTGATTCAAACAACTCTCTTCGAGAGACAGGAACACAACACAATAAACACAAAATTTTAAGGAAAAAAAATACAATAAAACATTTCTATTTGAATTTTTCACGTGTGCGGACAATTTGTGTTGACCTCTCTGGACCGGGAAATCCTCAACCAGGCGATGACTAATGAGCAACGAAGTTAACCGATGGGACGAGACGCCGTCAATGGAGGATGTGACGAACGATCAGAGAGACAGCTCTCTATTGTCGCAGATGACAATAATCAGTTACGTCATAGATGAGATAGTGATTGAGGCCGCGCCGCGCCGCTCTGTGGGAAACATCGTCAAATGTGACACGACTTATGTCATTCTATCTTTAGATATAAAACGTAAAGGTCAGCGTTTCTAATATAATGTTTCATTTACTTCATTTTTATGGTTTATTGTACCACGGTTGCAAGCGCAATTACTACATTGTAATGTACAGTAGCTTCCTACAAATGTAGTCAACGGTTTACCTGAAGTAAAAAGATCATTGGGTCATGAGGTCACGGCACGAGTTGCTTTGTCTTACTTTTATCACGTTATTTATGTTAAAAACAAACGCAAAACGTGGAAATAGCCGCTAGGTAGGCTTCAAATTCTGACATAACTCTGTTTTTATTCTAATTCTCTAGAAAAACAAAATTATGAATTCGGTTCATCGATCTCCCTCCTCGTGGATCCAAAATGAGGTTAATCACTCCGCGCGTCTTCTTTTCTTTATCGATAGTCGACATTATTGAGTAGTGATTGCAGGAAATATATAGGTATGTTTAAAACAAGAATAATTATTTAATAAGACAGTAATTTTAAACTTGTTTATATCTGAATAGGGTCAGTTGTGGAAATCGCAACTGAAAATCAGCACAGTGGCTTTATTTTGCATAATGCTGAGTTGAGTACCCTTTTCACTTCCCCATTTTTACAAGTTTTTTCTAACCGTTACTTTTAATGGTTATTTTTATGATGAAATTTGTGTTGTATGTAGAAATTTCATTCATATATAAATAAGGTCCTACAATTCAAAGTGAAAAAAAAATCAAGAGGAGATTGAGTACAAATCACCAATAGACCACTTTCCGCCGAAACGAATTTTTACTTGTGCGACTTTTTTTTCACTTTTCCATAGAAATTTAGTCAGCTGATTTAACCACAGTGTACAGGAAACCAAAATAAAAATGACCAAAATATATTTTGCTTTTTTATTGTTTCTTGTATATCAGTTAAATTATACACAATCTATCCTAGAATTATTTTCACTTATTATTATATGTAGGACCTTATAAGTCATTTCATACAAATGAAAAACAACACGTTACTTTACCATTATATTATAATTTATATTATGTTTGTGTATGGATTTATGTAACTCATTATTAGTCAAACTATTATGTTATACATTTTAAATTAATTAATTATAATAATAGATTCGCATACACAAATTCATTTAATTGTTGCATTTTTTCTAACATTATTGGTATTTGTTGCCGACTTCCCCTTGAATTATTGCGATTCACGGCAGCACGTCGTTCTGTGACGTCACGCGGCGGTGACTCCCGAGCTCCCCGCGCGTCCCGCGGCGGTTTCACGTGCCACCACTAGCTGCTTGATACTGAAGTGCACTCACTCGCGCGCAGCAGGAACATACCTATTATATTTCACTTTCATCTCACACAATGAGAGTTTATAACAAAAACCAGAACTCGAGAACATTGAATGTTGCCAGAGATCAATGGCACTGAAGTCTCCACAGAGGCATACAACAGATTGCTTCATGAGTTTTTCCGTGACTTAACTAACAATAGATAGTGAGGATCAACGTTTACGCATTGTTTCTTAGCTCAGAGCATTGATTTATTAGCAATAATAAATCACACACTTTTTCTCAGAATAATAAATTACATAAATCTATTAGCGATTTTATGTTACGTAATGTCTCATCATGCTAATAAATAAGTTAATGCATATTTATTTCACAAATAAGCGATGTGCACTTGTTTTAGTCAATTTCGGTTTTGAACAATACTGTGTCGATTGCGCGGCGGCCATTGTCGCGGTTTCCGTGGCAACGAGCCTGACTCCCGCGTCTCAGACTAGTTCCCAGGTGGCGCAGCCAAGTGTCGCATCTGAATCCTTTGTGCGATGTACTCTGTGGTAAGATTTATTTGCACATTGTTAAGGATGTATTACCAAATTGGGTTAAATCTAGAAATGTCAGTCATTTCTCTCGCAGCTTCACAATGCACTTTGCTCTGGCAATCATTACGTCTCTTTTTAAAAGCATTCATTTGCCTAATCATAATCACTTCACGTAACATTTTCCATTGCAGTAACTAAGTGCAAAGATACATGCCACGTCTAAGTCATATCGCTACTTCCTATCTCGTACCTCGCTCACGAGAACTTATATATCCTCATATTTATCTGAATCAGATAACTAAAAACCTTTTCCGCTGATTAAAGCCTATTTGATTACTTAATCTTGTTTAATTATCAAGTTTTTGTACGATACAATTCCACCTGCGGTACTCAATCTGAGGTGCAATTGTGTAAGCCAATCGTGTTCAAATTCGATTGTCATAGTCATATGGCTATTCGGCTAAGCAAAAAAGGCCGTTTGACCATTTAAATCGTACGTTTTTGGGTGTCAACAACAAAACAAGACAAATGTACGATTTCGAATGTCAAACGGACTAATTTGCTTAGTTGAATAGCCATATGACAATCAATTTGAATACAATTAGTTAACACAACTGCACCTCAGATTGAGTACCGCAGGTGGAATTGTAGCAAATTACCCCGTTTGACAATTGAAATCGTACGTATTTGGTTATCAACAATGAAACAAAACAATCGTATTCATTTGACAGCCAAACATTAACGATTTCAATTAATGGTCAAACGGGCTAATTTTAATTAAACGAGAACTACGTCAGTTGTTTAGGTTTACCGAGTGATCGTGTAGTAGCCCGCGAAGTCGGGAACTTAGATGGAACGCGCCGTCCTTGTCCTGCCTATGCGGCGGACATATTGTCCTCGCACTCACACAGTGCTGCATCATTAAATTGAAACTTGAGGCAAAATCTGCAGGTTGTACTAGTAAAGTGAGGAACTTCAGTGACCTCTTTTTTGTAATTTTATTATGTTTGTTTTGATATATTATTAAAATAAAGATCTTTATTTAATGTATTATTCATAAATTATAGATATAGTGGAATACTTAGATAAATGTAATTCCTTCTAACTTGAGATTTTGCTTACATACCAGCCTGAGTGAGTGTTATGTCACGAAAGATTCTCTTTCTTAGAACTTCGGCTTTTCTATCATTAAATAGTCATTATAAACTCGCAAAAAATGGCGACCCATTTCTTTATCAAATGCTTTCGCTTTCACTTACATGTCGCCCGTATGTACGTACGTCGCGCTATCTTCGCTATTAATTATTATATTTAAATTTAACTGTGTCCCCCCCGCCCCGACTGGTTAGTGCAAGTTGATTAGGGTTATCATGACGTAACGCATTTAAATACTTGTTTTTGTTTAAGTATCATTAGATTTATCACCAAATCACTAAATTCTGATCTTAAACTGAAAGAAGCTAAACCTCGTAACAAGATGAACTTTCTTCATGCTGCCTCAGCTTACTATGATGACCTTGTTCTTGCAACGTGCGCGCGCGCAGAGAAAGTGAAGCTACAATAATACAAAAAGGTTGTTATTAATAAAGATCTCACGTCACATAACACATCCTCTTCAATTGTTATTGTGTGTTTTGTAATTCATTATGCTAATTACGAATACTCAGTCACCATTTTATTAATGTGATATCAGTAAACAAAGAGTAAAATTGTTTGTCGTATACCTATCCCTCTCTATTCTCTGTGACACTCTTTTGTTGTCTTCCTTTCAAATGATACATTATTTTAACAGATTTCGTTTGCACCGTAATTTACAAAAACAAACACATACATAAATATAAATGTAGGTTGCGGTAATAATATATACTAATAATTAAATACAATAGGTATTTACGGTATTTATGTTAGACTCTATTCAGAAATATTAAAATAAACTCCTCAATTTTAGGTAATTAAGAATCATAAACAGTGATCTCGTGGTGCCGCGTGCCACACTCCTGAGTACAATTATATAAAATCATGAGAAATAATCTAATTTTATAATAATTCTGCGACCAGCAGATATCAGATATGATACTATAGGTGTGTGCGCATTTAAAATAACTTTCATTAGTAGAACCGTTGTTATCCAAAAGATAAAGTAGACAAGAGCAGCCGTCCCCTCTTTGTTAACGACAACTATCTTTCAGTACTAGCTGGTTTGCTTTTCGAAGCTGACACAAATAGTGATTCGTGTCCGCAACCTCCGGATTATTAACCCGAGACTCAACGACTGCGCCACAGAGGCGATCATCTAGTTGTCACCAATGTGGGCCACTCGTCACACTCCGGACAATAAGCATGGATATCTGTTTAATCGTTTAGGACAAAGAAGGAAACTGCCACCGGTCTTGCAGACTCTACTCCGGAACGAATTTAAATAAATTAGCATGTTTTAATGTGTCTATCTGTACGGAGGTATTGTTCTCGTTGCATCACAGCGCGGTGCCCACTGTGCTGCTGGCTGACGCAACCGTCATCGTCGCAAGGTTGGTAGACCTGCGGCACGGCGCGGCCCAGCGGCCATGTTCACGGATGTGGTGCTCTTTGTGGACGCATTGTCACGAATGTACATTGTTTCTATTAGCGAAGTCTGCTGAACACTGAACTGAACACTTGTAAAAACTTCATGCGGAAGTTTTGATGAATGATCGTTGTCATGTAGACACGAACTGCAAACAGAGTTGCATCCAAAGCAGGAACCGTGTACCATTACCGGTATAGAAATGAGGCTGGAATATTGATATAGTACTCCGGGTATACAGATATTACATCCATCCATCCGCCCAACAGCCTGATTCAATGAGTTCAAACAGTGACACCCGACATGCTTAGGACGAAACTGAAATTTAAAATAACACCGTAAGAAGAAGAAAACCTATCAAACTCTTACCAAACACAAGTTACAAGTCCATTCACAGAACCGAACAATTCTCAGTGTTCCTTGCATATGCGGATACGTTGAACGGAGAATTGTTGAACATTTTCAAATAACTTTAGCCACAGTGATTGTACGACGTTTCTCGTTGCTCTTCCTTGTCGGTTTATGATATATGATGCAAGTATGTGCACTACTAACGTATTTCGTTTGTGCATTTTGCTCTTTATTGATATGATACCATCAATTTGACTACTGACAACTATCACGACCTTCCACGGAACCTCCAGTCTGTTCACCGACCGTGTGTTCACAGGCCGGCCCGGGATGTCCCACATTTGTTTAAGTAATCTCTATTGTAAACAACTTCAAGGATGTCCCTATCTGTACAGTAGTTACAGATCAACTTGTTCCAGTAAGCAGCACTTGGGAGCTTATCTTTAAGTTATTTTGTCCAACAATAGACCGTTACGCAAGTCACTCAGTACTCGAGCAAGGCGCAGACAAAACCCACGTTTTATAGAGATGACTATCGTGCTTGGATCCGCGAAAGTGCCTCCATTACCATACTCTCGAGGACTTTACGCGCTGCGCCTACAAACGGTGCTGATTGTATTTTTGGCTCGAAGAATATAATAAAATTAAAAACACGTGGTCCTTTACATTTCTCCTATTTAAGTTTCTAGTCTTGAAACTATCATCAAAGTTTACATACACAAACAGACCTTCTTTCTATCAAGCGGTTATACTCCGCTATAGTATTGTACTTTTGTTGCGTCATTTTAATACAATACGTCGGAATCACCTGCGTTGTTTGCTGCACTAGGCGCCATGTCACGATGACACGTGTGTGTATTGTCCAACGCATGAGGCATGGCAAGCGTGGCGTGCGTGTGCGACATGTGGCCTGATCACCCGACCAACACTGTCTTCCCTCACATAGCAGTGTGCTCTCATGTAAAACACATTACCAAACTGAAGTTCAAGTTTGGGTGAACGAAACTTTGACTTCGAGGCATCGTGATCCACTATAGTTTATGCCTAAACTCGGTAGTCTGCGTTGCTAATGGAATAGTTGGGTTGACTCAATGTCAACCTGAAAATAGTTGAAAAATATTTAAATGAACTCGTACGTTTCAAAATATTTACGTAGAACTTGTGAGAAGGCAAACTGCTATTTTCTGATCTATGATGGCTTCGCGATAAAACAATTATTAGTATATTCGAGATTTCACGATTATTCCATACCAATCTATTCATGAACAGTGATGGACCTCGAAACCAATTGTGTCCCTTCATAAGTATAAATATTGAAGATAATAGGTCTGTAGTGTTCTGTTGCCTAATAGCGGTATCTATCAAATTCTATGACCCATCATCGGAGCACGCACAGCCAGGGAGACTCATAATGACGATGTGGCAACCTCACCTTGACTCCGGAGAAAAATCCTCAATTTCGCAAAGTGAAGAAATGTGGCAACATCGCTGTCGTGCAATTACTTGTCGCACCTAAACTGTGGATTTCGAAGCTTGACATTGTTAACAGATAATAAAGAAATTCGGATAGCAATTAAACTATATCTAGGTACCATATACATATATACTTTTAGATACTGCCAAAATTTACAGAAAAAAATGAATAAAAATCTTTATAGGGTAAAGTTTGTCAGCCTTCCTAGGAATTTGTATCGTCTTCCATATACAGCGTACATCTTCCAGCGGCAAATAAATAATCACTTCACATTGTTTCACATCACACATCTGTAGCTGTCAAAGCGCTATAAGTTATTATAGCAGTCACAGTGTGATTTCACGTAACAGACTAATAAGCAGGTGTGATCTGGTTATCTGGGCCCTGCGTGCGCGTGAGTCGATAATTACACAAAACTAATGAGGTTTTATCTGTTCTGTTCCAGGTGGTGACTGCTCTGGTCTGCTCCGTGCTACTCGTCGCTGCCGACGCCAAGCCGCCCAAACAGAGGAAGCATTACAAACGTGATGGTAAATATCCCAATTACTAGCTTTATTGTTGTCGGGTACCTACTTAAATCATGGGCCAATGACGTAGACACCTAGCATGGAAAGCAGATAAAGAGCCCGAGTTATCTACTCGGTGCCCGAGACTCGCATTCCTATATATCTTCAAGTTTCAAACCAAAGCAGTATCTTATCTGAATTAAAGCACCGATACCTTTGTTCGCAGCGCCCCTGAGCTCGTCCTACCTGCCACCGTCGAGGCCCTCGTCGAGCTACGGAGCACCCTCCAGGCCCTCCAGTAGCTACGGGGCGCCGAAACCCTCCTCTAGCTACGGGCCTCCACCCAGTAAACCTTCGAGCAGCTACGGAGCTCCACCCTCATCGAGCTATGGGGCCCCGGCTCCCAGACCGTCCAGCTCTTATGGAGCCCCGGCACCTCGCCCATCTTCAAGCTATGGTGCCCCAGCCCCTAGACCTTCCAGTTCATATGGTGCCCCTGTAAGACCCCCAGCGACTAGCTATGGAGTCCCTACTGGTCCCTCTTCATCTTATGGCGCTCCATCCAAGCCCTCCAGTTCTTACGGCGCCCCGGCACCATCTAGCTCTTATGGCGCACCTGCCCCTTCAAGTTCTTACGGTGCTCCAGCTCCATCCAGTTCGTACGGTGCTCCAGCCCCATCTTCTAGCTACGGCGCTCCCGCACCATCATCCAACTACGGTGCCCCGGCGTCCGCACCGTCAAGCTCTTACGGTGCTCCGGCTCCATCATCTAGCTACGGTGCCCCCGCTCCATCGTCCAGCTACGGTGCACCCGCTCCATCGTCTAGCTACGGTGCTCCTGCTGCTGCCCCATCTTCATCCTACGGCGCTCCGTCAGCTCCGTCATCTTCGTACGGCGCTCCATCAGCTCCATCCTCATCGTACGGTGCACCATCCTCCGGTGGCGGTGGATTCAGCAGCAGCGGATTCGGAGGTGGTAGCTTCGGCGGTAGCGCTCCTTCATCGAGCTACGGCGCCCCCTCAGCACCTTCTAGCTCGTATGGAGCTCCCGCCCAGGCCCCATCTAGCTCATACGGCGCACCTAGCGCTGGTGGATTCTCATCAAGTGGGTCTGGATTCTCGTCAGGTGGCGGATCTGGTGGCTACTCTTCTGGTGGTCACGGTGGTTCAGGCGGCGGTGGCGGCTATTCTTCAGGTGGACACGGAGGCTCTGGCGGCGGTGGTGGCTACTCTTCCGGCGGCCATGGTGGCTCAAGCGGCGGCGGCGGCTACTCTTCAGGTGGACACGGAGGCTCTGGCGGCGGTGGTGGCTACTCTTCCGGCGGTCATGGTGGTTCAAGCGGCGGCGGTGGCTACTCATCTGGCGGCGGCGGTGGCTACTCATCTGGCGGCTCCAGTGGCGGTTACTCGTCTGGCGGATCCGGCGGACACGGCGGCGGTTCAGGCGGCTACCCCAGCGGCGGCGTCCCGGAAACCATCAACCAGAGCTACGACTCCAACGGTGGTTACGTCTACTAGACTCCTACTCAAGCTCCCTGAAGTTTCTTCCCTGAGTGTATCTATCTATCAGTCAGTTCGCGGCAAGAGAGAGTGTACAGTATTGGATTGGACTATGTCTTCGCGATGGGTTCTCTAGTAATGCCTCCTTGGTTAGTCTCTCTATTTATTTAGTACTCTATGTATGTGCTCACCTGACTCTGCTCTTACTTAGACATCGAAGTGATTGTCGAATGGAAAGTATTAATTAATTTAATGTTAGTAAAGAACTGTACAAAAATTATAGTTATTAAGGATAAAACAAATACTTTTTTATAAATAAAGACATTTTGTAAATAATTGTATTTATAGTCGTATTATTGTATTGCCCTCTTGTGTGTATTTCATAGAACGATTTGAGGAGAATGTGATACGTGTCTAACGCTGTATGGGAGAGATTTTTTATGTTTTAAGGTTTCTCAGTTCAGAGTACATCCAATCATGATATCTGTAAATGTAACCGTGTATTTCTTTTTGTTACTCTTAAAAATATAATTTTTACCATTCCCATAAACGTACATCAACATGCAATCTGTTTAAAAATAGGTTTAAAAATGCATTGTGAATAACCCGTCCATATTTCCCGGAATCTCTACATTGTTACACTTTGTAATTTATGTCCACGGTAGCGAACCGGTGCGTCCACACAGAAGGGCACAGGAATAAAACCCTGAAACACTGACGCCCTGAAAAGCCTCAGGTTGGCGATGCTGACTAGCTAGGTTACTTACACAAGGTGAAATTTGGCTGGTTTTGGAAACTAGTGATGACACTATTTTGCGTTAACCAACAAATACCCTGAAGCGTCAATAAAAAGCGCAATACATTATAATTATGTCTGTGCGCAATAATTATTATGGTGGCCAGAGATTATACTAACTATTTTAGAAATTCATATTGTAATAGTCTTATAACATTTTATTTTTGTTGACCTATTTGGTCTTTCGTTTTTATAATTATATAATTTTGAGTACTACTTATATAAAAGTACTAATTATTAGTAGAATCATAAACAGAATGAACCAAACGAATGCCCCCTGGAGGAAAAGTACCTTAAAGATAGCAAATTTTACTTAAAGGAATCTTTATGCTAGAGGAATAATATTATCACATTATAATTCGTCTTGTAAAAGAGCAATAGGCAAACTTTTTCCAACAAATATCACTGTCACCTATTTAAGTTTTGGTATTTAATAACAAATCTATATGTATATTTATATACCTAATCAAATATTCAATACCACTTAAAGTGACGTTCCAGATGGGCAAGAAGAATTATTTTCCCACTTGGCTAACTGAAAAGCTGAAATTACAAAAGCGTATTTTCTGTTTTTCAGTTATCAATACTATATCTGTATGCATTCTTAATGACATATTTGCTCTGAAAAATTGTTGAACATGCTTAGTATTGCCATGCCCTATTAAGGGTTAAAGTTAATGAAAACAGCATACAATGAATTATAAAAAATCAACTGCCTTAACCGGATATCGAAGCGGACAAATTAAAAAAAACACCTGTATTTTTATTACCGATGGAACCAAATTCTTGTTATTAGCATAGTATCATAAATTAAAGAAAGACCATGAAATTTAACATCTTCATAACAAAACCCTTAAAAGTATCACAAAATTCTATATTGTTTGATGTACGGGAAAGACGCAGGAAAAAAGAATTATGAATTTTCCTGAACAATATTTTAAAATGGCACATCGATACAGTAAATGAACATATCAGAATGTAATTGTAAAATGTTGTTCGGGAAAATGAATAATCTGCATCTTTTTCGTACTTCTATCAATATTGAATTTTGGGATATTTTTAAAAGTTTTGTTATTAAAATGTAAAACTTCATGGTCTTTCTTTAATTTATGATACTATGCTAATAACAAGAATTTGGTTCCATCGGTATCATCAAAATACAGGTGTTTTTTTTTAATTTGTCCGCTTCGATACTCGGTTAAGGCAGTTGATTTTTTAGTACTATGTTAGTAGAAGAATTTGGTTCACATGTTTGACCCTTTCGATCGGTATCATATTTTTATACAGGTGGTTTTTTTTCAGATTGATCCGGTTCGATTCCCGGTTTATGCGGGTGATTTGTATAAATTCTTTGAATGTAGATTTCCTTAACTTTAAAAATAAAATAAAGGTTCCTTTCAGTAAAATTTAGTACATAATATATGTTTAATATTTAAGGCACTTTCCCTCCAGGGAAATGTCCGGCACTTTAGTACTCACAGTTTTGACTATATTGAGCATGCCTGGATGGCCTAGTAAATATCTATACTGATAATAAATTAGTTTGAGAGTCGTGTCTGTACATTTTATATTTTTGCTAAATTATTATTATTATTGGTTATTAGTATTGTACTGAGGCAAAACATTTTTTTGTCTGTCTGTCTGTGTGTATGTTCCGTTTCAACTCAAGAACCACCTAACGGATTTCTCATCGTAGCAACCCTGGTCAACACATAGGCTATAAGAGGTGTTCATAAAATAACGCACAAGCTGAAAAAGGGGCAAAGATTAAATAAACGCGAGCGAAGCCGCGGGCAAATGCTAGTCTTAAAATAATCTGTTATGTTATTGGGAAGAGTTAGTCCTTCAGCTAATTAGTAATTACCCTATTTAGTTTATGTAATTGAAGAAATAGAAGCTCATTTGATAGGGTAACGTTTTATATCATTTTTTGACGTTTGGGAGGTTTTACAATAATCAATGTAACGATTTGAGTAACAATAAATAAACTTTTAACACGAAAAAAATTGCCGACTTCAAATATAATAGCAGACATTCAGTAAAAAGTTCAAAATAATTACATGCTGACCGACGGTACCAAAATAACACTTTTGGCAACTTCTTTCTTCCTGAAACACATGTTCTCTAAAAGTCGGCGCTCTCATATTGGTTCTATACTATAGCGAATGCGATGACTTCTGATGTTTTAACAAGATGTTGTTAGGTTAGCTAATTATGACTGTAATAACTTAAGACAGAAGGTCCCTTAAGTAGGGACTGAATAAATTAACCGACTTGGATTTACATGGATCTCACAACTGTTTACGGTAGAAGAACTAAGTTGCGAGACTTGTTTTTTTTATAAGTTTTGTTTTTGATGGCATTTCATTTCTTTTTGTAGATAGTCCTACTTTTTTTCCTTTCCGGTACCTTCTACTTACAACTGACAATGTAACTTTGTAATCCTATATATTTGGTGTATCTAGAAAACTGGACCGAATTTGCAAAATATTTTAGTTTTTCCTTGATTTATACACTAAAAACTAATTGTATTCCAAAAGTTTCTATATCTGCTAGAAGTGCCTTAGAGTTTTGATGATCGGTCGGTCAGTCAGTCAGTGAGTGAGTGACAAAATTGAGAAACTTTGACTAGTTATAACTCTTAAACTACTGGTTCAAATTGAATGAAGTTTGAAATATACCGTGTTTATACAATGCCTGCTTGGTTACTGTAAATTCAGGCTTCTAGTTTTATCCACAACGAAGTTATAGGGGGTCGAAAATGGCCTGAACTGTTTCGAGAAAAGAATGGTACGGCATGCCGCTTTTTAGCTCGACTTGGCCGTGCTCCCAGATTTAAAACAGGATAGCTCAGTCGGTAGAGTAATCGCCCGGTAAAGCGAGAGGTACCGGGTTCAAATCTGGGTTCAGAGTTGCTCACGTCCAGATTTACTTTTCTGATTTTCTATACCGCAATTTAATTTGTTATCTCCTTGCGATGGATAAATCGCCTAGTGTTTAAATAACATAGAAATTAATTTCTATTAATAGTTTATATTTAAATGGTTACCTGCCCAACAAACCCCGCAAAAAACATAGGTGCTGGTCACAATCAGTAAGGAAACATGAAATTATTTTTCTATTTCCGCACGTATGTTTCTGTTGGAATATTGTCGCTATGGTCAGTAGGGAGATGATGTAGTTTCACACAACTAAAACAAGATATTCAACATACTATATGTTATATTTCTGTAGATTGCAGACTTGTAGCCGCCAGTTTTCACAACATTACACATTTTTTTCACATTTTCCAATGTTCAACAAGAACTAAGAATAAGTCAATAGTATATCTACTAGCTAACAGTTGATCGCATGCTTTCTTACATATGTGCACATTTCTTCAAGAATCTTGAATATTAGTAGAGAAGAACAAAATAGTCCATTATCTGCATTTCATTTCGTCCCAATTAAATGTTTCCATTAAACTTGTTTTCTGGTAAATTCTCCATCATTCACAACGAACGATTCCATTATCTCGTATGATAGAAACCGATTATCCAATAAATGTGACGGGAAATGCGCACACACATACAAAATCAGCAATCGAAGAACAACAACGATGCCTAGAACTACTTATTCTTATAAATATTGATATGTCTGGAGTCTCTCTAGATCTCTAGATATTATTAGTCACAAGACATGATATGTATCGTTCACTGTAGTCACAATATTATGATATGTACCGTTTACTTTATTCACAAGATATGATACTTTAGTCTTAGCGAAGTATACGTACCTAAGCAGCTTGTGTAATAGGTATTGACTCAAACAGAATGAGTTTGATTTACTACCAAATAAATTCTGGCGCTCAGTGATGAGAATCGATTAACAATATTGCTTATGAAAAATAATAAATTGTATAAACATTGCGACGTTTATTTAATAAATGATTCACCCAAGCTCAGCCCCGAGCCACTCAGTGATGGGCGTTGTTTCTGATAACTGTGGTAACTTACCGAGTCTCCAATTTGAATCTAGGAGACTTGTAATTAAGAAACGACACCTTATTTTTAATTTTATATGAATACTGTTTTGTTTTGTGTATAAATACTGTTTTGTTCTGTGTGTAACAGATTTTAAAGCGAAATGTGTTTTTTCTTAGAAGTTGCCCAAAGAACTTTTGGGCCTTATATCACCTTACTGAGTTTTCAGTATAAATTTGGCTGCATATAATGTTAAATCAAAGTCACCCTATATTAGTGGCTACCATCCCGAGGCAGGGGACAAGTGCCACATTTACAATACCGACACAAATATGAGAACCTCGGCTGATTTCTTACTTATTACTTATTCACATGAAAATTGTGATAATACGATATTCATAAATATAGCAAAATACACTAACGACATATAAATATAGGTTGTTAATGGACCAACGCCTATGTTTTTAAATGACATTATTAAGGCCAACGCCTAATTTTATTTCGTGTAAATGTGTAGAGATAGCTTCTTTAAATATATATTTATATATCTTTTTTATATAATATTCTATCCAAAAAGTTTTATTTCGTATATGTAATCAATATACGTTGATATAGTTAAAACACGCGTGAGCGAAGATTTTAAATAATATTTATAACTGTTTTCAACATTTACGGTTTAATTGACTACAAAATTGTTTCACCGATACGATGTAGTCTTTCACGATAAGAGTGTAGTCAATTAAATTAAACAGTAAGTGGTAAAAACTGCTCCTAATATTGTTGAATATACTATTAAAATAAGTCACAATTTAAACCAATATTCGTTAAGAGACATTCACGCCGAGTTGGTCGCCGGAAATACACACTTATTTAAAATTGAATACCAGTAAGTGGAAAACACACTCGAATACAACAACACTTTAATACAACACTTTAATATGTTATTTTTAAACTTGTCCTATTAAATCTACCAAATATTTCAAATAGCGAATAATATTGGGGTAAGTAATTGTAAAATATAAAAAGCAATCTCCACTAGCCTCTACTGAAAGAGATTCACATTAACTCTTAATAAAAACTGCGAACGTCAAATCACAAACAAGCTTTGCTTACAAAATAATTAAAGCTACAAAATTGTACTTTTCTATGCTACAAAATTATTTCATTTATATCAATTAACTTATAACTGTTATAACCAATGATTAACAAAAATACTGAAGGACAGACTAGATATTCATGCTTTAGAAGCGATATTTTTTATTGATATCTTCTCATAATTCAATAATTTTGGTAACATATATGGTAATATTCATTTTTGCTGCCAAATTCATACTGAAGACTCAGTAAGTACCAAGGTTTGATGACCTTTTTTGAGAAATTCAAAAATATTTCTTTCTATTCCCAACAAATGCAAGCCCAGCCCCGAGTCAATAAAAGTGAAAAGCCTCCATCATGAATTTGGGTGTACAAATGAATGTCACCATGTGTATAGGTAATTGTTCATTAACGACAAATGAATGTCACCATGTGTATAGGTAATTGTTCATTAACGACAAATGAATGTCACCATGTGTATAGGTAATTGTTCATTAACGACAAATGAATGTCACCATGTGTATAGGTAATTGTTCATTAACGACAAATATTCGATCAAAACGATTGATCTGTGCCGTGTCGTGGGGTCTTCACAACAAATGTGTTTTGAATATTCTCTAAGAAGCATCACGTAACATATAATTATGTGCTTCTTTTCTCTACTTTAATTGACTTAAATAAGGAATCTTTTTCATATAAATATTTATAATCTGCTAACAATGACCGTAATCACATTTTAACGACTCTGCGGCGGCTATTCCGGCATTATTGCGCATTCGCAAAGAAATTTATCAAACTTTAAACAAATATCTAATGACTGATATTGCTAATGAAAAATAATGCCGGAATAGTCGTCCTGCACTGATATCGGCCCATATCTACAAAGTCGTGCAATCGACGATCGTTATACGATATGGATTTGCCGATTTACAGTTCTGTCGTTAAAATGCCAAAAAGGCCAATGGCTTTTTAAAAGCCGTGACTAGAATCTTTTCACATTTTGATATGTATAAGTTGCGATATAATTTATATTTCACGTCTTTATATTTATAATGTTCACATTTATGTAACGTACATTACAAATATCCATTCAACATTTATTTAGATTATCTATTGCTTAATGCTCTTCATTTATTATTACTGATATGTCTTGCGCACTATTTTACCTTGTGCTTCCTTAACTGACTAGAATATACGTATTTCGTTCGACATTTCACTGTAAAACATACAAAAGTGAATGAGTGAATGAACGATTCGGAAGATGTACAGGTTGAGCGCAGGACGACATAGAACACTAGAACATAAACCATTCGATGTAACAGAGAGAGCACCGGCTACTCAAAACTCTACGTCGAAAGTCTAATAGTAGTAGTAGCTGTCGTCTCAGAAGGCGGTCTGCTTGCCGAGGGGCTGCACGGGGGGGGGCGCACTGCTGCTGCCGAAGAGGGGCGTGGGTCCGTCGTTGGGGTCGTCGAGGTCGTCGTCGGGCTCCAGGGCCGGGTTGATGCGGCCCGCGGTCTCGTCGGGCCCCACGAGGGTCTGCGCGGCGCCGTACAGCCGGCCCGGCACGCCGCCCAGCACGGACATCTGCTCACCGGCCTCCGAGGGCTCGTCGACGCGGCCCATGTCTTCGGGGATGTTCACCACGCAGTTGAAGTAGTCAGACTCGGGGCTCAGGTAACCGTTGTTGAACAGGAACCTGCGCAGGACGCTATTTATATAATCGGCCCCTTACCATATGTAGGTAATAAGATTATATTAAATGAAGTTCTGTGTATAGCGATAATAATATGATGTTTATTGGAAAACATCTCTTTACTGTTAAGTAGAAGATAAAACTTGAACGATAAAAAGAATGCGTGATTTTTAAATCCTAGTAAAGAAGAAACTAGAAACATCAAATGGCTGGCTATAAGGAAGGGCTAGACCAAGTACGTGTGAGCCACGAATAGCGGACGGTAGGCAACCTGGTGTATTATTGTCCGCTAAATAGTATAAATTATTGTTGACGTCATTATACCATATTGAGTCTGACTGTACGATCTCTCTAAGACATTTCATTAGCCTAGTACATAGCGGCGATGATGATGATGACCTGACCGAGGCACTTGGCTTACAATAATAAACGGCTCTTCAGTTTATATTTCAGAGTTGCAACATTAAACTGAAAACATAATGGGTGTACTTTAAAAAGTCAGTAATCGCACATAGAAGCCGTTTTACAAAATGATTTGAACTTTGAAGTAGTTGTCAAAGCTTGTCCGTCCCTGTAATCTCGTATTGCCTCTATTTACTCATATTTACGTGTGTGTTAGTTGAACTGATTCACACACAACATTGTTTGACTTTGATTGTTTGTTTCATCAGAAATAAGTAATGCAATGAAGTAACATCGTCGTGAAGGCAGAGAGGCGGACGGACAGCCATATTGCAAGTACAATAGATACTGAACACGATTCTAGTCAATAATGTATACATGGGATCTATTCCCTAACTGCGAGTACTTCAATAAGTGTTATTACGACAAAGTCCTTTGTGATGATATTTAGTAACATGGTACGTTCACGTATACTTGAAATACAAATATAATACAAGTACTTCTCGGAATAACTTTAATATATTATGTATACACGTATACAGCATGAAATTTAAGTCATTTTGCTAACGAAAACTGGTGATAGTACGCGTCCATATGAACAACTTTTACTATGGAGCCAACCCTGAAATCGCTAAAGAAATATGTACAAAAAACTATGATATCTATATTTGTCTGTCTGTAAGTTTAAATATATTTAACTATTTACATTTTAGGTTTGTCCGTCTGTCTGTAGGTTAACTTACAACTATGTGATTTTATTTTAATTTTTCTAGGTCTTTATAGGATTTTTTATCTGGGAAGAATCTGGCCTTCACAGTCGGGACTCTCTAACAGCCTTCCTCGACAGACTGAACAATTACAGCCCACTTAAATTCACACGCACCATCTCCACCAGCAACATCACCTTTTCGGACGTAGATGTAAGTATTGATAGCCATAACAAAATTCATACATCTGTTCATTTCAAAGAAACCAATAAACTACAATACCTCGACTTTCATAGCTGCCACCCTCCACACATAAAGAAATCAATACCATATTCTCTATCACTTCGTGGCCGTCGGATTTGTAGCACCGATAGCGCACTAACTAAATACCATAACAAAATTCACAGTGGACTACTTAAGAGAAATTATCCCGAACAATTCCTACAAAAACATATGTACAAAAGACCACGATATTCCAATACTAATCCTAACCTCAATCCCAATCATTCATCCCAAGAAACTCGCCTCATCACCACCTACTTTCATGGAAGTAACAAATTAAAATCATTTATTAACGATCATCTACCCATACTCCGCCAGAACGATGAATCGAAAAATCTCTTACCGACCAACCCAAGGATATGTTACCGCCAAAATCCAAATTTAAAGTCAGTCCTTACCAAAACCAAACCAAAAATCGGAATCACCATCTACACATCTCCTGGAACATCCCCTTGCCGACGGCCACGTTGCATAACCTGCCCCATCATAAACACTAACATTCATATCAACACACATCATACATCGGATACATACACAGCACAACCAAACACCAGCTGCAAAACAGAAAACTGCATATACATCCTGGAATGTCGGCACTGCCCGGCATTCTACATCGGCGAAACAAAGAACGCACTACACAAACGCATCAACCAACACCGACACACTGCCAAAACAACAAATAACATTTTACCCATACCCACCCACACACGCCTACACAACCAGACTTTCAACCAGTGTTTCACCGTAAGAATCATTAAATCATTCCATCCCCCACTAACTGACATACAGCTCAGGACATGGGAGTCCTCTTTCATATGGGCACTTTCATTATAGCCACGGTTTAAATAAACAACACTGAGTACCTACTGATACAGACACCAAGGTTGCCTATTGTTAAAATTTTTAAAGTAAGATTCTTCCCAGATAAAAAATCCTATAAAGACCTAGAAAAATTAAAATAAAATCACATAGTTGTAAGTTAACCTACAGACAGACGGACAAACCTAAAATGTAAATAGTTAAATATATTTAAACTTACAGACAGACAAATATAGACATCATAGTTTTTTGTACATATTTAATTTTAAGAGAACTTACAGACAGACATACAAGAAATTAAATTTAATTATTCATAAGATTCCTTAGTTTGTCTATGCTAGATGTGTTGTATATATTTTATTTTTAAATGTCAATGTCAATATTTTTATACTCAATTGATGCCGGGCCCAGCTAGGGCCCGAAATATATCTTGAGCACATTTTATTGTTTCTAATATATTTTATTCCACCGTTATATATACTAAAATAACAAAAAACTTATAAGCTTTTACAGCACCTATATATTTTTAAAGAAATATTTATTATATATATTTAAATATATTATATTAGGTGGTAGAGCTAATGCCGGGCTCGACTGTGGAGGTACCACCATCTTACTCGGAAATCCTCCCGAAGTTATCGGGGGAGAGTAAGAGGACAGCTCTCAGGCAAAAAAACCAGGCGGCCCACCATCGCCTGGGACCGATGGATGGCGGTATATCCATCCCCAATTGCCGGGCCTTATATAAATCAGACTGGTGACGGGCAGCGGCGTCACTGGTGCAAGGGTTTCGGCACCGCGCTCACCAACCCGCCTGCCCAGCGTGTGTGAGTATGGGCATTTCTTCCAGGAGGACCACCAAGAGTGGCGAAATCCTAGAAAGGTCTATGTCCAGCAGTGGACGAAACAGGCTGATGGACGGATGGATATTTAAATATAGCTGTTCCATAGAAAAGTTAAATACCACTCGATCAAAATGTATGAAACAGCTGTTTTTTTACGATTTCAAGGTTGGCTTCATAGTAAAATTTGTTCATATGGACAAGTACTATCACCAGTTTTCGTTACCAAAATGACTTAAATAATACAACGTCAGTGAGTCTGTCTATCAGGATGTACTCGTTCCAGGATAGGGGACGGTTTTTTAAATAGTCGTTGCAAATAGACCATTTTTTGAGGAACGTTTTATACATAAATAATAAAAAGCTGTGCCCGACGCAACGGTTTCGCTATAGTATTAAGTTTTTTAATGGAACCATAATAAACTGCATCAGTAAAGTCAGCGCTTAGTTGGCACTCAGCCAAGTGTGCTCTCACTTGAGCTCCTCTCTATTGAGCAGATCTCCTCGAGGCCACGAGTTAAAGGAGAATTTCAATTAAAATATCGATACTTTTCAGAACAGAGAAACTTCATTTTGTTCACGAATAGGAAGTTATAAGAGGTTTTAAATTCATTAAGGTAACTTTCACAAATATTTGTTTTCCGAGAGAACAGGTTTACTTTTCACATGTATAAGTATTATATAACTCATGCCTAGTTTCTATTGCCCTAACCACCAGTTAGTCGAAGTCGGAAGGAAACGTCTTGTTCTATTTTTGATTCTTATCGTTTTTGTTTCTAAAATATTTATCCTTTTTAGAGCAGATGACAATAACGACATAGAAAACAATTAATCAATAATAATCTACGGCTTTTAAAGGTTCATAATTTAGCCCAAACGACTTACTTTCTCTTGCCCTAACGCAAATATGTCCTAAGAAGCAGGATATGCTAGCTATCTCCGACCTGACGGTCATCGCGAGCTGATGTCGGCACAGATACTCACACAGAGAGCCAGGAGATGAAGGCGAGAGTGAAGAGAGAGAGCATCATGGCCAGGGTGCGGAAGGGGAACAGCTGCACCTCGGTCTGCGGGTCCCAGCCCGGGTAGTGGATCAGCGGTGGCAGGCCCAGCATCTTCTCACCTGGCACAATACCGTTCGTGCTCATAAACAGGCTTTCATCGTGCTAGATAATCGCGTTCGGTTATTTTACAAGGCGCCGTGAAGCGGCTAGATCAAACTGTGTCTGGCATTATGTTTAAGTAACAAGGCGACGTCGAAAGGACTCCGATTCGTAAATAGATGATGATTTTTACCTCTTGGCACTAAAGGCCATCAAAATAAGCTTCTTGTTGTTAGTTAATCCATACATCCATCAGCCCGTGTTCGTCCACTCTGGACATAGGCCTTTCCCGAATTTTGCCACTCATATCGGTCCTCATCCAACCGCCACCCACAACGTTCTTCAGGTCGTCAGTTTAGTTAGTTAATAGAAATTGTGAATTCTAAAGGAAAACATATAAAGCAAAAAGTTACTTCATAGACCAGTCGATCAAAAGTCATTGTAATTTTTTTGCTTTCTAAATTAACCACAAGTTAACTTTTATTTCAGAAAGTTTTCAGACAAACCTTATTAGTTAAGTCCAACCGTTTCTTTCAGTGTTCAATAAAATATGACGTTACTTGATTTGTTACCAAGTTCTTTTTCTTAAAGATAGGTTAGGTAACAAAGAAGAGAAGCTTTATACCAGGTGACATTAATTAATATATGAAATAACATAAGTATATGTTTTGTTATATTTATTTGTCTTTAATTTTAATAACTACATATAATATTTCTATACTTATATTTATAAAAAGCATTATATTAAATATCCAGACACATCAGTGGAATAATAATATAACAATAGTAATCTATGTGACATAAAGTAGTACAATATCACATTTATGTCACATTCATGCAAATTTATACTGAAGACTCGGTAAGTGCTCGCGGTGATACCGATCAGTTGATCACTTACCAGTATGAATTTGGCTGAAAAATAATGTCACCTTACATACAAGATGATTTATTCTGTAGAAGACTCAGTAACTAATCAAAAACGAGATATGCCTAGACATGTATTTATTATGGAATACGAAAATATTTACCTGACAGAATTTGTACCTGGATTCTAACAATGAAAGTTCGTCGACCAATCGACGAAGCGATAGGATACTTTAAGCTTTCACGCGTTTCACTTACCTTTAATATTAATACCGATAAACAATTTTAAAAGTATTATATATTTTGGAAGACTTGACAAAGATCTAGCCATTAAATAAAATAATAGAGAATTCAGCGTAGATATTTTACACAGAAGTAGCCACAGCTCCGTCGGTCAGACGACGGTCTTGAAATCCTGAGACTTTGGTTAACATCCTGCCGTAGGACATAGTGCATAAAAGTAAGTAAGTAAGTGTATTTAGTATTTGGTGTATACCTACTGTTCGCGCAACACTCAAATTGAACGCGCTTTGTTCGCAGTGTACTAATCTATTTTTAGAGACCGCTAGTGGCGGTGTAATCATTTTGTTTGTTTTTAATTTTGCTCTTCTTGTCTATGATTTTTGACAGACATGACTTGTTAATTTTGCGCTCTCCCGGTTTGATTGTGAAAATTGGTCGCCTGAAAGGTTTTTAGAGATTCCTGCTTCAGGGACATGTGTGTATAAAATAAGGTCTTCTAGTGAAACCGTGTTGGGGAATTGTGCTCGTAGAAGCCGGGCTAATTCCAGAAAAATACTTGGATGATTGCGTCAGAATTTTCGGTGACACGTGTTGAATGCCCGCGGCCGTTCCTTGCCTTCCTGCTGTTCCTTGCCTAAGTCTTTCCGCTTCATAATACCGGCCAGCACTGGAGCAACAAGACGGCCAAGCAACAGATAGCGAGGACCTCAGATTTTGGACTTCTGGAGGTACCGTGACGCAGTCAATAATTTACTGGATTTATGTGAGTTCGTATTATTTATTAATCTGGGTGAGGACTCTGTCTGCATACTAATTTCGTGCCAGGTATATGGTGTTTCTGATATACTATGGGCCCTATATAGAATCCCGTATATTTAGTTTGGCCGGACAGGGTTCTTTTCCATACATTTGTTGGTAGCAGAACGCGTTTGAGTTGATTATTATCAACATTTTTCTGGTAACATAGCGCGGTTAAGTTGTTTAGTATCGGATATTAAACAACCCCGGACCAAGATATATTCTGTTTATATAGGTAGGTAGTTTGTAACCTTGCAACCTAAAGCGAGTTCAAATAGAATATTTTGTTATTTCTCATACTACAGTACTCGGACTGTGTATATGAATAGGTTTATGTAAGCTGGAAGGATATTAGGTATAGAATATTATTGTATTATGTATTGTGGATAAACATATAACTTTATTAGCGCTGTTTAGGTTGTTGTACACAGATTTAAATTGTAATTGTTAGACCTTGTTGGTGTAACTTTATAACTCGGTTGTTTGTGTTTATATAAGATATTTGGTTATAATATAATATAACGACCTATTGTAGGCTTGTTTGAGAGCACTGTTACAAGGCAGTCAGTTTATTTATATTAATAACATTTTGTATTTACCGAGTTACTGTGACAACTTGTTTGAGTGTATACATTGGGGCGCTTTGTGGTTTGTGACATTGTCAGTTCCGTCTTTAATTGTTTGTATCTCTCAATTCCCGGTCTACAATGTCGAAGACTTCTCCGAGGAACATCTTGGCCAGCCAGCTGCGCTGGTTTGTCAGCGTTCAAGGCTTGTTGGCTCGAGCTGATCGGGGTGATGCAGTCCTGGAGCGGTACTCACAGATGGAGCGTCGCCTCGAGAAAGCTGAGCAGGCGCTCATGGAGCTATTGGACCAGGAGCTGCCACCGGAGGTAATGGCTAGCATTAACAGTGCTATGAATTAATTGCTATACTAGCAGCGGGAGGCTACGAGTTAAGAAAATGGTTATCGAATGAGCCCCGTCTGTTAGAAGGTATTCCAGAGGATCACCAACAGAACCCTAACCTGTTTGCTGAGGTGGATGATCCTAATATGATAGCGGTTTTGGGAATGAAGTATCAACCGGTAAAAGATATTTTCACGTTTCAGGTGGAACAGAAACCAGAAAGAATATGGTCGAAGAGGACCGTGCTGTCCACCATAGCTCGCATGTTTGATCCGAACGGCTGGATCAGTCCGGTGATCTTCTCAGCGAAGTGTCTGCTGCAACGGCTGTGGATCCTGGGCGTGTCGTGGGACGAGCCGCTCACCGGGTCTCCGTTGGACGACTGGCTGGAGTTGATGTCATCGTTGGAGGAAGTCAATCGAGTTGCCTTACCTCGCCGGATCTTGCCGCCAGGAAAGTATCACGCTTCTTTGCATGGCTTTTGTGACGCCTCCGAACGTGGATACGCTGCGGCCGTATATTTACGAACCGTTGATAGTCAGGGACACGTCAATGTTGTGTTACTTCTAGCGAAAAGCAAGGTTGCTCCCATACGTACTCGTCTTACTATTCCTAAGTTAGAATTAAGCGGAGCTCATCTTTTAGCTAGATTGCTAAATCATATATCTCGGGAGTTAGCTGCCACTGTTGATTTTCAGGATGTGTATGCATGGTCGGATAGTCAGGTCGCGCTAGCATGGTTGCGCGCGGCTCCGCATACCTTAGGGATTTTTGTAGGAAACCGGGTTTCGCAAATTCAGAACATAGGTATTCATATTAATTGGAGGCATGTCCCAGGTGAATGTAATCCTGCAGACTGCGCATCGAGGGGCTGCACAGCGCCGGAGTTGGTGTCACATGCTTTGTGGTGGGGTCCGGAGTGGCTCAGGGGACCTGAGTCTTCTTGGCCTGTTCAGCAAGTGGATAGGACGACCCAGATTTTACCAGGGCTGCGTGTGCATGCTTTAGTTGCAGAGACCGATTTAGATCCTGATTGGCTGACTGGGAGATATAGCAGTTTGGACAAATTATTGGCGGTTACTAGTTGGATTAAGCGTTTTATAAATAATTGTCGTAACCCCCAAAATAAACAGTTGTCGCCAGTGGTGAGTGCCGAGGAGCGTCGAGATGCACTGCTTCACTGGGTCAAGGTAGTGCAGGCGGACCGTTTCAAGTCTGAATTGCAGATTCTTCGCGATGAACGTGCCAAGCTTAAGGGAGCGGTCGCTAGATTAAATCCTTTTCTGGATTCACAGGGACTTCTGCGTGTTGGAGGTCGACTTCGGAAAGCTGACCTGCCATACGGAAGCCGTCATCCTCTGCTGTTACCCAAGGAGGGTCCTTTGGTAAAGCTTTTGGTATCTGACCGACATGTTCGTAACTCTCATGCGGGACGCAATGCGTTATTGGCGATATTACAGCGGGAGTTTTGGATATTGTCTGCTCGCCGGGTAATTCGCAATGTAGTTTTCTCCTGCGTTCCTTGTTACAGACTGCGAGCCTCATTGATGCAGCCTCAGATGGGAGATCTGCCTGCTGACAGGATCACCCAGTCGAGACCATTCGAAGGAGTCGCCACGGACATGGCAGGCCCGTTCTCGGTCAAGACCTCCACTCTTCGTAATGCTCGGATTGTTAAGGCTTACCTGTGCATATTTGTGTGCTTGTCCACCAAGGCCGTCCATTTGGAATTAGTGTCCTCGTTGTCCACGGAGGCCTTCGTTGCTGCGTTAGACCGTTTTGTTTTGCGTAGGGGTCTACCTTCATTGATCCGCTCTGACAATGGCACAAACTACCAGGGTACCTCAAACTATTTGAAAGATGTGTATAAATTTTTAGAAAATAATTGTGCTAGTTTAAGTCATATCTGCGCCCAGAGGGGGATAACTTGGCGGTTCAGCCCGCCAATTTGTCCCCACTGGGGTGGGATTTTAGAAGCCGCCGTGAAGTCAGCCAAGACCCACCTCCGCCGTGTCATCGGGGAGACCATTTTAAGCTTCGAGGAGCTCGTCACTATGTTCTGTAAAGTTGAGGCCGTCCTCAATTCTCGTCCTCTCTGTCCCCTGTCATCTGATCCGAACGACCTCGAGGTCTTGACTCCTGGCCATTTCTTGATTGGGCAGCCTCTTACTGCCCTGCCGGAATACCCCTGGAGGGAAGAACGTACAACCCGGTTGTCACGTTTTCAAATGTTGCAACAAATGGGCCAGGACTTCTGGAATCGTTGGTCGTTGGAATATCTGCATTTGTTACAGCAGCGGGTGAAGTGGACAGACAGGACCGAACCTCCGAAAGAAGGAGACTTAGTTTTATTGAAGGATGCAAATTTGGCATCTCTACATTGGCGCCGGGGTCGCATTATCAAGTTAATATACGGTGGGGATGGAGCTCCTCGTGTAGCTGAGGTGTTGGTTGGAGGTTCGATTTTGCGACGAGCTGTAGCAACACTCTCCCGGCTCCCGATTGATTGAGCTAGCGTTCTGATGGGGGCATCAGTCCGGAGCGGGGGATTGTTCGCGCAACACTCAAATTGAACGCGCTTTGTTCGCAGTGTACAAATCTATTTTTAGAGACCGCTAGTGGCGGTGTAATCATTTTGTTTGTTTTTAATTTTGCTCTTCTTGTCTATGATTTTTGACAGACATGACTTGTTAATTTTGCGCTCTCCCGGTTTGATTGTGAAAATTGGTCGCCTGAAAGGTTTTTAGAGATTCCTGCTTCAGGGACATGTGTGTATAAAATAAGGTCTTCTAGTGAAACCGTGTTGGGGAACTGTGCTCGTAGAAGCCGGGCTAATGCCAGAAAAATACTTGGATGATTGCGTCAGAATTTTCGGTGACACGTGTTGAATGCCCGCGGCCGTTCCTTGCCTTCCTGCTGTTCCTTGCCTAAGTCTTTCCCCTTCATAATACCGGCCAGCACTGGAGCAACAAGACGGCCAAGCAACAGATAGCGAGGACCCCAGATTTTGGACTTCTGGAAGTACCGTGACGCAGTCAATAATTTACTGGATTTATGTGAGTTCGTATTATTTATTAATCTGGGTGAGGACTCTGTCTGCATACTAATTTCGTGCCAGGTATATGGTGTTTCTGATATACTATGGGCCCTATATAGAATCCCGTATATTTAGTTTGGCCGGACAGGGTTCTTTTCCATACATTTGTTGGTAGCAGAACGCGTTTGAGTTGATTATTATCAACACCTACCCTTACCGTGAAGCAAACCTGCACGCCTCAAATGCGTATATTTATATTTGTGCCGCAAGCAAGGCTCACCCCTATCACGTTCGACATCAAAACGTCGGTGGAAAGAGGGTGTACGAGTATTGACAGTCCTGTCTCGGAGACACCTCTGACCCCCCTGTAGAGACGATATAACATGTAGACAGTCTCACCGCCGGAGAGCCGTACGAGCGCAGCGACGATGTACGCGGCGAGGGACCCGTACGTGTTGCAGTGCTTCTTGAAGTGCACCACCATCAGCAGCTGCGGGAACAGGATCACGTACACCAGGTCCGAGCACATCGACCTGCGGGACGAGAACCGACATTGCAAATACCCCTTGTACGTCTACTGCCCTGTAGCGAGCGGGGTTATGAAGCGCTCTAATCCCCTGCGCTGTACAGAGCATCGTTGGTTCTCTACAGCGCATGGTTGTGGAGCTCCAAACGTCCGCTCAGGTCAGAGCAGCGCTTGCTTAGATTCATAAATACATAAAGGAATTTAGTCTCAAGTTAGAAATACATTAAGGCGGAACGTTTCGAGCTCGGTGCAAAATGCACAACTCATGATTCTTTTTCTTATTATTGAATAAAAAGTACTAAATAAATGTGATTTGTGACATTTCGTGACCATAGTTAATGTCAATTAGGCTTTTCTACCAGAATTTTGTAATTTTATGCATTGCGTTGTAAATGAATGTCCACACCAACTTAAAACACGCTTTTAAATTTGTATGGACATTCACGCTTACTATAATCCATAAAATGACGCAATTCTGCTAAAACCCCTGATAATTATTTAGCAATAGTCACATAATAAGATGAAACTATTTTATTTCATACATTTTATTTAAAAATGAGATAAACAATCATAAGTTATGCATTTTGCACTGAGCTCGAAACATTCCCCCATAATAAGTATTTTAAATACATTGATAAATACATTAACGGAGAGTTTGCTTTTTTTTTCATATTAGAATGATCTCTCAGTTACAAAATCCAGAGGAAAATTAATAAAGTTACATTTTATAAAAATTAACAATGTATAGTAATAATAAGTTTCTCAAGTGCTGCTTTGATTTGAACCTTACCTTAACGTACATTGGAAGAACTGAAATTGTTTTTATTTCACTTCAAATCCACGCAGTAAACAAACAGAGGAAATAAGGCTCTGTATAGCACAAGAATTAGGGGTGTTGTGTCATTCAAAAAACCCTATTCGCTACAGAACAATAATAAAATGGTCTATAAAGTGCAACATTTTTAAAAGTACCTAGTTTTTAGGGTTCCGTAGTACCTGAAAATTTTCCACAAAAATAGCATTCACTTGCCTAAGTATCGTGTACTTACAATTAAAAAAAATTGAAAATTTTTAAAGTGTTTATAAAATATTTCCAATACAAAAGTGGCAAAAATAAAAAAATCCTAAATACAATATGGTTATTGTGCACGATGATGGGATAATCTTCTACATTAATATTCCCTGCAACAATTACCCACCAAAATCCATCTTAATAGAATGGATTTTTTCTTTCTGAATCAAAGAGGATGAATTGGTACTCTATTAGGTTGGGGAAAAAGTTTCTTCGCATTTTATATGAAAATTCAAAAAATTTTTGAATAAAGTTTATTTACATTTAACTAAAGTATGTAGGTGCCATTTTGTTCGATAACTTTCTGCCATCTTGTAGGTAGGGACATGATCCCATTGCTATAGAAACTCTGGGGCTTCTGATCAAAAAACCGCGACAAGTGGTTTTGGCAGTCCTCTCGTGATGTTAACCTGACACTGCCTAAAGAATTCTGAAGAGACCGAAACAAGTAGAAATCTGAAGGTGCAAGGTCAGGACTATACGGCGGATGCATTAATACGTCCCAGCCAAACTCTCTTAATTTTTGCTGAGTGGCTAAAGATGTGTGAGGAAGTTAGCGTTAGCGTTAGGATGATGAAAAACCACACCCCTTCTGTTGCCTAATTCCGGCCGCTTTCTCTCAACTTCTTGCTTTAATCTCATCAGTTGTTCGCAGTAGAGTTAAGAATCAATGGTCCTGCCTGGCGGTAACAGCTCATAATGAATAATGCCCTTCCATTCCCACCATACACACAGCATTACCTTGTTGCGAGATAACCCGGGTTTCGCCAGAGTCTGTGAAGCCTGACCAGCCTTTGACTACGACATTTTTCGCATGTTCTTGTCTTACGTGATCCACTTTTCATCACCAGTTATCAGGTTTTTCAAAAATGGTTCGGTTTCATTACGTCGTAGTAAAGAATCACAAATGAGTACGCGGTTCATTAAATTTCTTTCAGTGAGCTCATGAGGCACCCAAATATCGAGCTTTTTTGTGTACCCAGCTTTTTTCAAATGCGCCAAAACTGTTTTGTGGTCAATCCCCAGTTCTTCAGCTACATCTTAACTACTGATATGCCGATCTTGCTCCACTTTTTCAAAAATGGCATCCATTTTATCCGTAACAGGGCGCCCAGAGCGAGGTGCATCTTTGACATCAAAATTTCCGGATTGAAAACGCTTAAACCAAATTTGTGCTACTCTCACAGACACTGCACTAGGTCCATAAACATCACAATTTTTTTTTCGCGGCTTGCGTTGCATTACTCCCTTTTTTGTAGTAAAATTTTAAAATGTATCGAATTTCTTCATTAGATTCACTCATCTTAACAGTAAGAAAAATAAATGAAAATCACCTTTGTTACTCCATGTAAATAGCCTATCATACGTAATTGGCTATGAAATCGCGGAAAACAATAATTTGTTCAACATATTATTACATAAACGTTGTGAGAAAAGTTTGAACTTACACAAGTCTGCAAGTCGGAAACTTAAACGATATAATATCAAGCAGTATATTATTAACTAACCATTACGGATGTTCTCATCCTTTCCAGCACCTCTAATATGGACGAAAATAATAGAGAAGTTTTGTCCCTCAAAGAAACGTTTGACAAATGGAAACGCAAGTAAACTTTATCACGTGATCATCGCCTCGCCAAAACGCTTCGTCCTGCGTGTCCATTGCTCAAACGTTTCTTCAAGAGACAGAATTTCTCTATTCGTGTCATCTATGCTAGCTATGCTGAACTCCATTGCTTGTTTGATAATAAGAGCAAGCTTTCTGCAATGGTGCTTACCTACCACAGGTATTTATCAAGTAAATTGCACAATTATCCACCAGCAAGAGAAATAAAACAAACATGGCAAGTTGATTCTATTGTGCAACGAAACAATCATAAAACAAAGTAAAGTGATATCTCGCTCACGACAGTGTCATGCAAGTAGCGTGGAGCCATCACTGCTGTGCTGGTCCGTTTGCCCCTTGCAGCGCGTGTGCTTCTTGGATTAGAAGAGACCGTTGCACTTTAAAAAATCACATCTTTATATGTTTTAAAAATAGTGCTGTTAGTATGAGCTCGCCGCAATCATCTCGATACATTCCCAGGTATCCAAGACAAGAATGCTGGACCAAATATTCGGTGATTTGTTACAACTTCGTGACTCCGAGTGAACATTACCACTTTTAGTGAACATTATCAACTTCAGATGCTGTTAGTACGAGCTCGCCGCAACCATCTCGATACATGCCCAGCTGTCCAAGGACGCGGCGCGATGATCACGATCGTTCGATTTAATATCGGAATGCTGGACCAAATATTCGGTGATTTGTTACAACTTCGTGACTCCGAGTGAACATTACCACTTTTAGTGAACATTATCAACTTCAGATGCTGTTAGTATGAGCTCGCCGCAATCATCTCGATACATGCCCAGCTGTCCAAGGACGCGGCGCGATGATCACGATCGTTCAATTTAATATCGGAATGCTGGACCAAATATTCGGTGATTTGTTACAACTTCGTAACTCCGAGTGAACATTACCACTTTTAGTGAACATTATCAACTTCAGATGCTGTTAAGGGTTTCCAAATCGTTTAGATTTAAATGGCGTTTAGTGCTTTATTGTGCTAAACGAAGCAGAGTGGACGGCTGTTGCATAACTAATTGTTTTATTTATCAATCATGTGATGTGACACAGAGTCTCCTTTTATGCATCATTAAATTCATTATCTCTGAAGTGGTCATTATGTCCGTTATAACCAAGCTACTTCTGGACGTACACTTGTTGTACTCCCTTGAATGTTCAAGAGAGCGCGGACGCATGGAGATAAATACCCATTGAAGTTGGCAACTGGGTGGGTAATAAAGTACTTATACAAAATAATATATAAAAAAATAGAGCAGGAATTATGTCATACGAAAAAATATATCTTAGTCAACACGTCTGTACCTTTAACAGCAAAGTCAGTTTATTTTTATAAGGTGACTTTAATTTATGCAGCCAGACTCTTATTAGAGGCTTAGTAAGTGATCAGTATCACGGATCGATAACAGTTTTTGCTAATTTCGCAAAATAAAATCTTGACGTCTTAGTGTAATTGACTCGGGGCTGGGCTTGCGTTTGTGAGGAACACGAAAAGAATAATTAACGAATTTCACAAAAAGGGTCATTGAATCTTGTTACTGAGCACTTACCGTGTCTTCAGTAAAAATTTGGCTAAATAAATTAAAGTCACCTTATACAACGTGAAATTTAAGTCATTTTGTTACGGAGAACTGGTGATAGCACTCGTCCATATGAACAATTTTTACTACAAAGCCAAACCCGAAATCGTGAAAAAAATATCACCTGTTTCATACATTTGGGTCGAGTAGGTATTTAACTTTTCTATGGAATAGTTGATATTTTTTTCACGATTTCAGAGTTGGCTCCGTAGTAAAAGTTGTTCATATGGACGATTACTATCACCAACTTTCGTTAAAAAAATGACTTAAATTTCACGTTGTATATTAATTAACTTTAAATCTTTAGAGAAATCATAAATTGGTGAAATTTGCTATTAGTAATTACTATTTTGATAAAAAATATTATTATTTATTACACGATGCTTCATTATCTTCCAAATAGTAATTTAGATATGGAATATAAGAATACTAGCGAAGTGCCTCGGTTTCGCACAGGCAGCTGTAAGTATCTCCCTCGCGCAAGGCCCGCTGCGTAAAGCTCATAAACGTTGATTAAGTATGTGTTTATTGCGAAATCCATCGTTTTGGAATACTCTTAATATTATTATTTATTACACCATGCTTCATTATCGTCCAAATAGTAATTTAGATATGGAATATAAGAATACTAGCGAAGTGCCTCGGTTTCGCACAGGCAGCTGTAAGTATCTCCCTCGCGCAAGGCCCGCTGCGTAAAGCTCATAAACGTTGATTAAGTATGTGTTTATTGCGAAATCCATCGTTTTGGAATACTCTTAATATTATTATTTATTACACCATGCTTCATTATCGTCCAAATAGTAATTTAGATATGGAATATAAGAATACTAGCGAAGTGCCTCGGTTTCGCACAGGCAGCTGTAAGTATCTCCCTCGCGCAAGGCCCGCTGCGTAAAGCTCATAAACGTTGATTAAGTATGTGTTTATTGCGAAATCCATCGTTTTGGAATACTCTTAATATTATTATTTATTACACCATGCTTCATTATCGTCCAAATAGTAATTTAGATATGGAATATAAGAATACTAGCGAAGTGCCTCGGTTTCGCACAGGCAGCTGTAAGTATCTCCCTCGCGCAAGGCCCGCTGCGTAAAGCTCATAAACGTTGATTAAGTATGTGTTTATTGCGAAGTCCATCGTTTTGGAATACTCTTAATATTATTATTTATTACACCATGCTTCATTATCGTCCAAATAGTAATTTAGATATGGAATATAAGAATACTAGCGAAGTGCCTCGGTTTCGCACAGGCAGCTGTAAGTATCTCCCTCGCGCAAGGCCCGCTGCGTAAAGCTCATAAACGTTGATTAAGTATGTGTTTATTGCGAAATCCATCGTTTTGGAATACTCTTAATATTATTATTTATTACACCATGCTTCATTATCGTCCAAATAGTAATTTAGATATGGAATATAAGAATACTAGCGAAGTGCCTCGGTTTCGCACAGGCAGCTGTAAGTATCTCCCTCGCGCAAGGCCCGCTGCGTAAAGCTCATAAACGTTGATTAAGTATGTGTTTATTGCGAAGTCCATCGTTTTGGAATACTCTTAATATTATTATTTATTACACCATGCTTCATTATCGTCCAAATAGTAATTTAGATATGGAATATAAGAATACTAGCGAAGTGCCTCGGTTTCGCACAGGCAGCTGTAAGTATCTCCCTCGCGCAAGGCCCGCTGCGTAAAGCTCATAAACGTTGATTAAGTATGTGTTTATTGCGAAGTCCATCGTTTTGGAATACTCTTAATATTATTATTTATTACACCATGCTTCATTATCGTCCAAATAGTAATTTAGATATGGAATATAAGAATACTAGCGAAGTGCCTCGGTTTCGCACAGGCAGCTGTAAGTATCTCCCTCGCGCAAGGCCCGCTGCGTAAAGCTCATAAACGTTGATTAAGTATGTGTTTATTGCGAAATCCATCGTTTTGGAATACTCTTAATATTATTATTTATTACACCATGCTTCATTATCGTCCAAATAGTAATTTAGATATGGAATATAAGAATACTAGCGAAGTGCCTCGGTTTCGCACAGGCAGCTGTAAGTATCTCCCTCGCGCAAGGCCCGCTGCGTAAAGCTCATAAACGTTGATTAAGTATGTGTTTATTGCGAAATCCATCGTTTTGGAATACTCTTAATATTATTATTTATTACACCATGCTTCATTATCGTCCAAATAGTAATTTAGATATGGAATATAAGAATACTAGCGAAGTGCCTCGGTTTCGCACAGGCAGCTGTAAGTATCTCCCTCGCGCAAGGCCCGCTGCGTAAAGCTCATAAACGTTGATTAAGTATGTGTTTATTGCGAAGTCCATCGTTTTGGAATACTCTTAATATTATTATTTATTACACCATGCTTCATTATCGTCCAAATAGTAATTTAGATATGGAATATAAGAATACTAGCGAAGTGCCTCGGTTTCGCACAGGCAGCTGTAAGTATCTCCCTCGCGCAAGGCCCGCTGCGTAAAGCTCATAAACGTTGATTAAGTATGTGTTTATTGCGAAATCCATCGTTTTGGAATACTCTTAATATTATTATTTATTACACCATGCTTCATTATCGTCCAAATAGTAATTTAGATATGGAATATAAGAATACTAGCGAAGTGCCTCGGTTTCGCACAGGCAGCTGTAAGTATCTCCCTCGCGCAAGGCCCGCTGCGTAAAGCTCATAAACGTTGATTAAGTATGTGTTTATTGCGAAGTCCATCGTTTTGGAATACTCTTAATATTATTATTTATTACACCATGCTTCATTATCGTCCAAATAGTAATTTAGATATGGAATATAAGAATACTAGCGAAGTGCCTCGGTTTCGCACAGGCAGCTGTAAGTATCTCCCTCGCGCAAGGCCCGCTGCGTAAAGCTCATAAACGTTGATTAAGTATGTGTTTATTGCGAAATCCATCGTTTTGGAATACTCTTAATATTATTATTTATTACACCATGCTTCATTATCTTCCAAATAGTAATTTAGATATGGAATATAAGAATACTAGCGAAGTGCCTCGGTTTCGCACAGGCAGCTGTAAGTATCTCCCTCGCGCAAGGCCCGCTGCGTAAAGCTCATAAACGTTGATTAAGTATGTGTTTATTGCGAAGTCCATCGTTTTGGAATACTCTTAATATTATTATTTATTACACCATGCTTCATTATCGTCCAAATAGTAATTTAGATATGGAATATAAGAATACTAGCGAAGTGCCTCGGTTTCGCACAGGCAGCTGTAAGTATCTCCCTCGCGCAAGGCCCGCTGCGTAAAGCTCATAAACGTTGATTAAGTATGTGTTTATTGCGAAGTCCATCGTTTTGGAATACTCTTAATATTATTATTTATTACACCATGCTTCATTATCGTCCAAATAGTAATTTAGATATGGAATATAAGAATACTAGCGAAGTGCCTCGGTTTCGCACAGGCAGCTGTAAGTATCTCCCTCGCGCAAGGCCCGCTGCGTAAAGCTCATAAACGTTGATTAAGTATGTGTTTATTGCGAAGTCCATCGTTTTGGAATACTCTTAATATTATTATTAGTCTTGATAACAAGAGGTCGTAGGTTCGAATCCAGGCCCGAGGATTTTTTTCATATTCTTGTCATTTTTTTCTAATTTATCTTTTCTAGTTTGTAATGCACTCTAATAATAATAATATATACTCATAAACGTTCTTCGCACTTTATCTTCAAAACATCAAAATAAGGTAACCAAATGTTAACACCAAATTAACTATAATTATTTAATAAAGAATGTTACAAAGTTTTGTTTAAAGCAATTTAAAAAAACTGCCTTAATTTGTAAAATTAAATTATCCGTTGTGCGTTTAGAAACGCGACCATAACAAACTACGTTAATATAGCTCTGTTTTGCGAGATTCGTTGCTAAAGCTAATACATAAAACCGTAACATAAAACGTGCTTCAGCTTAATCCCCACTATCAACTGCTCTACCAGCTGCACTCTTCAGCTCAACAATTTCAGTATGCTCATGAAAACCTAACCCCTCTCGCCCTAGCGTTGCGTTACATTCGAAACGAGCGAATTTTACTCGGAGTGGCGGGAACTTCACCCTACAGCGTTCTAAAATTTACACGAGTGAAACCGAGGATAGAAAGAAAGAAAGAAAATCTTTATTTGTCTCTACACAAACTCATACAAAAACAAAATACAAAAAGAGAAAACAAAAAATATTAAGTAGGTACTTATACAAAAAACGAAAACAAAAACAAAGAAAACAGAAAAGTAATGAATATAATGAAACTTAAAATATAACAATTGTAGCAACGAAAATCTCAGCATATGCCGCAAGCTCTATGAACTTACGACGCTGATTTTCAGCCAGGGCCAAAATTATATAAAATAAAATAAATATGGTTATAAAATAAAATAAAATAATAGATTTAAATATAAATGCATAATTAAATGACGAACTATCTATAGATACACATGCGAGACATATATTAGATATTGTAAATATATACTGTATATTGTACAAAGATATAACAATTAAGGACACAAAGCTAAAAATTAAATTAAATTGAATATAACTTCATTTATAAAAATGCTGTGGGTGTCACGTAACGAACATGATTACACAAAAAATGTAACGTTAAGATGAAAAACAGCTACGACACACTAGACGTACTACCGAATGAGTAACGAGAGAATAATAATAAAAATAAGACGGATGATAACACACAAGACAGTTGAAGGAAATAAGATAAAAAGAAAACAAAAGTGCTGGAAAATCATACCTAAAAGAAAGACCTTTGAAGGGACAGAAGATGAAGCCTAAGTTTAAGTTTAAAGGTTTTAAGTGATTTAAGATTGCGTATTGGTGGTGGAATATTATTCCACTATAAACGCACTGTTACCTGACAGTTGCACGCTTCCGAGTAATGCGACAATCACACTGGCTAGTGCGATTTCTAACGCTATCTGGATACCGTTAAAGTTGGCCTGACAGTTCACTTCGGAGTTTTGCCAGGTTTTGGTCCACTATCCCACTAATATTATAAATGCGAAAGTTTGAATGTATGCATGGATGGATGTTTGTAACTCTTTCACGCCGCTGCTACTGAACCGATTGGGCTGAAATGTTGCACAAATAAAGTTCTAGATCTAGAAGAGGACAAAAACTACTTTTTACCCCATAAATTAGTTCCCATGGAAAAGCACTAAAAGAGACATACAAAATGGGAAACACAGAGACGCATAACACACACATTTCACTAGCTATGTTTACTGTACGTAACAGTCTGAAAAATATTGATGGATTTTTTAAGAGTACTCAAAAACTCATTCAACGCGGGTGAAGCCGCGGGCAAAAGCTTGTCATTTCTAAAGGGAAAAAAGTGAAAATTGTTGTTGTGAAAGTTGCATTAAGAGCTCATTTTTCTATATTTTCATACTTTTGTAACAAAAAAAAAAACAATTTTAGTCTCCGCCCTTGAGTTAGATTAGAGACTGACGTTTGTTACCCAGACCCGTTCTAAAATACTTTTCTCAAGAGAATCACTCGCAAGTGTTTCAAAACCAGATTTTTCCTTCTCTTTCTCGTATATAGCTTTGTCTCTTTCTAGTAAACAAGTCAAATTTCGCACTACGATCGCACGTTTCCAAACGCTTCCTTATATTTTATGCAGAGCTCAGTGATATTGGTTGGTTATATGTGCAGATGCAGAAAAAGATGGAGGTACCAACTCCACATACTGACATCTAATCTAGTTGTCTGCACATGAAGTGGACAGGGAAATTCAACTTCAGAATGTAAACCTATAGATCTGAGAACGTTTTCCATCCCATCTATATACTCACGCCTGTCTCCCAGAGGGGTAGACAGAACGTCTCAGAACGTTTTAACATTACCATTCGCTTAGAGTGATACAATTTACTGGAATTTTATCTACTGATCAAACTTACCAAACGATATTTCCTAAGAAGCATACCTAGTCGCTATGTTCGCGGCGTAACTTATATTACGAGTATAAGTCTTCAAATTGATATTCGTAGTAGCTAAGTCGCACACAGAAATATTTATTTTTGTTTTAATTTAAATTTTCTTTTCAAATTTCAGGCACTGCTATAGTGGTAATGACGTTATTGATACAAAAGTATTATCAAAGGGTAATATAAAGGTAAGGTCTTATCTTTATTTGTAAATTAAAAATATGACAACTTATTTCGTTTTTTATTCCTTTCGCGATTCGTAGTAATCGACTAGTATTCCTAATTTCTTTTTAAAACTGGAGAGGTGGACGTCACGTTACAAAAAAAATCGCATTATTACAATTTGTTATATATAATCCTTTATAAAATGTTGTAATACCAACCATCCTTTATCACAAAGGTAGTGGCCAAACGCATCATGAAAAATAAAAATTTGGGTAAAATGAACCAATAAAAATGTTCGAAGTTATGATAATTAAATTTTTATAAAATCACCCTCGCTGTCCACATCTGCACGCACAATGACATCAACGATGACGGATCGAGCCTCCATTTAATTGAAACACATTTCGATGCACGAACTGATGCGCTTGCGCAACTGTTCGATACCGCGGCGCGAGCACTCCGACACGCGTCATTGCTCGCCATCAACTTGTCATAAGCTTGGCACGAGACTGTGCTGTGGTGCATGTGGCACTGAGAGGATAATGGGTAATGTAATACCATAATGATGATCGAATCTAAACCTTGCGACACTTGAGACCTTCGTGCTGAATGTTCATATGTACTCGCGAGTTAGTGAGTAAGAGGCAATTTAGTGCGAATTATGTGATCAGCTGATGAGTACTGACTCTATATTATTATGTCGTCTATTTTACATGTACCGGGTGTAAAAGCAAAGGCAAGAATCCTTTAAGGGTGTGTTAGTATGATCGGTAAAGATATTATTTTAAATACTGGGATCTCTAAATAATGTACCAGTACCTCATAATAAGACGATTTTCTTTACTCAAAATACACTAATCGCGTGGACACCCTCAGTGATCGCTGGCCACTCGGATGAGGGGTGCGGGTTGCGGGGTGCAATTAGGTGTCTGGGGAGGCCGGTGAGCTGCGTAGCAATAGCTTAGAAAAATTATGGAAATTTTGGTAAAAATTCAAGGCATATATTTTTTTCTCGTAATGTCATCAGAATCGTGTATACTTTCATACCCTAAAGGGATCCTTGAGTTTGCATTTACAGCCTGTATATAATGATGGCAACACCAGCGATATCTGGGCTACACGAAATATAAACTCACCAAAGACCATAGCTAAAGGGTATAGCCAGTGTTATGATGGCTACCTGGCATTGTAGACTCTGTAGATGAAGGGTGTGGTGAGCGACATGGTAGCTACCCAGGATGTAGACTCACCAGAGACCGTAGATGGAGGGTATGGTGAGCGACATGGTAGCTACCCAGGATGTAGACTCACCAGAGACCGTAGATGGAGGGTATGGTGAGCGACGTGGTAGCTACCCAGGATGTAGACTCACCAGAGACCGTAGATGGAGGGTATGGTGAGCGACGTGGTAGCTACCCAGGATGTAGACTCACCAGAGACCGTAGATGGAGGGTATGGTGAGCGACATGGTAGCTACCCAGGATGTAGACTCACCAGAGACCGTAGATGGAGGGTATGGTGAGCGACATGGTAGCTACCCAGGATGTAGACTCACCAGAGACCGTAGATGGAGGGTATGGTGAGCGACATGGTAGCTACCCAGGATGTAGACTCACCAGAGACCGTAGATGGAGGGTATGGTGAGCGCCATGATGGTGGACAGCACGCCCACCACGAGGATGCCGACACGCATCACCCAGATGATTTCCATCTCGGACGCGCGTTGACGGAAGATCAGCTTGTAGACGTTCCTGCCGGGACGAGTACTTCATGTCACAATCTGAGTTCCACCGAATTCGTAAATCAGTCACACCATTTAAAAATAAAATTATTAGTGTGGAGCTTAGACCATATAACACGGGACTAGGCAAGCGCACGCATTCCCCTCTGCCGAAGTACATGAACAATTTGTTCATGTAAGTTTGGTTGTGTGCGCGTTTTGTGTTTGTGTTGCATATCAATTTAGTGATTTAGTGTGACATAAATATCAATTTTTCGCAGGAGTGTAGTAAATGTTTGCTGTGCGTGTTTACCTCCCCTCCCGTGAAAACGGCAGAATAATTTCAGTACTAAGAGTCGCGCTTTGCCAGGTCCCGTGTTAAATGGTCTAAGGTGTGGAGTATTTATTTAATGTATTTTGAAGCAGATTACGTCTACGTTGCCGGGACCCGCGCACCGTGTCGTGTACGACGTATCTACAAGCTACACAACTTTATGTCTCTCAAGTCTCTACTTCAGAGTCGATTCTCGATTTGATACCTAATAATAACGACCAATGAACAAATCACATTATGAGTGTAATTATGTGTTAAGCGTAGTCCGAAGAACAACATTAATACTCTATCCTGGAAAATAATAAATAACCCAGATAAATGAGTACCCACCTGGCAAACATGGAGGAAGCGCTGAGCACGCTGGAGTCAGCGGAGGACATGACGGCCGCGGAGACGGCGCCCAGCCCGAAGAAGGAGACGAAGTCCGGGGTGAGGTGCTGCAGCACCAGCGGGAGGATCATCGAGGTCTGGTCCGCCGTCAGCTCGCCGTCCGGGCCCAGGTCGCCAGTGAACGCCGTCTCGTTCCACGCTGACAGCATCATTATTACATTATTTACTTTGTTTTATTTGCTACTAAGAAATAAATTTGTATATTTTTAAACCTTTGGCGATTTATCCAACGCACGGAGATAACAAATTAACATTATATCATTGCGGTATAGAAAAAAAGAAAAGGAAATCTGTATTTGAGGAGCTCTGAACAGGGATTCACTTTCCTGCTTTTCCATACCGTAATAATATAATTTTAATTCGGTTCAGCTTCTACAAGAAAAAGGACGGCTAGAAACTCAGTGGACGGAGGAAGAAATAATAATAGTCATCACTCTCTTCATGGATATTTCTGAATGATAATTACAGATATGTCCCGCGTTGAAGTCGCTACAACTTACAGGTAGCCTTGGCGATAGCTCCAATGAGCACGGGCGGAATGGCCATGATGATGCAGCCGAAAGCCGCCACGTAGGACAGGATCTGCGCACGTCCCGCCGTCTTGCTACTCAACACGCGCTGGAAGTATACCTGGACGAAATTTCTAACACATTAGAAAATAATGAGACTCCTAAAGTAAAACAGAGAGAAACGACAAAAATGGTATGGGTAAGCAAATTGGTTTATTCTCAAGTTGTCTTGAGACCTGGATAGCTCAGTTGATAGAGGCTCACCCGGTAAGCAAGAGGCCCAGGGTTCAAATCCGAGTTCAGAACTCCTCACATCCAGATTTACTCTTCAATACCGACATTTTTGAAAAAAATATTTATTTCTATCACAGTTACAAAAATGGCCTTGTTATGCCGGTAGATTAGATATAGTAGTAATAGCATCATCCAATATCCTGTCCATGGGACTGGTACAGGGGTACTGATTACCTATTACTCCATCCACCAATCCGCATTGTGTAAGCATAGTGGACAGAATGAGATGAGCCCTCTGTTCCAGCAGTGCGTGGGACCATTCTTAGACTGATTATGAAACGACAGAATGTGATGTGATGAACAAAAGCGGACCTGCCAGGGGATCCCTCCGAAGATGAGCAGCAGCCCGTAGTCGATATAGAACCAGTAGTAGTCGGGGTCCACCCTGCCGATCCAGTCGATGTCCATGGAGCTGAGCGGCTTCACGTGGTCGTTGGCCCACGCGAACGGGATGCACATCCACAACCCGATGAAGATGCAGAACAGCTGGGGGCAGGACGGTACCTCGGATATGTTACGTGACTCAATAAACACAATAGCAATCATAGGAATGATCATGCATTCAGGGTTTGTAAGATTCAGTTGACAGCAAAAGCAGCAGTAGCTCAGCTTCAATGAGTTTCTCGGAATTTATGTGCATAGCATTATGTACTTTACTACTTGAAAAAACACTGTGAGGTTAATCAGATCTAAAAATAAATCATTTTGTATCCGAAGTATAACACGACGACGTGCGTGGTACATTGGGATGCAAGAATTATCGGTGAAACGAGTGCGTAGAAGAGTTGACATTAGTGAAGCACGTGGTGTAAGTACAATAAAGGCTGCTAGGGGGACCCACGAGCTAGACTCTCGCACAGCTCAGTCCGAGGGGTGTGACGTCAGTATCACCTGTATGACGTCAGTGTACGCGACGGAGTAGAGTCCCCCGAAGAGCGTGTAGAAGACGGCGACGCAGGCGCTGAAGATGACGGAGGTGCGCTGGTCCATGTCGATGATCACGGCGAGGGTGGCGCCTGCACACACACACACACAACAGAATTAGAAACACTGGTACAGTCTCTGAATTAAGAAAATCTCGCTAAGCGATACTTAGACGACGCACATTAGCACAGCGCTGCATTTAACTTGACATTCTCAACTCTGATTTTTTCTTTTTCTTTATGCTATACAAATAAACAACATTATTTAGAAGTCTGTATATGAAATTGATAATCCGATCACTGCACTCATTTTTAAAAGGTTAATTATTCATTACATTGTTTTAACGAGTGTTAAGTACACAGTTTGAGCTTTCGTTATTGTAAAAAATCAAACAAAAATTTAAAGAAAGAACAGTTGAAACGCGGACATGATATAAAAAATTATGCCTAGGAAGCATTTTCATCATATATGCAGGTTTCAGCCAACCTTCTCTAAAACTATTTTACCGGCCTGTAACCATTTTCAAAAAACAATTGAGTTGGAAAAAAACCGGTCAAATGCGAGTGGGACTCGCGCCCTGAGGGTTCCGTAGTAGCCCAGTACATTTTATAAGTTGGTCTACTAATACAGATTGCGAGAAACTTCTAGTCCCACACATTTAGAAGAGCGGCACATACATTGTCGTATTTAGAGGGGACTAAGAGTTTGGCGCGACCTGTACTCGTAAACCTGTAAAGCCTTCTTAGCTCTGATAGTTTTCTTTTTAAATTCATTATATGTACTACTTCTGTGAATTTTTTCACATATCCATAAGCAACCGTTTAGCCGGCAGGGGGGACACTCCACTCTAAATTTGCATTTTAAAGCTTAATATTTCGCCAACAGATCCCTAAATCGAAAAATGGTTTTTACACACCCGCAATGTTTTTGAACGACATATCTGAGAATATCCCACACTATTGGATAGATGAGAAAAAAAAATCATCCCCAATTTACGTGTAGGGGGGAGGTACGCCTAAATTTATTTTTTTCATGATTTTATTTGACCGTTTTGTCGGCTTGATTAATATGTATACTCATGCCAAATTACAGCTTTCTAGTACTAATAGTCTCTGAGCTAAACCGCGGACAGGCGGACGGACAGACGGACATGGCGAAACTATAAGGGTTCCTTGTTGGACTACGGAACCCTAAAAATCGACGTTCACAGTATTTGATGTTTAAGGTTACCCTTCCCGCTCAGCTGCCATAAAAATGCTTTTGGTGTTTGTGACGCCCTGGTGGGTCTGATCTTAATGAAACTTTGCACACGTCTTCAGATAGGTTTCCTTATCTCCGACGCAGCACTCTGACCTATCTCTCATCGAGAAGTGCACGATGGCGAGGTATTCACCCGATATTAGAATTAGTAAAATGGTTTCAGGTAGAAACAGTTTTCCATGAAACTGTACGTGTATATATGTACAGAAAAAAGTGTTTAAACTTAATCTTCTTTACATGAACGACCGCGGTATATATCGTTTTTTTTGGTTCTATGATACATAGGTAACACTAAAAGTTTCCGGAACTGGCCACTTACATAAACAATATTTAAAAATTTATTGCAACATTTGAAAATAGAACTCTTTGGCTGTAGAATGCAGTTTGTTTCATCTGACTGTTTTTTGTTTTTACCTTGTGGCGCCATTTAAAAAATTGTGTGTCTGCATCAACATGGATTTAACTCGGGAAAATTTTCGTAGTATGATTTTCTACGATTTTAAGTGTAATTTGACAGCTCAACAGAGCATCGCTCGGCTTGAAACAGCTTTTGGCAATGAAGCACCATGCAAGACGACTGTTTATAGCTGGTTTGCAGAATTCAAGCGTGGTCGTATCAATCTCAGTGACGAATCTCGCGATGGTCGGCTGTCCACCGCTGTGACCAACAAAAACATCGATGCTGTGCGCCGTATGATTGAAACAGACAGGCATGTGACCTACCATGAAATTCGCGCATCCTTAGAAATAGGCATGAGTCAAATACAATCAATCCTACACAAACATTTGGGTGTGAGAAAGCTGTGCTCGCGGTGGATCCCACACAACTTGACCGAGGCTCAAAAAACGGACCGCGTCACTTGGTGCAGTGCCATGCTTACCAGATTCAACGAAGGTGCGTCAAAATTGGTGTGGGACATAGTAACAGGTGACGAAACATGGCTTTATTGCTACGATCCCAAAACAAAGCAGCAATCGAGCGTATGGGTCTTTCAAGATGAGCCGAAACCAACCAAAGTGGCGCGCGTGAAAAGTGCATCTAAGCGGATGATTGCTTCTTTTTTTAATAAAACTGGACACGTGGCTACTGTTGCTTTAGAGAATCGTCGTACCGTGAATAGTGACTGGTACACGACCATTTGTTAGCCGGAAGTTATTGACGAACTCCGTAAAAATAACCGTAAACGCCGTATCATCCTGCACCACGACAATGCTAGTTCTCACATGGCCAGACAGACAAACGACTTTTTGAAGACGTAAAATGTAGAACTCACGAGTCATCCTGCATACAGTCCCGACCTGGCACCTTGTGACCTTTTTCTGTTCCCAAAAATTAAGAACCAATTACGCGGTCAACGATTTTCATCACCAGAAGAGGCTGTCGAGGAGTATGAAAAACACGTTTCAGAGGTCACCACAGGGGAGTGGCACAAAAGTTTTCAAAACTGGTTTGATCGAATGAAAAAGTGCATAGACGCCAAGGGAGATTATTTTGAAAAACAATAAATTAATTTTGTACCTTTAATAGTATTTTTTCATATTCATTCCGGAAACTTATAGTGCGTCCCACGTAGCTACAAATTGTACGAATCATTAAACATTGCGTAAAAACGAGGCAATATTCACGATATCCTGACAGCTAATATCATGATGATATATCATCAGATTTAGCTTTTTGGGCTTCATACCAGGCATGCCTTTTCAGTTCTGTCGTTTACATATTTGCCGCCAATTTTAAATTTAGAAATCTTATAATATTCAAACTTGGTAAATTTGGAATATCAAAACAATTGAAAGAATTAAGATTAATACAATTGTTTAGTCACAGCGTTGTTTTGAATCTGTCGGGTCACGTACAAAAATGAATCTTACTAAGGAAATTGTCCGTGCAATCATTTTCTATAACTTCCGAAGAGGCCTAACACGGATTTAGTGTTCCGAAGAGCTAATATCTGTATTCTATGATGAAGCCCCATGTCTGCGGACTGTCGAACGCTGGTATTTAGAATTCCAACGTGGATATATCAGTCTAAGTGACGAATCTCACATCATAACATGGTTGCTGTGAGAGATCTAATCCTCGAAGATCGTCATGTGACATATCGGGAGATAGAGGCGTTATTAGGCATCTCAGGGATAATCATTCAGAAGATCTTGCATGAGGCACTTGGTATGAGAAAGCTAGTTTCCCGTTGGATCCCGCATTTGCTTTCCGGCGATCATAAGAGGGCCCGCGTCAGATGGTGTAAGAAAACTCTTCAAAGGTTCAACCGAGGAGAGTCAAATCACGTCTACGACATCATCAGTGGTGACGAATCTTTTATCTGTGCCTACGATCCTGATTCCAAACAACAATCCACAATCTGGGTCTTCAAAGACGAACCAAAGCCGACTAAAGTTGTTCGCTCTCGAAGCACTTCAAAGAAGATGGTGGCTACGTTCGTGGCGAAAACCGGGCATGTAGAGACAGTTGCACTTGAATATCGTAGAACGGTTAATGCAGAGTGGTATACCACAGTTTGTTTACCACAAGTCATCGCTGAACTTCGGAAATCTAACCCAAAGCGACGCATCATCCTACATCATGACAACGCAAGCTCACACAGCGCTCATCAAACGATTGAGTATTTGATGCAGGAAAACGTAGAAATTCTTGACCATTCTCCATACAGTCCTGGGCTAAGCCCTAACAAATTCTTTACATTTCCTAAAATTAAGAAAACTCTTCGTGCACAAAGGTTCCAGTCCGGTGAAGAAGCAGTCGACGCTTTCAAATCAGCCATATTGAACACCCCCAATTTGGAGTGGAATATATGTTTTAATAACTGGTTCGAGCGAATGGAAAAGTGGTGTAAACTACGTGGAGAATACTTTGAAAAAAAAAAAAAGTACTATTAGGCTCTAGTTGTTTTTGTTTCTTCAAACGACAATACTTAAAAGGCATGCCTCTTAGGTACCTACGTAGTTAGATGTCGTTAGATAAAACTTATTAAAAAATATATAAAGAAAAGCTGTTGACTTCACAATCAGTTTTTACCTTTTGTATGAAGATTTTTGCGGATTGAGGCCTCTTAATTACAGTATATGACACAAAATATACAGAAAATTCAAAATTATCAACCAGTTTACTTTTTGAGATAGACCCCGTATCAAAAATGGTCTAAAATTGTCTGTCTATGTGTGGAAACTTTGTTGGTTTATGTTATTTCTTTGTGTAATGTTTTATGTAATTTAACTGTTTGTTTCCCAGACATAAATATAAGGAAAAAATATGAAAAAACTGACAACTTTGATGGCCTCTCATTTCTTTATTTTTGAAATTAAAAAAAAATTAATAGTATTTGTACTCTACTCAGTGAGTTGTAGACAAAGACAACCCACACGCTGGGGTAAGATCAAAAATATTTTTCATCCCCTGAAAATTCATTTAATTTAATTTTTAATTCTACATTCGGTATTATACCGACGGTATGAGGTATTACTTACACAACGGTATTATTTACACAACATATCCAAATTTCAGATCTACAATTCATTCTGCCTGCAAGCTAGACATACGGACGGACAGACGGACAGACAGAGAGCGACATTAATGGGGCTCCGTCTTGCCCTTTCCTGCAGAACCCTAAAAAGTAGCAAAAGGCAGAGATTAATTCAACGTGAAGTAGTAAAGGTACCTTCAGATACAATATATTTCCTAACAACATCAACAAAATTCACCTTTTACCTTTTTTACTTTAATTTGACCAACATCAAATTATACAAAATCTGATCTGATCACTAAAACTTTGAAATTCTAGTTGTTTTAATTTTTAACGTACTCATATTTTGAATTTCTTCTGTATAATGGGGTTTCGTTTGAAACATGCTGTCGATAAAAGTATTATAATTAAAATTCTTCGTTAAATTATTTGCTTAAAAGCCCCAATAATGTAGGTTAAGGTCATGGAATAATCACTGTTATTTATAAGCATTAACTTATTGATTTAGGTACTTGCGATTGTCGGCGCTTAGTGAAACATCTTGATAAATACCGGGTGTAAAAGCAAAGTCAAGAATCCTTTAAGGGTGTGTTAGTATGATTGGTAAAGATATTATTTTAAATACTGGGATCTCTAAATAAAGTACCAGTACCTCATAATAAGACGAGTTTCTTTACTCAAAATACACTAATCGCGTGGACACCCTCACTGGTCGCTGGCCACTCGGATGAGGGGTGCGGGTTGCGGGGTGCAATTAGGTGTCTGGGGAGGCCGGTGAGCTGCGTAGCCATAGCTTAGAAAAATGATGGAATTTTCGGTGAAAATTTAAGGTATGTTTTTTTTCTCGTAATGACATCAGAATCGTGTATACTCTCACCCTGTATACACTTCTACAGTTTCACTAATTAAACTTTAATATCTCCAGCTGGTTTCGCTTCACGACGTTATCAAGAAGGAAGGAAAAGAATGGGAAATACATGAAAAGATAAACACAGATGAAAGATAAACACGATTGTTTAAAATTATGTAAAAATCATAATTCCTAATATTGTTAATTGGAAAATTTAAATTGAGCTGCAGAAATTTTTATGCTACCATACGAAAAATCTAATCTCAGTGGGCAGTAAAAATTTAATAATAAATATCAGTATCAAAACTATTATTTATACATAAATTAAAACATACATGTCAATTAATTACTTTAATATTTTTACTGCTTTTAAATAAAAAATAAGGTTGAAAAAACAGGAAAAAAAACGGGTCAAGTGCGAGTCAGAATCGCATACCTAGGGTTCCGTAATTCGACAGTTTTGGGAACAGTCAGGAAGAAGGTATTTAAAATCTTGCCCATAACTGTTTATGATAACTAAAAAAAGAATTGATCGTACCACAAGAGAGAGACTCAAATATTTTTATACGAACTCGAAATAAAACTCTTGGATGAAAAATGTAATTTTGTCATTTTGTTATCGTGAATTTCTCACCCGCTATATTTCCTGTAATTTTTACGCAATCTTAAATTACCATGATTTTTTGCATATTTTTCGGTGCATTAGTTCCGGAAATAACGGGGGCGGACATGCACTTTTTGTGGTTTTTCAAAGATTTCTCAAAATCGGTGCCAGTAATATATTTTTACAATCAGCTTTATAATATCTACAATTTGATACCCATATTGTATTTTTAGGATATTGTTTTTTATTTTTCTCACTTTTGTGTTGGACATATTTTAAGTAATTTGTTTTTTTTGTATTGTATTATGTTGGCGAGTAAATGCTATTTTTGTGTAAAATTTCAAGTCTTTTGTGACAATACGGACGGCCGCGCGGACAACGGAGGCTAACCATAATGGTTCCTTTTGTACCTTTTAGGTAGTACGTAAAAAAGTATATTTGCCTTCTAAATTTATATAGATGCATCTGCCAGTATATTTTTAATCTATGGTTTACACGGACTTGTTAACAAACAGTCTTATTCTGTCCGACCCATAGACTTAGCTCCGACCCAACATCGAAATATAGTCAATAGATCGGATGCTGAAGCAGGTTAATTAGCTCCGCTGTCTGGAGAGTAATAAAACATCTTGTTCTTTGATCCCAAAATCCACAGCAGTTTGAAGCTGAGTTCCAAGATCTTTTGCTCACACGACTTGATACTGGCCACCACGATCTTCGTATATGGTGACGATATATACGTATATGGTGATTGTGCTACAAAACCTACTCGTGTATTCCTCTGATGCTTGCTATGTGTACCGACACCACAAACTACGCTGGACCAGTTCCACCTTAAGCCTGCGTAGTATCAGGAAGATCAGATAGTCATGTGCGATATGCCGAAGTTCTGCACGAGCCAATGTTGCATCTTACCTGATGCGTCGGCAGCTCCGGTGGTGAGGACACGTCTCACGGATGTCGGAGGAGCGAGTGACTAAGCGCATCTTTTATTCTGAACTGAAGGAGGACAAGCGGAAACAGGGCGGCCATCTCCTCAGGCACAAATATGTTCAGAAGTGACACATTAAAAGATGCAATACTCTTATTGAAATACAATACAATACAAAAATATTTATTTTCTCAAAGTACATTGATACACAAATAATATTACTAATATGGAGGTAGGTATACAAAAATATTCGCATATAAAGCACAAGACAAAGTTACAGTACTATGACAAACTAGAAAATATTTAGAAAAATATAATATACATTTGAGCATTTGGTACCATTAAATATTAGCAACAGACTACGCACTAAGTCAGACTTGTTACGCGCGAGTCTAATCTTTGATTGCCAGTAAAAGTTCACAGGGGGGCTAATTTCTCATACAGTATTTATTGATTATTTACTGTTAGTCTTTAAATAATTCAAGTCTAATGACATAAACCAAAACTTAAATAACTAAAACAAAGTGAAATTAATATTATTTTAGAAGACTCCTGCATGTGCGTAAATATAAGATATAATAAACGTAAATATAAAATTATGTAAACATATTATTTATTTATTTAAATTTTAACTGTACATACATAGTTTTTATATATAATAAATAAATAAGGGAGTAGGTATATACTCGTAGGTGTTAAAAGGGGGAAAAGGGAGCTTAATTATTTTTGAATTTTTAGAATGGCTTCGGTGGCGTCATAATTTAAAGTCAGCAACCATTTTGTAATTTTACTTTTTGCGTACTGCAGTTTTTGAGGTCACACGACTTGCATATTTGTTTATAGATGTAGGGAAAGGAGAAAGCGCTGAACCTTTGAGCAAAAACCGTTTTAACCAACGGAGTATCAATATTGAGACGACGCCGGCGTCCTATACGAGCTTGGTGAAAACAGGAATTTAGCTCTGTTCTATGGTGGGCAAGCCCTACTCTTAGGAAGTATATAGCTGTCTAACCGTTAGCACCTTCGCTTCTTCGTACAGTACATTGGTAGGATGTCTATATAGTTTTCTTAGCATTACGTTTAGAACGGATCTCTGCGCTCTTTCTAATAAAAGCATAGTTGTTTTTGCACAGTTACCCCATGCAATAATGCAATAAGAAAGAATCGACTCGCAGAGCGATAAGTAAACAAGTCTTAGTATAGCTCTATCAGCACTATTACGCAACAGTTTCATTATACCTATAAGTCTTCTTACGCGAGTGGCTACAGTTTTGAATTACAGTTTAAAATTTAATTTTTCATCTAATACAACCCCAAGGTACTTTGTTGACTCGACTTTGCTAATGCAAGCACAGATTGGATGTGAGGTATCAGTGGATGGGCTATACCAGTCATTACATGTGTGTACCCTAATGCTGTGCTTGGGCGGAGGGCCAGAGGCAGCAGTTTTGTGAAAACATACATATTTCGTTTTATCGACATCGAGGGTCAAAAGATTTGTTTGGAGCCACTTGGCTATAGTTCCCATCCCCATTTCAACTTGATTGAAAACATTTGACCAAGAAGTGTCATTAAATATTATTGCAGTGTCATCAGCGTAGCATACAATTTCAACTTTAGGATTGTTTTCAAACAATTGTGCAATGCTATTTATGTACAATATAAACAAAGTTGGCCCCAGGATACTGCCTTGTGGTACTCCATAGGTCAATGTTTCGAGATCACTGACGTAGCTATCGACCTTGACACACTGCTTACGATTCGTTAAATAACTGCAAAACCAATCAAGGGCAGTCCCTCGAATACCTGATAGCTCCAGTTTTCTAAGGAGTATCTCTATGGAAACGGTATCGAACGCCTTCGCGAGATCCAAAAAAACGCCGACACAAGCCTGACCAGCATCTAATGCTGAGGAAACCGTCGATAAGAGCTGTAAAACTGCGTTCTCAGTGGATTTGCCGCGTCGAAAACCAAACTGTCTAGAAGATAAAAGTTTCTGGGATTCTAAAAAGTCAATCAAACGTTTATTGACCATCTTTTCCAATATTTTGGAAAATACACCTAGCAACGAAATAGGACGATAATTCGACGGGATATTTTTAGGACCGTTTTTGTGTATTGGGATTACTACAGCAGTCTTGGTTGAAGGAATTTTTGAGTCTTTACGTGATAACACGAGAACAGTAAATATACCCAAATGTAGACGGACCTTAAAACCGTGGATGACTATTGGGATTTTAAAGTGCATAAAAAATCGAAATAAACTTCAAAAACACCTACGACTAAACCCTGATAATGAAATCGCTAAAATTACTTATAGAAGGTACCGTAACCACTGTAATAATCTTATAAAAAAACTAAAGAGAATCTACGAGAGAAATAAACTAGCAGAATCAACAAAAAATCCAAAATCTCTATGGCAAAACATAAAATCACTAACTTATCTAAAAGGAAACAAAAGTGATAATTTAAAACTTCTTAACATCAAAAATACTCAAAGTGAATCTGTAGACTATGTAAACAATTACTTTTCCAAAATTGGTAAAGAGCTGGCTGAGGACATAATGGATAATAATTCGCTGATTACATATCAATCAACAAACAATGAACAAGAAAACCAGGTTAATTCTTTCGTACTACTGGAAACTGATCTAGATGAGGTACATAACGTGCTCATGAACCTTAAGTCGGAGAGTGCCCCTGGATATGATAGTATACCTACTAATTTTCTGAAGATGGCCAAGCACGAAATAGTACCTATTCTTTGCCACTTAACAAATCTATGTTTTTCACAGGGTACATAACCATGTATTCTAAAAAAATCTATCATAACACCAGTGTACAAGAGTGGGGAAAAGGACGATGTCAATAATTATAGACCAATATCGATATTACCATCCATTTCTAAAATTCTAGAAAAGCTTTTGAATACGAGACTTATTAAGTACCTAAACAAATACAATTTACTATCTAATGCCCAGTACGGTTTTAGAAATGGAAGGTCCACAGAAGATGCCGTGACAGCTCTAACTACCCACATTATAGAGAAGGTAGATGATGGTAAAAAATTTCTAGCTGTATTTTTAGACTTAAAAAAGGCTTTTGACACAGTCTGTATCCCCATTCTTGTGCAAAAGTTGGAGAAAATTGGCATAAGGGACACTGCACTAAAACTATTTAAAGACTACCTGAGTGACAGGAGACAAAAAGTCAAAATAGGTCAATCTATCAGCAAAGATGCAGAAATAACTTACGGCGTCCCACAAGGGAGCGTGTTGGGTCCTACATTATTCCTTGTGTATATAAATCAATTGTGCAGTATGAACATTAAGCACGCAAAAGTTATCTCTTACTCTGATGATACTGCAGTAGTATTTTCAAACACAACCTGGGACTCAAATCTAAAGAGTGCAGAATCTGGACTTTCAAAAATGTCACATTGGCTAAACTTAAACTTGCTCACTCTTAACGCGCTGAAGACCAACTTTATCTGTTTTACTAAATATAATCGAACCCAACCCCCCGATAACACTAAAATCAAAATTCATAACTGTACAAATGACCATCTAAACTGTAATTGCCCTGCTATTGTTAAGATTTCCAAAACTAAATACTTAGGCGTAATGATAGACCAGCGACTATCCTGGTTCCCACAAATTGAAATACTGAGTTCTCGAGTAAGAAGGTTAATTTGGATCTTCAAAATGCTTAGACATATAGCTACCCCTTCACTCCTCAATCAAATATACATAGCCCTTGTGCAATCTGTACTTAACTATTGCATACCAACTTGGGGAGGAGCTGCAAAATCTAAATTTATCGAATTGGAGAGAGCCCAAAGAGCATTATTAAAGGTTATGTATTTTAAACCCTACAGATACCCAACAGATAATTTATATTCTTTTTGCGATCTCTTGTCCGTAAGAAAATTGTATATTGCAAATGCAGTGCTAAAAAAGCATAAAAATTCTGTTTTCGACCCACATTTTTCAAAAAAGAGAAAAAGAGGCAACATTATTGTTATTATTTTTCTCAACTATTTTATGTGGATGTCAATAATTTATGTAGATTAGTTAACTTTCTTTTAACTTTTTAATTGTACAGCGAATTGGATTATTCTGTAATGCTGTGCAAATTTTTGATAAATAGATAAATAAATAAATAAATAATAAATAAAATTATTAAACTTCCATTTTACAAATCTACTTTTGCACGCAGACAATTTAACTATCAGTCAGCTTAAACATGAACAATATACAACGAGATAAACAGAAGTCTAGATATATGTACAAAAAATAACTTTGAATGCATAAAGCAAACAACATTATTATTAAAAACAAAGAGCTACGAAGAGGCTGAAAACCTAATTTACCAAATTACTTAGAAATAAAATTAACTAGTATGTAGTATGTAGATAAAGAAATATAAAAATAAAATATACAAACAAACAAACACACACACACGCACCCACCCTCTCCCTCTCACCCTCATACACATCCTCACACACACACACACACACATACACCCTCTCACACACCCTTCCATAGCACTGACGCATGCTGCATGTTATTTTTCTTTTATTATACTTTTATTATGTACTAAAATCAATTTTTGTAAATTATTCGAAACAGTATTTTAAAACCAAAGCTGTGGGCTGAAGGAGCGGAGTCTTCTGTTACAGGTATTTATTACTTAAAAGAAGGCTCCAGTTGTAATTGTAATTAAGAAAATATTTGGTTACCACAATAAACATTTTTGTTTTTTTTTTTTGATGGTCTTCCAATCGCTAGGAAAGTTGCCAGTGGATAAACTAAGATTATATATGTGAGTTAAAGGGTCTAGAAGCTGATTACATATACTTTTTACTAACGAATTTTGAATGCCGTCAACCCCAGGAGCACGGTCATTTTTAAGTGTTTTAATAATTGATTCAATTTCGTATTTATCTGTTGGATGCATAAAGAAAGACTTGGGGTTAGAGTTCGCCGTTTGATTTAATTGAGTGACTAAATCCATATCAGTTGTTCCCAATTTATGAAGTGTCTCCATTGCTAATGTTTGACCTACAGTAGCGAAGAAATTATTACAGGATGTAAGAGATTCTTTAGGATTATCTAGTATATGGAGTAGCTCAGAAGGAGCTTTGGATTTACCTCCCAGTTCACAAATAACCTTCCAGAGGCTTTTTGTATTATTTCTGTTTACCTCTAATTCCTTAGTTTCATGTGTATGTTTCAATCGTCTTAGTAAATTATTGCAATGATTCCGGTATCTTTTATACGTTATCTGTAAACTTACTTACTTGGCTGTTTGCGAACTTGACTATGTAGTTTATCTCTGTGTTGCATACAACGCATGAGACCAGAAGTAATCCAATCTTTTAAGTTATATTTAGAAGGACTAACAGTAACCTCTGTAGTGTGCGTTTGCACAATACTATCTAGTTCACCCATAAAAGAGCGGGCTGCTTCCGAAACGTTTGTTTGAGTCATCAAGTCAGTCCAATTGTGATTTGAAAGATCGTTGGAAACTGCGGGAAAGAAAAGACTGCAGGAAACTCGTTTCCTTTTTCGTCCCGGTTTAACAACTTCCAAGTTGAATGCTGCCATTGCCATATCATGATCAGTTGTTGAGGTCTTGCAAACTAGACCGATTGCAGTTTGTTTTGTATCTATGAGGATATGGTCAAGACAGGTTTTATACCGAGTAGCTTCGGTAATGACAGGTTTTAATCCAATTTCCGCGGTCATGCATAGATATTCACTAGCTTGCTCTAGACGTCGGGAATCGACTTCATTTGGTAAAATATTGATATTTATATCACCTGCAATAATCACCTCCTTATGTTGTTGAATAGGCTTTATATGTGATTCTAATGATGACAAAAAGTTTTTTGTGCAACGGAAGGATGGGGATCGATATATTCCAAAAATCGTGAATTTACCTGGAAAATCCACAGCTAAACATTCTGCATCTTTTATATCTGGCTCACAGATATTGGGATCCCAGATTTTATTTACATACACCACCACACCACCTGCCGAATTATTAACGATTTTACTGTAGTGGTGAGTATATTCCGGAATACTTGGAACTGTAACAGTCTCCGTTAAATGAAATTCAGTGAGAATAATAATATCGAAAGGTAGGTTCGCCCTTTTTAAAGTAACCAGGAATGAGTCAAAGTTCTTTGTAATACTTCTTATGTTGTAGGTAAGTATTTTGAAGTTGTTAGTGCCATACAAGTATTTCTCGGAGTGTTCTGGTAAATCAACGACATGACAAGAAATAGAAAGAGTTTTATCTATATCCTGTTCTAGCTGTAACTGAATGGTAATAATTTAAATTTGCACTTAAAAAGACTTGATTTGTGAGTTGGTGATTTACTTGTCATGTGAGGTCGACTTAACAGGGGTGACTGCGGCAGATGTTGATGTTTAGAGATGTATTTATGGTACATATTTACATGGGTGTGGGTTTGTTTGTGATAAATATATATAATATAGTATATAAAGTACAACTGGGGGGGAGTCTTCACATTCATTAATATTTGAGAAATAATTTTAAAACATGGCATGCATAAAAAAGTGTTCACTACAAATAAGTTACTTAAATTTGCGGCTAAAAAGGAGGATAGTGCATTCGTATTACCGGGTGGCGACATTATTTTCAACAGGGAACTCAGCGAGAAAATAGGACCCAACTTGCTGTCGAGATCATTTTCGGAGCGAATTTGGATCGCTGGACTGCCGTCTGTCTTGCGTACTTGTATGAATCCTCTGCTGGTCCAGCAATGTTTAAAGCCTGCCTTGTTTGCACGGTTCCGCGCATTGCGAAATAACAACCGATTCTCGCGAGTAAGATGATCGTTAAAGTATATACTTTGAGACTGCTCGTTGATTTCTAGGTCCTTAGTAGTATGGTTTTTCCTTGCCTTGCCTGCTTTCATGAGTTCGTCTCTTTTTGTGCGTCTTACCAGTCTAATTACAACTGGTCGAGGAAGTCTTGTTCCAGTAAAAGCGGTAGAAGCTGTTTTCTTTGGACCAACTCGGGTGACAAAATCTATGTCATTGTCAACGAGAGGGGTGCCTACTTTATGGGCCGTAAGGAGAACCAGGTGATGTAGATTCTCATTGGATGTCTCTGGAATGCCGGCTAATTCAATTTCGTTGCAAAGTGTAGTTTGCACGTGTTGATTGATGTGGTCTTTTAGTTGCCCAATTTCCTCCTTAAGTAAAGAAACCTCGTTGTTCATGTGATTAACAGAGTTCATGTAGTTATTCATTTTCTCCTCAATACATTTCAGCTGAGTAGAGATCTATTCCTTTAAAGTTTCTTTTAGAATAGATCTTAATTCTTCCCTGATTATTACCCGAAGGTTTTCCTGAGGTACATCAAAGCCAAGAACACTGGAACGGGAGTCCATCACTCTCTGGTGGGTTTTGTTACGAATGGTTATATTGTTGACATCGTCTTGAACGCTTTGCGTTGTGGGATTTTTACAAAAACATGCAGCACAAATCCAATTTGCTTTTGATAAAGCCTCCATGGCATTAAAAACTTCCCAAAAAACATTGGCACAAGATAGATCGTAACTGTTTTTACAGTGTGCACAAGTCAAAATCTCTTTTCCAGCTAGCAGTTCACCGCAGCCCACACAGGCAACACAGGCAGCTACATCCTTGTTATTGATGTTACTTTTTCCTGTCATGTTGAGTAGCGAAGATACAAGAAGGTGGACTACTGTTCCAAGTATTTGCTAGAGATAAGCGTGCTGGAAGGGAACGATGACGCACCGTAGGTATTTCGTGCTGGAGCCGGTTTGGAGACGGTGACGTATGACGCGCTGTGTTGATACTCGATGAGAATTAAAATTCGACCGTTACACAATGATTTCAATGTTTATGCACAGGTCAGATGTTTAACCGGGAATGTTACTAATGAAAAAGCACGGAGAATTATTCAGGATTCTGTTTTATAAGGTTTTATTTGAATCCTTGCGAAAGAACTGTGATTTTAGGAATTTTGATCGCGGAGCTAAGACATATATGTGTGTACGCTGAGAGACGCCCGAGCCGAAAAAACCTCTAAATGCAAAGGATTGGCAGCACAAGCGCTGCCTTGTACAGAGAGTACGCTATTTCGAGGATAAGCGCAAAGCTGACCACGACGCCAAACGCGACGAGTCGAAACGCCGACCATTCGATACTCTAACCTTTACAGACCTGTCATATACAATCGTGGGTGTGGAGCGAGCGCCCGGCTCCATCGCGCGGTGCATCAGCTGAAGGCACAAAGTGACTCCGGTCGGAAACGGCTACATAGCATCGTGAAAGGAAATCGAAGCTCCAGTTGAGAGTCCGGAGAGTTTTCAACCGGAAAAGTTAAGACACCTTGATCTTTTTACAGTTTACAGCTCTTAAGTATTTTTATATAACAAAAATGTATATACCAGATGTAAACGAGCAGCAATCTTTAAATGTAACGACACATTTAACTGATCATACTAAACAACTCTTTCCGAGAAACATACCGTCGCAAATCTTCAGGAAAGAAAATAGAAGACTTACCTTAAAGACTCTATCACGCAGGCGGAAGATCTATTTTAGAACCCTCCGCATGAACAGCCGTCTCACGAACGATGCTGTCTCAAAACACGCCCGTATCTCGGTGCGTTAAGATTCACGCACATTTTCTTAAAATTCAAATACTTCCCAAACCAATGATTTGCAATGTTTTTTTGAAAAAGTTGTCCAGATTGATAATAAAAAATAAGTGGTTTCTGTAAATGGTAGCTGTCTATTTAGACCCGGTATATGTAACCAATGCGACTTCTTTTGATGATAGTAAAAGGTATGAGATTTATTTAGAACTTTCTTCTGGTCGGCAACAGTCGCTTAGAATTTTATAATACAGAGCAAGAGAAAAGAGGAACTGCCAGCCAGAGAGATTTTATTCAAAATATCTACCACAAATACGTAACGTAACCGTAAAGTTTATACTATCTACCACAAATAAGTAACAGTATAATTCCCAAAGCCATTTCCTACAGTCATTCACTTGAAATAATCTCTATTCACAGCGACGAAACTGCCTCTAGGTCTCGCATGTTGATCCTCTTGCGGCATACATTCGAGAACGGTTCGTGAAAATGAAATCGAAATAGACACAATTGGAGACCCTTTCCCTCCCCTCCCTCACGCCCGCACCCATCTCCACAGTAAATTCCGGTTCTGAATAAGTTATTGAAAGAGCGAGCGAAGCGAGCGAGTTCTCCGAGTCTACTGGAACAATCCAGCGTTTGTATGTATGTATATGTATGTATACGTATGTATGTTTGTTCGACGATAACTCGAGTATCGTTGATCGGAATGTAATGAAATTTGGCAAGCCAGTAACTAGGGCAAATAGAATTTTTAAGCTCGAACATGAACCAAATCGGTCAAGTGCGAATCGGGTGAGCGCGAGTTCAAAGTTCGGGGCGAACTACTAGTAAATATGTTATCTTCACACTTCATGGATATTTTAATAGTACAAAACCTTTAAACTAAAATTAACAAATAGTAAATCAGTAGGTAACTATTTATTCCTACATGGCTCGGTTTGAATGAACACTTAGATGTGTTATTTATAGCCATTTTTAAAAGGCGGTGACTGCAACGGGAATTTGACAGATTGTTCATGTTTATGGTTGAATTATAACTACTTTGTTTACATACATGTAGGTACTCATGCCTGTCTCTGGCTTCATCTATTCTCTTCTTCCACTTGCACTTTTCCAACCGAACTTTTATCTTAATCTATTAGTAGTCTGTTCTCTGCGTGTAAGCCGAGCTCAGCCCACTCGGCTAGCACTTCGCTTACGTTCAATATTTAATAGTAGACGCTAAAACCTTTTGTTACTATATCATCAAACATACTGGCCTGGTATAGTTGTGACTACAAGCTGTGAATGTTACAAGTTCTCAAGTTAAACATCATCCAACAGTAACATGCGGAGAAGGGGTTATGTATAAAAGGGTAATTTGATAAAACGATCAGTGTTTGTCAATGTGCGGTTCGCGCCCCTCGGGTTGTTGAAGTAAGCTCCGTTCCTACATACATACATACGTAGATATGTAGTCACTTCTACGTACAATTGCGAACGCAACCAGCAGACCTTCTTCTTTATCAGGGACCACCGACCCGACCTAGCGTTATTTCGAGGCACACAAAGAAAGGTCACACACAATTGGAAACATTGAAACATCACTATTCGACCAAAATGTACCTATTTAAATTGTCAAAGTAATACTATGTTTGTGGTTGATTGATCCGTGTACAGTGGAGACCGTATCAAGCTATACACTTGCAGTACGACATTAGCCCCTACAGAGAAGAATATAGGATAGGTGCAAAGTCCGAAGTGTCTAACTTGATGCGTTCTCCACTGTACATCGTTACTGTGTTCTTTAATAGTCTGTAGTTAATGTGTTGATGCAACTTTATGTACTTTATTTAGATAGGCATAATTTTAATTGTATATTAACTATAGTTTTTTTAAATAAATTAATGTTTTTATAATTGGAAAGTTAATTTTGTAGATGAATTTAGTGTAATTTTATATTGTATGAATCAAAAATAAATTAATTTTCACGAACATCCGAAAGTCTTTATTATATTTCTGCTTCTAGCGATTGGAAGCAACGCAAACCGATGAAACTCCATCACATATTCTTTACAATATTCAGTTGCCATTTACTCTGAAAATATTACACCGATATAGAGAACAGTGAACTTAGACCTTGTGAAGTCGTGGAAAGCTTTGTTTCAGAGAGCAAGTCAGAGTGGTCCCATTTGACTCGTGTCGTCTCTAAGCGTTATACGATATACATAAATACAAACACAATGGTAATTTACTTAAAGGTTATATCGGAAAAACTGTTGTAGTATTCAGAAAGACTTTGTGACCTACATAGCTAACTGTAGTTATTTTTGCATCTTTAGCATAAGTCGATAGATATCTCAAAGCATTTATTTAAATACACAAAATTAATCTAAAACGCAAAAAATGGAATCGTACACCCCTCCTCGCGTCGTAAAATACTCAACATTTCGAAGATCGCAAAGTATTTACTACGGCGTTCGACGTAGCACGTTGTGTGGGGAAGGGGGTTGGGGGGGTGGGGCACGTACCGAGCGCGGCGAGGATCCCGGCCGCCCAGAACACCTCCCCGCAGAGCGCCGGCAGGAACAGCAGCCCGCCCATGCGGCTACCGAACGAGTCCTGCAGCGGATCCAGCATCGTCACGTAGCCCTGACGGCGCATCGGGTTCGCGAAGAATATACCACCTGCACGCACACCAACACGCTCCGTTACCGCTTACCGACACTATTAGCTATACATCGACCAAGTCAACACCACTATTCACTAACGAGCATTATTAATATAAAATAATATATTATATTTATGGGATACTTTATAGTTACGTGTCCTTTTTTCAAATTCATATTTCTTTTTATTTATTTTATTTCTATTTCTTTCTTTTTATTTCTTGTTTGCAACTTATTTACTTCTTGCAGCGAATAAATGGTTTCTTATCTTAATAATATTTTTAAATATTTCATAACATTTATTGATTTCTTTGTAATCATGACTTTTATGTATTACCAGTATGCCAACAACTTTCGGCCCAAAAATATGTAAAATATGTAGAAAAACCGAAAATTAAAATTAGAAAGGTGTTTAAAGTTGTCAACATCGACTTTTGCGTATAGGCATCAGGAAGTACCATAAAACTGCCATAAAGTTCTAATATTCCACATACAAACAGACAACATTGGTTATCTCGTCTGTGCACATACATTATATTATCAATTCAATTAATCATATTATATTATCCGTTATTGTCCGTTAAAGAAGACACATAATAGGCGATAACTTTCAGTTTACACATACAGCAGCCTAAATGGCTACTAAAAATAATGTATAACTGCAAATTCATTCAGAATAAAGAAACGAAGTTCGTAAAAAAGGGAAATGTCACTGAAATATCTGTTGTCGTGATTACAATCTTCAAGGAGAGGCACCTTACGAGGAAATAATGACAACTTTTGAGATAACGATGCGGCATTCTCCTTATTTCAGGCATTAATCCTGTAGCGAGTGGCGGATCCGGAATTTATTTTTGGAAGGAGCTGAGAGTCCGTTTTGCTTAGCTATTTCAGTAAATCAGACTAAGTACCTCATTCTGCACAAACATATTTAATAACTTATAGGTGAGCAGAAAATTCAGATTAAAAACTATATTCACTCGTAAAAACAATGAAGTTTTATTTATTTTCCAAAGGACTTCGCTAGGTTAGAATGGGCTTCGCCCCGTACCCGCCGCTGCTTGTAGCTTACTTCTATCCAAGTGCAACTCCACTCTCAGTAAGGCAGCAGACTGGATTCCCGCACTACTTTCATTAGCTGTAGAGTCGCACCCGAGCTTGCAGTAGACTTGTGTAGAGTGCGGTACTCACCGAAGACCAGAGAGAGGGCGTACCCGAAGGGCGCCTGGCACCACACCAGCCCCTGGGTGTAGATCGCCTCCGCGGTACCGTTAATGTAGCCGCCGCCCACCCACGTCGCTGCTTGTAGCTTACTTCTATCCAAGTGCAACTCCACTCTCAGTAAGGCAGGAGACTGGATTCCCGCACTACTTTCATTAGCTGTAGAGTCGCACCCGAGCTTGCAGTAGACTTGTGTAGAGTGCGGTACTCACCGAAGACCAGAGAGAGGGCGTACCCGAAGGGCGCCTGGCACCACACCAGCCCCTGGGTGTAGATCGCCTCCGCGGTACCGTTAATGTAGCCGCCGCCCACCCACGTCGCTGCTTGTAGCTTACTTCTATCCAAGTGCAACTCCACTCTCAGTAAGGCAGGAGACTGGATTCCCGCACTACTTTCATTAGCTGTAGAGTCGCACCCGAGCTTGCAGTAGACTTGTGTAGAGTGCGGTACTCACCGAAGACCAGAGAGAGGGCGTACCCGAAGGGCGCCTGGCACCACACCAGCCCCTGGGTGTAGATCGCCTCCGCGGTACCGTTAATGTAGCCGCCGCCCACCCACGTCGCTGCACCACAAACACACTCATTAAATACAGTGATGTATCAACTTGTAGACTTTCAATAATTATTCTGGTAAGTAAGATATGTTTTTTTATTAAGTTGCATCTCTTTAGCAGCTTAGATAGTCAAGTGGCTCAGAACTGTTACCGGGCCGATAACAGCACGGAGTTGTGGTATGAAGGTACCTTAGAGTTTACTGATAAATATTAGCATGTGAGCCCTCTGTAATCTACTGTAAAAATACTTCTAGCTTACTTGTATGAAGCAGACATAAGAGAGCTACGAAAAAGTTTCATCTATATCAGTCAACCCATTAAATACACAAACCAAGGGCAAAGATCAGTAAGTACTTATATTTTTGTCAACTAAATTATATTCTTGTCTTTTGTTATTGATTATAATTGAATAAAGACTCGTAAATAGTAACTATGTAACTCAACAAAGTAAATAAATAACAGCGTTGTTGGAACATGAGGCCTCGTCAACATTTACAGTAATTGAAAATATATTGGAAGTAATTTTCTAAGGATTTTCCGGGAAAAGCTCTCGAGACTTATATAAAATACTCGCCTATTGCTCGCAACGTGAGCACACCTCATTTTCACTTTATGATTCGGCAAAATTTGGTTCATCAAATTTGATATTTTTAATTGATTTGCTCTTATCTATTTTTATCTAATTCTTAGAACAACATTTTCATAAAACGCCTTTATTATATTGAGATTAATTCCATTAGAATCATTAATAATTGGTTAATTCAATTTTTTTATGATTTAATAGCTATAGATATTTAGTTAGTTAGTGTAACTTACGTATATAAACAGTTTAAAACTAAGTTGAACGGTTTATTTTAATAATTGTCTTGTTAAAGTTTTTATAATTTATACTTGAGATTTCGGCACTTGGTGAAACTTGGAAAGCATAATGATTAAAAACAAGTACAAGTGAATTTTAACCAAGATTCTTAAAGTTACTGAAAATAATTTCTTCCCAGAGTCAAGCTTGCCTGTAAACTGTGTGTATGGCTCCTAATAAATAATACTTCTCAAGTTCTCAAAGAGATGCAAAATATCATATCGGAATAGAACCTACGACCTTGCTCTCAGGTCGACTCTCAGGACCTTATTTTAGACCTAACTTTACTTCAGAAATGGTCAATGTACAATCTGTAAAGTAGCTTCAAGCCTGCACTGCGCTCTATATTAAAATAAGAGATTTAAATGGCTGCAATGCAGTGATTGGCCAACGCTCTTTACATCTGATTGGCGGTTGGAAAAATTAACGTCAACTCTAAAAATTTGCTAAAGTTTGATGGTTCACGAACATTCCAAAGAAATTATTTTCTGCCTACTAACGTCTAAGTCAAAAATATTCAAAATAACGTTATGATAAGTGATTCAAACGGTGCAAACCAAAGGCGACTGCTGCATGCGTCATAAAATTAATACGTAATAATAGAATATAATAATAGAAGACTTCCATTAGTGACAGAGATTTTTCATCTGTAACGCACATACAATCACAAGTTTGTGGACATTGAAATTATACCCACATGTTTGTGGGATGTGAAGGTCTAAGTTTCAATTTGAAAGATAATTTGTCACCGAACCGCGGCATGGTTCATTACATTATTTAAGAGTAATACAAAATACAAAATATTTATTTCACACACATGGTAACATTTACAAAAAATTCTGTAGCTCCCAGACTAGACTATGGGTAGTCTGTTTCGTGGGTGCTGGTAGGTTCGTTAATTAAAAGTTTTGTCTTATATTTGGAAAGGTGACAATTGTGCTTATTGTGAAGAAGGTGAGGTAAGTAAGGTTAAGATCTATAACCTTAAACTTATTTTAACCTAAGCCTAAAACAAAAAGAACAAAAGCATTTATAGGGTCTTAATCTAATATCTAATAAGGAATTAAAGCTACTAAAGAAAATAAATAGTTACCTATATAGATAGAATATGTTAAGCGAGTAGACTATCTACTTTATATTTTCAGGAAATGGTTCTTGCTAGTTTCCGTTATAGCGAAATTGTACACCCTTTCTGTACAAACTCCATAGCTAACCTACCAGTGAGATTAAATCTAAATGTTTTTAATGGTTCTGCTATAATATTAACCAACAAAGCTTGCAGGCAGACAAAGATTTTATACGTATAGATAAGAGAAGAGATAACGTGTTTGTTGATCAAGAAGGCTCTCAGAGAAGTAGCATCGGTCTTCTCTATACAGTACGTACTAGTGATGTCGGTGTCTCGACCGAGTTCAGTTACTCGTTTCAGCCCTGGAAAAAACTAGTCCCTAGAGAGGCTTCATCTAGTTAACTATAGAAAATAAATAAATCGAAAGTTAGCAGGCACACAAAGTCGCAGTTGGAATGTTTGCAGTTCGCCGACCACGCGCCGCAATCCCACGCGCTTAGCGCCCACGAACCCCCCTCCCGCCCTCCGCCCTTGGTGTAGCCCGGAATATACTATATTATTATTATAGTCTAAATTTTAATTAAGTGCGAGTAGGTCATATCGTTTAAAACACAAACATATTCCACGAGACGAGATTGGACGCGACTAAACTAACTTGACACTATTCTAATTACCTAGTTGATTAGTTAATTCGAATGTATGTCTAACTAATTACAATATGTTGTTGCATGTTATTGTAGTATAAGTAGATTCCCTTCAGATACTATTATTCGATTCTGTAAATCGTAACAGGGCCTACGCGAATCAAGTGTTACCACGTAGTGCGCGGACTACAAATTAATGTGTTAATTTAAGTTTTTTTTGGTAAATAAAAATAGATTTTACTACTAAGATTATATTTGTTTCTTTTGTAAAGGGATAACTGATAGTGATTTCTTTTTTAATGACTTGTATGTCTTCGTTTTGTTCATGATATCTAGATATTTAATAGTTCAAATTATATTTTAGTTGTATCCTTATACTTATCTTGCTAAACAAATGATACCACTATGCCACCTAGCCCGATTGTCTGTCAAGAGTCAAGACCCTTTATCTCGGATACGCGTGGAGGTATCGAGTTGAAATTAAAACCATACACTCAGGTTAACAGTCCTTTGAAGCTGTGAAAAATCAAACTTCTAAGTTAACTAAAAAAGATATGGCCGTTTATGCTGCAAAAAACGGATATTTCGACACTCTCAAGGGAATCAAAATTTAAGAAAGTATTTTCCGTTGACCTAGAACTATGAAATTTGGCAAATAATATTGTCTTATGTTACAAATATAGACAAAAATCTGAAAACTATACATTTGAAATTAAATAATAAAAAAATCATAAATGAAATGTAATAAACTATTTATAACATGTACCAACAAATTTTTACGGAACCCTCGGTGGGTGAGGGTGAGTCCGACTCGTACACGTCCGGTTTTTCAAATTATTTCAAAAAATTGTGTTCATCTTAAAATAAAAACTTAAATAAACTAATTACCTACAAATAATTTTTTTTTTTTTTTTTCCTTTTGTTTTATCTGCAATCAGTCGCCAGACTATAATCAGATGTGTTGAGAATGATGATATAATGGCGTTTGAGAGAACTGACCGCTGCCAGAATACTCTCTTATGAGTCGAGCACATCTGCTCGTTTCAATCGCTTTGTGGAACTGGACACGTCCAGCAGGTTTGAAGCTAGTGCATTAGGGTGATTGGCTAACCGCATCTTATATTTGTTTTTGTGGGTAGATATTTCTTCGTGTATGGTTGGTACTCCCAAGTATTCATGTACTTCAGTTGTTTTGATAAACCACGGAGCATTTGAGATTGCCCTGAGAACATTGTTTTGAAATCTTTGGAGACACATGATGTTTGATTTAGCAGCCGTCCCCCATAGTTGAATACCATATGTCCACACTGGTTTTAAGATGCTGTTGTAGATAAGAAGTTTGTTGTCAATTGATAGAACGGATTGTCTACCTAAGAGCCAGTATAAATTTCTAAATTTATGATTGAGTTCATCTCTTTTCTTCTTGATATGTTTACTCCAGGTTAAGCGTCGATCCAGGTGAAACCCAAGGTACTTTACTGAGTCTGAGTGAGGAAGAGTATTGTTCCCCAGTTTGACGGTCGGGCAATCACCTCTATTAAGTGTAAAGGTCATATGATTGGATTTTTGAGCACTGGCTTTAATACGCCATTTGGTCAGCCATTGTTGGGTTTCATTTAGTTGAGTTTGAAGTTTTGCAGTTGCTTTTTCGGGATTACGATCACACGATAGAAATGCGGCATCATCAGCATAGGTCGCTGCAACTACCTCTGTTGTTTGGGGCAGGTCTGAAGTAAAGATGTTGTAGAGGACTGGCCCAAGGACTGAACCTTGTGGGACACCAGCTTTGCATTCGTAGAAACTTGATCTTGCATCCTTCAGTTTCACTTGGAAAATCCTATTCGCTAAATAGGATTCCAAAATAGGATAATACGTGTGCGGTAACAAGGTCTTGACTTTGTAAAGAAGGCCTTTATGCCAGACTCGGTCAAAAGCTTGTTGAACGTCCAGGAAGGCAGCTGAACAAAATTCTTTTCTCTCAAAACATTGACGAATTGTGTGGTGCACTCTGTGAACTTGTTCAATTGTTGAGTGGAATTCTCTAAATCCAAACTGGTGTTCCGGAATTATATTTTCATTCCTCATTGCAGAGGACAATCGAGCCAAGAATATGCTTTCCCATAACTTAGATAAAACAGGAGTGAGACTGATGGGGCGGTACGATGTAACATGTTCAGTTGGTTTGCCGCTTTTGTGAACCATTATGATCTGGGAGACCTTCCACAAAATTGGAACGTGACCTGTTCTGAAGATTGCATTAAAGAGGATAGAAAGAAAGACAATGCACTTTCTTGGTAGTTCTTTCAAGACTTTCGGAGTAATTAGGTCAAAACCTGGTGCTTTATGAGAATGTAGCATTTTTATTTTCTTATAAATTTCTCTTGGTGACGTTGGATTCAGAGGAGGACACAATTGGAAGTCCTGTTTCAACACCTCATTAATCTGTTCATCGTATTCTCCAGGATTAGGTTGAAAAACTGTAGCAAGATGTTTGGCGAATACTTCAGCTTTCTCAGTATCAGTGCGAGCCCATGTATTATCTTCTGTTTTTATGGGAGGTATAGCAGGTTGAGGTTGATTTAGTCCTTTTGTTGCTTTCCATAAAGAGTGTTCTCCTCGTGCCGTAGGTGAAAGTGACTCAATGTGATGCTTCACGGTAGCATTTTTAGCCTCATGTAAGATTTCTTTAAGCTCACGGATGGCTTTGTTTAGTGCTGTCTTGTCAGCAGGGTGCCTATATGTTTGCCATATCTTCCGGAGATGACGTTTTTCTTGAATTTTGAACTTGATATGTTGTGGTATGTTATTATTAGGGAGTAGTGGTGTTAGATCAGGAGTGCTCTTCCAAGCTGCAACTTGTATCAAGTTGGTAATGTAGTTGCAGGCAGTTTCAACGTCATCTGCAGATTTCAACTTCATATTCAGATTTAAATTTTCATTAATGTAGTCTCTGAAACTAGTCCAATCTGTATCTTTGTTGTACAAAGAATCATCACTCGCAATATTGACAATGAGTGCGCTCAGTGTTAAGAAGACAGGTGTGTGATCCGAGCATCCATCCAGGCATGGTTCTACCAGAGTATGTGAATGGCATATATGTTGGCATATAAAGAAATCTAGTAGATCGGGTTTCTTCTTAGGATCGGTTGGCCAGTAAGTCGGGTGACCAGTAGAGAGAGGCGTTAAATGGTTTTTATCTAGAGATATCTTGAGTTCTCTGCCTCTAGTCTGAGTAATGCGGGATCCCCAATAAGTGTTTTTAGCATTGAAATCGCCACCAACAATGAAACGTTTTCCAAGAGTTTGGAAGAACTCTGTAAAAGAATCTTCTTTGATTTTATGCTTTGGAGGACAATAGACAGCTGATAGGTCTAGGCAACCCAACATATCTTTAATTCTTACTGTAGTTGCCTGAAGGAAATCTTTCTGGTAAGGTGGCATTAGAGAATGTTGAATGCAGTTTTTAATGACTATGGCTGTACCTGCATGCGATTTGCCATCTGGATGAGAAGTGATGTACGTGGAGAAACTTTTAATATTGAAAATTGATTTTTCTTTCGCATGTGCCTCCGAAATAAGCACAACATCTAATTTATTCATTTTGATAAGTACCTCCAATTCGTTTTTGCTAGAGGATAATCCATTAATGTTCCACGTAGCTATTTTTACAGAACCTATTTTGACAATTTTGTGACCAGTGTAGTTATAACTCCCATGAAGGTAGCCAATTGTTGGATAAGGATGTCGATCCTTTCTGACTGCTTTAATATTATATTTTCTATAGAAGAAATAAAACTTTGTTGATTGAGTTGAGAGTTGTTTTCTTGATTTTTTGGCACTTCAGAGCTTTGTTTCAGAACATTGGCATGAGAAGCAGAAGTCGAGGTTGAGGTTGTTGAAGCAGCGATGGGCTCAGTAGTGCCAAGGGCCGAGAAGTGAGAATTTATTTTAGGTGCTGGTGGGATGGAAGGTTTACTCGATTTACCATATCGTCTAGCATGGATTTCTTGGTAGACTTGGCATCCCTTATAGCTGGCAGCATGTGTTCCGGAGCAAAGGGCACACTTAGCTGGGGTGGATCTTGACTTTGTACATGATGAAGTTTTGTGGTTTTCTCCACACTTGACACATCTGAAGGGTCTCATGCAGTTGTTTTTGGTATGGCCTAGTTGTTGGCAGCGGTGACACTGCACAACTATTTTAGCTTTCTTAGGGTCCTCGATTTGCACTGATTGGTGAAATATATATTTTATTTGCTTAACTTTTTGGTTGTTAATACTTGGTTCAAGGTTAACAAAGAATGTGGATGTTGGCCGTTTGTCTTGCCCATATCTAGCATTTATTATCTCACCGCGGACTTGGTTTCCTGTAGTTTTGATTTCTTCGACGATGGCGGAGTGGGGAGTTGTATGGTGCAGGTTCCTTATAACAATGCGAAAGCACCTATCATCCTTTGGTGTAAATGTGTGCCCAATTAAACCATTTGTTCTAAGAACATCCAAAGCCTTTTTATAAGTTTCAGTGCAGGTGAAATAGATGCGTAATTGATTTTTATTAACTAGCTTAAAACTGAACTGGCTCTTGTTGATAAAAGTTTCCATTAATTTGGATAGTTCATTGACATCTTCAATACCATACAGTATTACTGGTGGTGGTTTGCTTGGTTTCTTGATGGGTGGCTGAGGGTCATTATGGGTATCAATAGGCAAGGTTGAAAACCTATTTTGTGTATTTATACCAGTGGATGGGGAAGTAGGCGACAGGGACGGGCAAAATCTCTTGTTTCTCTGAGAATTGGGATCTCTTTTCCATGGTGGAGGCTTTGGTGATAAATTTTGCTCGTTGCTGGGTGTGGTTAATGCAGCATTTTTAGTTGAATCATTTGATTCTGGGTTGGTCAGTTCTTGTTCTTTTGGAGCTTCATCTGACTTATTTCCGGCTTTTGGTGAATTACTGTTAAATATCCCAGGGTGGAACACTTGTTGCACAAGGTTGGTTTTATTGGCCTTGAATTTGTTGTCAAGATTCATGTTGATTTATAGAAAGAATACATTTTTACAGTCTTTTTTGCTTTTGGAATAGTTTTATGGGGGTATCTTTGGAGTTTTGGACTCAGTTTTTCACTTCGGTTTAATTGTTAATATTTCAATGCAATAACACTAATGCTGGATATTTGCACTTAATAACACATGTTTAACACTTTAAGGTCACTGAAAAACACGACAAACTATTTTAATTTCTAAAAATTTTTATGACGCGATTTTCACACTTTGACAGCTGCGTTCCGAAAACAAATAAATAATAACCTAAAATATAACTAAATAAATCTAAAAGCTGTAGATAAAAAACTGGGTCCAGGTCGCTGAGGGGCACCCCTCGGTAGGGTGCGCAGAATGCTGGCTACATTACCTCTCCGGATGGCCAGACTAATTCTCTGGCCGAGGTAAGCACCAGCCCTCTGAACACCCGAGACGTCGACCAGGCGCGATGAAAGTTCCTTATATAGTTTTCGGCCCTCCGGACTCCACGAGCCCAAAGTCTCGACGCCATACGGCATAAATATGTACAAGCTATTGTGTAATGTGGCATATTTGCGCCGCTTATTGCTTTCGGGCGAATACGCCGCCGCACCAGCGGCTTTACAGCTTGCCCTAACACGGGAGGCCGCCAGCGTGTCTACGCATGTAGCGTCCCATACTAGCGGCCGCCCATGTTACCATCGGGCCTCTTGCCATCATCTCGTGTAATCCCTGTCGGTTCTAAAACGGACGGGTTGTTGACGGTGACAAGGGCCCTCCGGATGATGTGATTTAAGCTGGCATGGCGGGAGAGACGGCCGGCGCTGCGTCGACATGAGAGTCCGTGGAGGCCGTATTGGTCAACGTCGGTTCCGCAGGGGCAGCGATGTGGACATGTTAGGGTAGTACCTAGCTGCAGGCCGATGGCGGTACTGAACGATTGGTCGTCCATTAGAGTACCTATGTTAGCCGAAGGGAGAGCCCGTAGCCAGTATCCAGACTCACGTTCTGAAACGGCAAGGAGACGCGCCCGTTCTGTGTCGCTAATGCAGGTTTCCAATAGTGAAAAAGGGCAGGCTAGGTAAGGAACCCAGTACTTACGTGGAATTCTTCTAAAAGTCTGACACGTCCCACGCCTTGCACCCGCGCACTCTAAATTCGCTGGAACGCTTATAGTTTTGTTTCTTTCTAAAAACAATAGTCCTTGGATCGATCCACACTCGTAAATAAATGTTGCACACACGGTTTTACATTAAAATGATGAATTTCCGACGGAGCGATGCGCACGCACTGGCTGTTCAAAATGGAAGGGGAGGCAGGGACAATAATGTGCACCTACCTACATAAAAATAGAAAAGTTAAACTACCTCACAAAAACAATAGCAACCAAATAGTTTTGTTTAATTTTGCAGAGTGGCTCGTCCCATTGCCGCCGTTGAACTGTTAATTTTTGGGGTGGATCTTTACTCGGGCAAGCTTGCGACCATACCTCCTTGGCTTCCCCACAGCACGAGACCTACAATATCACCCAAAGATGGGTGAATAATTTTCGTATATAAGATCTCCGTGCTGTGGACAAAAGACAAAAAGGCCGGAAGTGCGACGCTCTTAGCCGATCTGATGCCCATTGTTTGTCTTCAAAACAAATCAGACAATTGAAAAATAAATGAAAATTACAAATTGAAAACAAAATGGTCAGGGCTCAGCAGCAGCTTGTGAATACACAAGTAGGAGCTGATTTTCAGTCCTGTCCAGATAACTATTATAGAACATTATCAATTCAAATAACATAGGATTAATGTACAGAACTATTAAAAAGAAAACGAAAAATTATTATATTAATAAATAATGCAACAAAAATCTAATTACAATCATATAGGTAAATAATGCAATAGTAAGAATTACAAATAAACTATGATGACAACTTAAATTAAAAATACTAAAGTAAACCTCACTAAATCTATACGTACAATTACAGCAGCAACATATGGCACATGAGATAACAAAACTAAAATTATAAATGCGAAAGTTTGTGTGAGAGTGTATGTTTGTTACTCTTTCACGCTGAAACGGCTGAACGGATTTGGATGAAATTCAGAACAGATATAGCTTATACCCTAACTTAATACATAGGCTACTTTTTATCCCGGAAAATGTCCTTAAACCGAATAACACGCGGGCGGAGCCGCGGGCAAAAACTAGTTAATCATAAATTGAAAAAAAAATACCCGCAAAATGAATAAAACTGTCACAAATTATTGAGCAGGCCATGAAATACTGGTACGGCAATAATACTTCCAGCCACAATAGGATTCTTATTAACACCTAACCAGCCTTGTAGCACACCTTCGTGGAGGTCCGTCACTGGATGATCAGAAACCCTAACGAGCTCCGCATAAGTCCCGAGATATTCACTGCTCATCCCTAATACGTAGACACGACAGAACCGGCTTGAGAAATAATAAACAGGAAGCGTCAAATAATACTGAGGTGTTTTGTTTTATTATTATTTTTTGTGTTAGTTCTTTTAAGTTTCAAGTTCGTAGACTTGATTTGACTTTTTAAAAGTTTCGAAAGCTAGCATAACTTCTTGAACCTTATATGAAAGTTATCATATAATATTTTCAAGACTAATAATATATTATATGAGGTGACTTTCGTTTATAAAGCCAAATTCGCACTGGAAACTCAAACTCAAGGTTCAATGACCCTTTCTGTGAAATACGGAAAATAAAATTTGAACTTTCTCAAGACTTCCTATACTAATTGAGTCGAGGTTGTTCTTGAACAAGTATAGAGGCACAAATTTTTGTTTTGAGTTCTTAGACATGGTCATTGAACACTTACAATATGCATTTGGGTGTATAAACGAAAATCACCTTATAAAAATGGTTACTTATGTATATCTATCGTACATGTTTAAATACAATTATTTGTGGTTTGATATCTAATTTAGTTATTTATTATTTTTCAAGTAAAAATATTTCGTGTCGTCATATGTTTCAGATCCTCCAAATCGGATCGGTAAGGAGACCTGGAGCCAGGACCTGTCTGTGATTGGACAATTTAGAATTCTTTAAAAGAGAAATGAGACTTCAGAAAAAAACAAGTCGCTCTAATCGACGTGATTCCAGCACAATCCTACTTCCAATAGAACTCGGCCATCACTGCTCCACGCTAGTCTTGGAAACCAGTGTAAAGTATTTATCGGAACTGCTATTGAATAAGAGAGATCAGCTTCTGAAACCTTGTTTTGTGTGGCTTTAAAACGAAATAGCACATTGTTGCATCGAGCAGAAAGTCACTTTTGCGAGGTTAATAATCTGCTTTTCTTTCAACTTCCAAATAAAGAACTGCATCCATCCATCAGCCTGTTTCGTCCACTAACGGACATAGGCCTTTCCAGGATTTCGCCACTCTTGGCGGTCCTCCTGGAAGAAATGCCCATACGCACACACGCTGGGCAGGCGGGTTGGTGAGCGCGGTGCCGAAACCCTTCCACCAGTGACGCCGCTGCCCGCCACTAGTCTGTTTTATATGTATAAGGCCCGGCAATTGGGGATGGATATACCGCCATCCATCGGTCCCAGGCAAAGGTGGGCCGCCTGGTTTTGCCTGAGAGCTGCTCTCTTACTCTCCCTCGAATAACTTCGGGAGGATTTGCGAGTAAGATTCAGTAAAGAACTGAAATCAAAATAATCCCAAAAATGTTTATTTAGAAAAATGAAAAGTTACGTTCGTACAGTTATTAAACGTTATTCGATAGCTCACTAAGATAAGCCAAAACTACGTTCTCGGAAAATGATTTCAATGCAATGAATAAATAAGTTAATAGATAAATGAACTATAAATAGATATACTCGTAATGCCTAAATCCGCCTATTTTTGCGAAAATAAAAATAGCGCTGATTGGTCTATGGCTTATCATCGGCCCGCGAATAAGGTAATATAAAACAAGTTTTCTATGTACGGGTCACTTGGGATTTGCAGCTTTAGAGTCAGCACCAGCTCTGAAGCATTTTGGTTCATATTCCACAGATAATAAAAACTGACGCGGGACTTCAGTGGTGGCGCGGCAGGAAACTAGGTATGTAAATCCATTATTGCATTGTTTTCAGGGCAATAATCGATTTTCATGTATAGTTTTCTGCATTACATTGCTCCTGAGCAGAAAAGTGCCGCTTTGTGCACACTATTTAGGCTAGTAATGCACAAATTAAAGCAAAGTTAGTAGAAAATATTTTTTATTGCAACATTTGTAACATTGAATTTTTAGATATTTTCGTAGCTCAGTCAGTAAAGACAATCAATCTTGAAACCCGAGTTCAAATACGCGGGTCAAACATGCACAACTTACAAATTTATGTGTATGGTATGTGAAATGAAATAAATTATCTGTATGATCAGTAGAGCATGTGGTTTAATTTTTCGAGCACATCATTAATATATCGTCGGCACATCATAGATTTTATCTGTCTATAGCCATATCATTATTCTGTTAAAAGTACAGGGGTCGCCCCGCTACGCTCAGCTGTGCTTTATTTGCGCTTCTTGTTAAAAGTACTTCGATTTTATACTTCGTGATACGATGCATTCTACGATCTGCCACGACAATTACATTCTGTATAATATAGAGCTTTTCTCTACTAATTTGCGGATATTATATGAAATGGTAATTAAAAAATATAGATACAATTCAGTTTACTAAACGTCTGAGGTAACTGTGACAACTTTTTTCAATAAATATACGTAAAATAGAAAAGGTAGTGCCATCGGTGGCTGTCCTCAGGGACAGTTGAAATACCTTAGGAAGTAATTTCATTAGATAATATTTCTGGACTTTGCTCCTCCATTACACATTTCTCGTGGGCTTTTAAGTAATGATATTAATCAATATCTGGCGCTGTACAAAGATTTAGCTTTACACACGCAGCCACGTCGGTAGAACAAACTGCGACCATTCTTATAATTATAATACGACATTGTCCGATACACGTACCTACTCGTATATCCACAATATTTAGATGTTGGATCGGAAAGAACCGAACAGAGGTGCAATTGTGTAAGCCAATGAGTATTCAAATTCGATACTAAGCACGTGAGCCCGTTTGACGATTGAAATCGTACGTGTTTGGTTGCCAACAACAAAACAGCCAAAAATGTACGATTTCAATTGTCAAACGGGCAAATTTGCGAATAGCCAATGACAATCAATTTGAATACGATTCTGTTTGCATACGATGAGTTTTAAAACGCATGTTAAATTGAAATAAAAACGGAAATTTAGCGATCGACAGTTTTTTGCCGGCCTAGTTCGGTATTGTAATCTGTGCTTCTCAAATCTGCTTGAAGCCTTGTCCCTAAATGACATTTTTCACGTGCTATTTTGTGCAAATAATATTTTCAAAAATGTTGAATTTCTAGCCCAATAAAATATGTACGTGGAACTTCCTGTTATTGGATTGTTTTACTTATAAATTGTATTTTTCGGATCCTATATTCTGCAATATGTTGCTACACACGAACCTCCATATGAGGGCTCATGGAACTACCGTGGCACACGACGGTGCAGCGGCGACCCCGTGTGACCAGTTGTCTCACCCGTCATGGTGAAGATCCCGACGAACAGGCCGATGGACCTGCCGGCGAGCATCACCTCCTCCTCGGAGTCATCTCCCTTGGGCTTCTTGCGTCCAGCCCAGATCCCCACGGCCAGGATCAGCACGTAGAAGATGATTATCGACACCACGCCCGCTATGTTGATCATCTTGAGGCCGAGCTGTGCACCCTGGGGACAAGTGGACAACAGCAAGACTGTACACCCTGGGACAGGCAGACGAGCGAGCTTATGTTTATAACCTATTTCAAGATTAGTGAATGAATGACAGTAGGCAGGAGCGTGCGAAACGTTGGCATTCCCCCTTTCTCCCCAAACGGTTGAAATTATACATAAAATGACCAAGGCTTTAAGGCGAGGTTATCCAGCAAAATCTGTCCTGCTCCAACGCTTTCATTTTACACATGTTTATCCTGCTCAGCGGAAGCGCGCCGCTCAGAAAACTCGCGGTTTCGAGGTGTTTTTATTTTGGAATTAGAGGGATGTGTTTTTAAAATGACGGCCGTTTTATGTCACATTCTTTACGACGTTTATCTTTTATTTTCCAAAACTTAATACAGCTCAAATGGAATGATATTTAGATCATAGTTTAGACCTATCTTTGCGATTAATTTGGATCAAGCAAAATGTAAGTAATCGTGTATCGAATGGCCTAAATATCAAGATCAAAAAGTGAAATATGACACATATTTTTTACAAAATTTAATCATTAATATTTATTGGTTTAAAATCAATTTGAAAAGGAACAAAATGGGATAACCCCCTTAATCATATCATTTTGCATGGTAGGTTACCCCAAGACGCCAAAAAATATTGTCAGGGTGTTTCTTGTATGGTACAAGTTACGTGGAACTGGGTTGTTTAGTTGAAAGTTATTACCTAACAACTTCTACTTATATAGTTTCTATAACTGTTGAGTTGACTGACGACGGTAAGAGGGCTGGTTACTATACGTTATTGATCGATGTTGGTTGCATAATTGATGAACATTTTCTATTTCAATTCCCCAAATATACACAGTTCATGTGCTAGTTACACATAAATAATTTCAACTTACTTATTCAGAAAATGTAAATATCCAACGAAGTTTCCTTCAGCAAAAGCTTCAATCACGTCCAAAATTAATCATTTCCACTTGTAAATATCTCTAAACTTTAAATAGCGTTCTTACAACATTAAATTAACTATTCAAAATATACTATGTAGTAGTTAGCGTCGGGTGTAGGACACTAAGTAGACCTGGGACCATCACTACCGATGCACACAGTAACGAATGTTTGAGTGTCGGAGCCGGCGGCGGCGGCGATCACGCGCTACGCGCTCCGCGGCAGCAGCTGTCTCCCCATCGCAGGGAGGTCTTCTGTGACGGAGTGTTCCTAGTCCTGAAGCTTAGCCCGCACATGAGCGCGCGCCCTCTCCCGCTGACACATCCACGTGTCCGTGTGGCGGTCACTGCACGGCCATGGCGGGGCTGCTGCTCGTGCCACGTCTACGGGCGCCTCAATGACAGTAGGTCGTGCTGGCCTCCCAGGTCGGAGTGCAGGCGGGCGCGGGGCGGGGAGCGGGCCCGCGACCCCACTGGATCGATCTCCGTGACGTCATTGGTCGCCGCGACCGGCCAGCGCGCATGCGCCGCACCTCCTCCCCCCTGCACCATCACACCAGGTAACGTCTACCATGTTCCTTTGCTCGGTACCCAATGCTCTTTTTAGCTTGAACTATGCGCGCTTGGTCTCGCTTAGTCAGCGTTGGATAGATGACAAAAGTGGAACATGGTGGGGAAATCGCTTTCTATCTGTGAAATGTTAAAAGATCATGCTAGTTTCCATTGACGAATTGATTGATGATGCGAGTGGCTAACGGTGTCGAGTTTCGAGGTATAGCTGGTAGCGCAAGGTGTCTGGGCAGACCCCCAATCAATTAGAAACCATTACGTTAAATGATGTATGAGACGATAGCTCAGCGAAAAACTTACTATCCACGTGCCTATACGAGTATGACTAATAGTTCTTACTTAACCAAACAATTATTATTCGACCTCGTACGCTCGTGTATACTGGTCTGTTAAACAAACGACAACATAACATTAAAACGAGTAGATATTTAAAAGCTGTCAGAGCCAACTTGACAGTCGCGATATTTCCAAGTTTTAGATCATGTGACGAGTCGCATGTTATATTTTTATGTAATTTTTGTAACAACCTCCAAATCGAACGTTTTTAAATTATTTAGTGACCACAAACAAGCAGCTACCCGACCTCGCGACATCTCTCTACTGTAGATAGCATTCAACTCAAGCACCATGCACGACCAGGTAACAACAAACCTCTCCATAAATATACGGTTAACGATACGTATCAGAAAACGTATGTCCATACAAAACATACAAGAAATACTAGAACCTATTCATAAATAAAATAGCCCAGTTGAACCCACAACTCCAAGCCCATGGACCCCGAGACGACTGTTAGAGGGTTCCGTAACCATACGTTTAGTGCTAACACGCAACTTGTGTTAGGTATGTGCTAGGTATACCATGTTGCGTGTTAGCACTAAAGTCTAAAAACGAATGCAATATGTTCGTACAAATATAAAATACAAACATATTGTATTCGTTTTTATACTTCCTTCTCTAACACGGAGAGAGCCTTCATACTTCTGGGAATAATACAAATGTATAATGTGTAAGTACTAATATAAAATAAATAAACCTAACGACTTTGTGGTACAGTTCTGTTTGAGTAGGTTAGTGAGGTAATGTGTGGCGCTTAGTAAGACGTTCATAGAACTGCCGGAACCCTACAATTTACTGCGTCTTTGTTCAAACCAAATTGAAAGTAACGGCATCGCGGCCGCCAAACACAACTACATAGGTCTACGCGCGCCGTAGCACTCGTAGGTAATTGCTACACAGCCGTAGCTACTAGTCTGCTACGAACACGCGGCCTACGCACGTAGCAATCGTAGTAGGTAACGGCTAAATCTCCAATAATCCTCATATCGCCTGCCGACCCCGCGATCTACGCACGCGCCGCTCCTACTGCGCTAGCAAACACTGCGCCGCTTCAGATCAAAGGTGGCATAAATCTAAATTTTCAATAATTTAGTTTTACTCATAAAACGCACTAAAATAGCGGTCCGCATCGGTACTGCTCTCACACCCGTGTAAATGCGCATCTCCGATAGAGAAGCATGACTTTGTGTCTCTTTCACACGTGGGAATTTTCGCTTTTTGCTTAGAAATGAACTGATGCCTGTTAGTATTATTGTGCCTGCATTTGCAAAGTTGAGTCGCGCTTTTTATGTCCTATCCCGAAATGTGTCCTTTAATGACAAAAAATTCTCTGTTTTTCTAGGAGCATTTTTAGTAAAGAAATGAACTAATTGTAAAAGTGGATTCTTATTACAAAAAATGCCTGTAATTTTAAGTATTTTTATTTTATTAGTTGTTAATTATGTGTGATTTTTTTCTGAATTTACTTGATTTCTGCCTTACTTTGACTAATTGTATCAAACTAAAGTAAATAGTATTATGGGACTTGATATTTAAAATCTTTGTCATTTTACTTTATTAAACAATATCCAAGTACATTTATACCAAATTGTATTCAGAAAAAGATATACATTTAGCCAAGCAGATTTTAGGCATGCCTTATAAATACATAGGTAACACTAAAAGTTTCCGGAACTGGCCACTTACATAAACAATATTTAAAAATTTATTGCAACATTTGAAAATAGAACTCTTTGGCTGTAGAATGCAGTTTGTTTCATCTGACTGTCTTTTGTTTTTACCTTGTGGCGCCATTTAAAAAATTGTGTGTCTGCATCAACATGGATTTAACTCGGGAAAATTTTCGTAGTATGATTTTCTACGATTTTAAGTGTAATTTGACAGCTCAACAGAGCATCGCTCGGCTTGAAACAGCTTTTGGCAATGAAGCACCATGCAAGACGACTGTTTATAGCTGGTTTGCAGAATTCAAGCGTGGTCGTATCAATCTCAGTGACGAATCTCGCGATGGTCGGCCGTCCACCGCTGTGACCAACAAAAACATCGATGCTGTGCACCGTATGATTGAAACAGACAGGCATGTGACCTACCATGAAATTCGCGCATCCTTAGAAATAGGCATGAGTCAAATACAATCAATCCTACACAAACATTTGGGTGTGAGAAAGCTGTGCTCGCGGTGGATCCCACACAACTTGACCGAGGCTCAAAAAACGGACCGCGTCACTTGGTGCAGTGCCATGCTTACCAGATTCAACGAAGGTGCGTCAAATTTGGTGTGGGACATAGTAACAGGTGACGAAACATGGATTTATTGCTACGATCCCAAAACAAAGCAGCAATCGAGCGTATAGGTCTTTCAAGATGAGCCGAAACCAACCAAAGTGGCGCGCGTGAAAAGTGCATCTAAGCGGATGATTGCTTCTTTTTTTAATAAAACTGGACACGTGGCTACTGTTGCTTTAGAGAATCGTCGTACCGTGAATAGTGACTGGTACACGACCATTTGTTTGCCGGAAGTTATTGACGAACTCCGTAAAAATAACCGTAAACGCCGTATCATCCTGCACCACGACAATGCTAGTTCTCACACGGCCAGACAGACAAACGACTTTTTGAAGACGAAAAATGTAGAACTCATGGGTCATCCTGCATACAGTCCCGACCTGGCACCTTGTGACTTTTTTCTGTTCCCAAAAATTAAGAACCAATTACGCGGTCAACGATTTTCATCACCAGAAGAGGCTGTCGAGGAGTATGAAAAACACGTTTCAGAGGTCACCACAGGGGAGTGGCACAAAAGTTTTCAAAACTGGTTTGATCGAATGAAAAAGTGCATAGACGCCAAGGGAGATTATTTTGAAAAACAATAAATTAATTTTGTACCTTTAATAGTATTTTTTCATATTCATTCCGGAAACTTATAGTGCGTCCCACGTATTGGTAATACTATTTGATAGAAGACGAAGTATCAGACCTGTTGCGACATAAATTGCCGTTTCCCAAAAAACATGAATATTGAGTTATGCCATCTTATTTCTGAGGCGGCGACTGATTTGGACCATTTCAGAAATAATGCAACCCTATCATTGAAAGATGGAAAAGTAAATAAGTGTTGATTAAGTTTAATTTTCCCTTACAAATACCTACTAAATTCAATACATTTTAAGGTTCACAAAAAATATTTTATAATGCTATTTGTTTTCAATTTTTGATTTTTTTTATTTATAGTTACGTAACAAAAAAAACGTAACAAAATCAGGGCCCTTTCAAGAAATTTAGAATTATTTTAAAATTCCTCACAGATTTAACTATTTATTTATTTATTTATACAACAAGGAAAACTGACAGCACAAGGTGACTAAAAATACAACAGAGTAACTATAATATGGCCAATTACAAGTTTTCACTAATAGTAACATAATAGTCAAATGTAATCAAACAAATAAAGTTATACTGACATAAATAAGTAAATTTGAGCAACACAATATTGACGAGTAATAAGCAGATATAAGGGCTGTTTTTTTTAGAGGTATAGAACTTTGAAATGGAATAAAACAAAGATGATTTTTTTTATTGATATGAAATTTATTTTATTCGAAAGACAATCTTCTGGCATTATAATTTAAATATGACTTCTGGCATATATCCGCCACGGCTGGCTCGGAGGTAGTCTAATCTGGAGGTCCAATTTTCGATGACTTTTTCCAACATTTGTGGCCGTATATCGGCAATAACTCGCCGAGTGTTGTCCTCCAAGTGGTCAATCGTTTCGGGCTTATCGGCGTCTGTCGTCTGTCTGTTCGTTCGCTTATAATTTGAGAACCAAACAATGGATTTGATGCAGTTTTCACTGAAAGATAAAGCATTTCTTCGGGAAGGTTTAAGGCTATGTATCATCACGCTATGACAAAAGGGAGCAACGTAATGAGAATTTTAGTGAGACATATGGAAGGTTCGCCGCCGTAGCATTGTCGGTCGTCGTGGGTTTTTCACTTTTTATTTTTTATTCTTTTATTTTTTTTTCAGAAAAAATATGTCCTTTTGTAAAAAAAATATTAAAGCTGAAATTATATTTCTTGACTGCGCAAAGACCAATAACTAAAATATTTTTATTTTCAAGTACTTAGAAAACGCCATCTCTGTGAAGCTATCCTGGATAACGGCTCAGTAAGCTGGCGTTGAAATTGTTTTTATTTTAATACACTAGATGGCGCTGCATGTTTCAAAATATCGAATTTGACGCAGTCTGGTTCAAATCAACTCACGTTAAAGTTTGTCTACACTATTATGTGTATAAAGAAGAAAGATTTGTTTGTTTGTTTGCATATAATGGGTAATATCTAGAACTACTGAACTGACTTTAAAAATTCTTTAAGCGCTCAATAAGATTTTTAGTTAATCATGTGGTATGTACGCCTTGCGTAGTCGTACGTATGTAGTCTCATCGTCGGTGTTTCAATCATCCACTGGTAAATGTTCTTTTTAGGAGACCTCTCAAGTTTAAGTTTATTTGATCGGTATTGATGCGTATTTTTGTAGAACATGGTGACCAGGATCTAATGACGGGACTGGGAGGTGGGTACGGGATCTCCTCAACGGATAACAGCAGACCCATCGATTTTGGGCTTATTTTATTGGTCTTTATTAGCACTTTGGTAAAACATGGTGACCGTTGCATATTCAAAAAATCATATTCTTTTGTTTTCCTTATTTCCACGAAAATCTCTTCGATTCGGGTGGAGCCGCGGGCAAAAGCTAGTATAAAATAAAACTCAAGAGACTATTTTGTTTAACAACAAAAACTTAGTAACTTATGTAGAAGCAAAATGTTTTAAAACGCAGTCAGAAGTTACAAATTTCGCCGATGGGACAATATGAAACCGTCATTTTCAGTATTTTCAATATTCGATAAATCCATTATAGTACATTATGATACAAGTGAGCTGCGTTGGATATTACAGTCGAGGCGGGATTACAGGCCGAGCCGAAGACGAGGCCGTAATGGAGCCGAGAGTGTAATGTCTATAGTCTGTCCCCCAACTCCTGTACCCGGTGGGCGCGGAAAGCACGACGTTAACAGATTATAATGCTCAATGTTTCATATGACGTTTTTAAACACATTTTAAATAAAATTTCACTGCTTATTTTTCCACATAATCAAAACCACAGCTATGGATTGACATTTTTTTGCAAAATGGCGGCGGAGCCGGCGGAGATTTTGTCTATGCGCGCGCAGATGAAAATAGAGGCACTGACGCATCCGCCAAACAGCGAAATATTACCAAACAGCGAAATATTAACAAACTGTATATTTTTTGTATTTACAACAAAAATTTGAGTTAATTTGTTGATAAAAATAAACAATTTGATAAAATTAAATGATTATTTATTATATTTTAACTGAGACAGTTTATTTATTTGCAAAAATTTTACTATTTCTCAGGACATCAAAACTCTTTGCTAAGATTTTAAAAAAACTGTAATGTAAAAAACACTAGTGCGATAATGTAAAGTAAAAAGCACGCATGTTTGATATGCTGCATTATGACCCTAAGAACGCTGCATTGATGGCTGAAAAATATATTAAAATTGCAATTATTGTAATTGGTTCTCAGATACTTCTTATTGAAGTATAAAATGAGAAACTTCCGTGGCTAATAGACTGGAAATAGAAATGAAATAAAATATGCATGGGACACCCATAAAAGGCAACGGGTGCATTATTTTTTTAAATGACCCATTTACAAGAGGTTTGGTGCAGATATAGGTAGGTACTTACAGAATGTACCTTTTGATAAAAGAATTTGTCTTGCTGAAGCAGTAATATTTACTATATGTAACGTGCTACAAACCACAAGCTCTACCCCATACAATGTTTAAATACGTACTTATTCGCAAATTTATATGGAAAGCTGAAATTTCTTTTCTTTAAGCGTAAATTCAAAAGTTCCTTAGAAGACATATTATGTTTAAAGTGCTTGTTTTCTGTACATTACTGTGTAATGTTTGTCCCGCAGATAATCCGGCTGGCGGACGTTTGGAAGACGTGCAACAAGATCCGCGCTGCCGCGTTCCGCGTGGGACTCAGTCTATGGGACTGGTACCGGCCACTCGACCCCGACGGGATCTCGCTCATATCCGGTACGCACACGCACACCTGTACCCGTCGAAATATTACCGAGAATGATACTACTCAAACCTGGTTATACCTAAGACTTGATGCCTCAGCTTGAACTCATAAAAGTCAAGGTAAAAGTAATTATTCAAAAAGAAAAAACCTCGTTGGTACGGACTGCGAATACTAAACAGTCTAAATAGGCAAGTTACGCTCGGATTCTCTTCGTTGTGATTTTAAGCTACATTAACGTTTAACCGGGCTTTGAATAAATAGTAAAAACTTATGTTGGATTCCTTGTACAAAAATAACGTATATGAAATGCACTTGGTATTAAAAGATTAACAATCGTGTCTAAGTAGGCACGACGTGTTTGTTTTGTTTATGGCTGATGTCTATTGAACGCTACGAGTATCTTCTACTTGTAATCTCTACAATCAACAAAACGGGTTTGAGAAGTTGCAGTCTTGTTTTAAGCTGCTATTTATGTTTATGTTTGAAACAAAAACATGCTCAGTCCATTATCTTTAGGTGCTTTTACTTCTAAATACACACGAGTAGTTCGAGCGTCTCGGCCACTGATCTGGAGGTAGCTGGCTCAAATCCCAAGAGGACAGATTGTATTTGGTCTGTGCGCTTCGTAAAACACGTTAACCTGTTGGTTTATATTTGTGCCAGAAGTGCGGCAATTACCACTCAGTATCCCACAGTAATCATCAGTGAAACGTGACTGTACGATATGGACCGTGTGTGACTTACGTAACACAGTCCATTCCTAACATCCCCTGGAAGGTTCATGTCGTGATGATGTCATTCTCTTCCTCCCCAGAGTCGAAGTTCGTTTCGATCCTATCAGGCCCCCTGCGCTCGGTGATAGGTCTCTCGGACGCCGAGATAGCGCAGCTGGCGGACTACTTCCGCGCGCAGGACGGACGAGTGCTCTACCACCAGCTCTGTCAGCTGATACACGGAGAGGGTCAGTATGTATTACTTTCGGGCCCCAGCGCTCGGTGATAGGTCTCTCGGACACCGAGATAGCGCAGCTGGCGGACTACTTCCGCGCGCAGGACGGACGAATGCTCTACCACCAGCTCTGTCAGCTGATACACGGAGAGGGTCAGTATGTATTACTGTCAGGCTCCTGCGCTCGGTGACAGGTCTCTCGGACGCCGAGATAGCGCAGCTGGCGGACTACTTCCGCGCGCAGGACGGACGAGTGCTCTACCACCAGCTCTGTCAGCTGATACACGGAGAGGGTCAGTATGTATTACTGTCAGGCTCCTGCGCTCGGTGACAGGTCTCTCGGACGCCGAGATAGCGCAGCTGGCGGACTACTTCCGCGCGCAGGATGGACGAGTGCTCTACCACCAGCTCTGTCAGCTGATACACGGAGAGGGTCAGTATGTATTACTTTCGGGCCCCAGCGCTCGGTGATAAATCAAATCAAATCAAATCAAATCAAAATATTTATTTTTGCAAAATAGATACATTAAGTATACTTTCTACAAGTCAAAGTTAATTTACACAATATAATATGTCTTTAGAATATAAAAAAAATATATAATAATACGGGAAATAAAATATACGCCTGCATTAATAAATGATAGTCGTAAGTTTTTAAATAAATAAATAAATAAAAAATAAATAAAATGGGGGAATCTAGGAATAAAAATATTACATATACATAATACAATGAAGAAATAATAAAAACGGGAAATACATACAAAAAATATTAAGGGTGGGCTACTAAAATGTAATAAAGTTATACACTTGCATAAAATATAGAAATATAGGAATAAAAATATTGTTTATACATAATGCCTAACCATCCGCACCATTCGATTAGTATTGCTAAGAAGAAGGGCAAGAAACTTAGCAAACATTCCTTTTTTCAAAATAAAACATATGATACAAAATCATATACATACCTACTCAAGTAAAGGCATAAAAAAATATAAGACTGCGGGAATTAGTCACGAGAAAAAAAAAATATATCTTAGTCAACCCGTCTCATATTGTCTATTACCTTTAACAAAGTAAGTTTACATATTAATTAATTTTAAGCCTTTAGAGGAATCGTACAGTATTAAAATATGCTAATTATTAATTACAATATTGAATAAGATTATTATTATTTATTACACCATGCTTCATTATCATCCAAATAATCATTGATTTTATAATAAGCCTTCTTAAGTAGTCCCTGCTTAATATATAGTTTAAACTTATTTTCAGGCAAACTAAGGACCTCCTCTGGAAGCTTATTGTAAAATCTTATACCATGTCCTACAAAAGCGGTACCTACTTTGGCAAGTCTTAATTTTGGAAAAGCTAGTTTATGTTTGTTTCTGGTTTCAACAGAGTGGTGCACACCAAGCCTCGGGAAATTATCAATTTTTTTTCTGACATATCTAATAACTTGATAAATAAATTCACATGGGACCGTAAATATATTAATTTCTTTGAACTTTTCTCTTAATGAATCTCGGTACTTCATGTTATAAATAGACCGAATTGCTCTCTTTTGCAAGACAAAGACTGCTTCTATATCCGCGGCTCTACCCCACAACATTATGCCATATGACATAATGCTGTGAAAATAACTGAAATATACTAATCTAGCAGTATCTTCATCAGTAATCTGCCTTATGCGTCTAACAGCGTATGCGGCTGAACTAAGTCTACCACAGAGAGCTTCTATGTGGGGGCCCCACTGAAGACGAGAGTCTATAGTAATACCTAAAAACTTAGTTTCGTTAACTAACTCCAGCTTGGACCCCTGCAAAAATAAACTGACATCTACTTGAATTACATTTGGTAAAGTAAACTTTATACATTTCGTCTTTTTTGCATTTAGAACTAAATTATTTGCAGTGAACCAATCAAGAATCAGAGAGAGGGTTGAATTCGCGTCATCAAGTATATCGTTATGTCGATTCACTTTAAAAATAAGTGACGTGTCATCTGCGAATAGAACTATCTCAGATAAGTCTCTAACTAAGTAAGGAAGGTCATTGATAGGTCTCTCGGACGCCGAGATAGCGCAGCTGGCGGACTACTTCCGCGCGCAGGACGGACGAGTGCTCTACCACCAGCTCTGTCAGCTGATACACGGAGAGGGTCAGTATGTATTACTGTCAGGCTCCTGCGCTCGGTGACAGGTCTCTCGGACGCTGAGATAGCGCAGCTGGCGGACTACTTCCGCGCGCAGGACGGACGAGTGCTCTACCACCAGCTCTGTCAGCTGATACACGGAGAGGGTCAGTATGTATTACTGTCAGGCTCCTGCGCTCGGTGACAGGTCTCTCGGACGCTGAGATAGCGCAGCTGGCGGACTACTTCCGCGCGCAGGACGGACGAGTGCTCTACCACCAGCTCTGTCAGCTGATACACGGAGAGGGTCAGTATGTATTACTGTCAGGCTCCTGCGCTTGGTGATAGGTCTCTCGGACGCCGAGATAGCGCAGCTGGCGGACTACTTCCGCGCGCAGGACGGACGAGTGCTCTACCACCAGCTCTGTCAGCTGATACACGGAGAGGGTCAGTATGTATTACTGTCAGGCTCCTGCGCTCGGTGATAGGTCTCTCGGACGCCGAGATAGCGCAGCTGGCGGACTACTTCCGTGCGCAGGACGGACGAGTGCTCTACCACCAGCTCTGTCAGCTGATACACGGAGAGGGTCAGTATGTATTACTTTCGGGCCCCAGCGCTCGGTGATAGGTCTCTCGGACGCCGAGATAGCGCAGCTGGCGGACTACTTCCACGCGCAGGACGGACGAGTGCTCTACCACCAGCTCTGTCAGCTGATACACGGAGAGGGTCAGTATGTATTACTTTCGGGCCCCAGCGCTCGGTGATAGGTCTCTCGGACGCCGAGATAGCGCAGCTGGCGGACTACTTCCGCGCGCAGGACGGACGAGTGCTCTACCACCAGCTCTGTCAGCTGATACACGGAGAGGGTCAGTATGTATTACTGTCAGGCTCCTGCGCTCGGTGACAGGTCTCTCGGACGCCGAGATAGCGCAGCTGGCGGACTACTTCCGCGCGCAGGACGGACGAGTGCTCTACCACCAGCTCTGTCAGCTGATACACGGAGAGGGTCAGTATGTATTACCGTCAGGCCCCCTGCACTCGGTGATAGGTCTCCCGGACGCCGAGATAGCGCAGCTGGCGGACTACTTCCGCGCGCAGGACGGACGAGTGCTCTACCACCAGCTCTGTCAGCTGATACACGGAGAGGGTCAGTATGTATTACTGTCAGGCTCCTGCGCTTGGTGATAGGTCTCTCGGACGCCGAGATAGCGCAGCTGGCGGACTACTTCCGCGCGCAGGACGGACGAGTGCTCTACCACCAGCTCTGTCAGCTGATACACGGAGAGGGACAGTATGTATTACTTTCGGGCCCCAGCGCTCGGTGATAGGTCTCTCGGACGCCGAGATAGCGCAGCTGGCGGACTACTTCCGCGCGCAGGACGGACGAGTGCTCTACCACCAGCTCTGTCAGCTGATACACGGAGAGGGTCAGTATGTATTACTGTCAGGCTCCTGCGCTCGGTGACAGGTCTCTCGGACGCCGAGATAGCGCAGCTGGCGGACTACTTCCGCGCGCAGGACGGACGAGTGCTCTACCACCAGCTCTGTCAGCTGATACACGGAGAGGGTCAGTATGTATTACCGTCAGGCCCCCTGCACTCGGTGATAGGTCTCCCGGACGCCGAGATAGCGCAGCTGGCGGACTACTTCCGCGCGCAGGACGGACGAGTGCTCTACCACCAGCTCTGTCAGCTGATACACGGAGAGGGTCAGTATGTATTACTGTCAGGCTCCTGCGCTTGGTGATAGGTCTCTCGGACGCCGAGATAGCGCAGCTGGCGGACTACTTCCGCGCGCAGGACGGACGAGTGCTCTACCACCAGCTCTGTCAGCTGATACACGGAGAGGGACAGTATGTATTACTTTCGGGCCCCAGCGCTCGGTGATAGGTCTCTCGGACGCCGAGATAGCGCAGCTGGCGGACTACTTCCGCGCGCAGGACGGACGAGTGCTCTACCACCAGCTCTGTCAGCTGATACATGGAGAGGGTCAGTATGTATTACTGTCAGGCCCCCTGCGCTCGGTGATAGGTCTCTCGGACGCCGAGATAGCGCAGCTGGCGGACTACTTCCGCGCGCAGGACGGACGAGTGCTCTACCACCAGCTCTGTCAGCTGATACACGGAGGGGGTCAGTATGTATTACTGTCAGGCCCCCTGCGCTCGGTGATAGGTCTCTCGGACGCCGAGATAGCGCAGCTGGCGGACTACTTCCGCGCGCAGGACGGACGAGTGCTCTACCACCAGCTCTGTCAGCTGATACACGGAGAGGGTCAGTATGTATTACTGTCAGGCCCCCTGCGCTCGGTGATAGGTCTCTCGGACGCCGAGATAGCGCAGCTGGCGGACTACTTCCGCGCGCAGGACGGACGAGTGCTCTACCACCAGCTCTGTCAGCTGATACACGGAGAGGGTCAGTATGTATGTATTATTTTAATTACATAATTTTATATATAATTATTTATTTAAACAATCTTTCTGTTGCTAGATGTCCGTGCAATAAACGATATCGTTTATACGTTTATTGCACGGACATCTAGCAACAGAAAGATTGTTTAAATAAATAATTATATATAAAATTATGTAATTCAAAAGCCCCTGATGATGCTTATATAGTGAAACCGGTTGGGTAGTGTAGAATTAAATATTATCTGTGGAAAAGTACAAGTGTTTTTTTATCACAACAATGTTTGATAAATTCCACCAAGTGCCGACAATCTCAACTATCAACTTCCACTCTACTAACCCTTGAACGAGCACAACGAGCGATACTGGAGGTTTCGTCTTTTCGACCATTTTGCTTTCCAACTAGAGAACTATATCAGTCCTGCAAAGTACTAACCGTCCGTCAACTTTTCATTCTGAAAATAGTCCTAATGCAGCATAAATCCACAGCTTACAACCCGGAAATCACAAACAAAAGCCGCAAGGACATAGTCGTGCTCAGACACGCACCCTACACGTTTTCGCGCAAAAATTCTTTTTATTTTTAGGCCCGTACCGAAACAATAAAATAATTGAGTTATTTGACCTCCTAGCTTTCAATGCAAAAATCGAGTCTCTGAATGGTTACAATGTCTGTCCTACGATGAGACGGAAAACCTACTCTCAGTGTTAAATTAGATATAATTATTATGTTTTAGTTAAATTTTATTTTATGTGTAATATTTCAATTATTCTTAAGGTTTTATATTTAATTGACTTCTACTTTTATTTCAAACATTTATTTAATTTTCAAGCTTACAATTTGTTGTTTCAAGTCTTCTTTATGCTCTGTCCATTTTGTGCCTAAAATACAGGCTACATTTCGTAGTTTAGTTTAGGCAAAACATTTTTACTAGCCGTAAGATCCTTTTTGATTGTTTTAATTCTAAGCTCTTGTACACAAATAAGTAAATATTATTATATTATTATACCGAACAGTTTTACCTACTTATTGTTCATACCGAACAGTTTTACCTACTTAACTCAAACTCAAACTCAAAATATTTATTGCAACTAAGTGTACACAGATGTTACAATTTTATAAGAACTTAATTAATAACTTAGCTACCCTTATCAGGTACAGCAACACTACTTATACTATATATTATTACACAATTCTTTTTCACTGCTATAATATTTCACAGTGTCTTAATATCTAATAATCTTTTACAAAATGTTTGCATAAACAGTAAACTTAACTAACTTAAACAGTACTTAAAAGGTAAGAGATCAGAAAGCCATATCACATTATTGATATTGACCATTACTGGTCATACCGAAGAGTTTTACTTACTTATTGATCATACCGCACAGTTTTATTTAATTACTGGTCATACTGAACAGTTTTACCTGCTTACTGGTCATACCGAACAGTTTTACCTACTTTTTGGTCATACCGCACAGTTTTACCTAATTACTGGTCATACTGAACAGTTTTACCTACTTACTGGTCATATTGAACAGTTTTACCTACTATTGATCATACCGCACAGTTTTATCTAATTACTGGTCATACTGAACAGTTTTACCAAAGAAACAACCAAACGAAAGTAGATTATGTGTTTTCATTTAAAGATACATGTCTATTTACACGCGGTATGTAATTAATGTTCGATGTGAACTGAAGACCCGGGCGGCCGCGACGCGAGCACGTCGGACTGTCTGCTGGAGGCGTGTCCGCCGCCACCGGAGCCCGCCTGTCACAAGCTGGACCAGTGGCAGCTGCGCAGACTCTGCTGTCTGCTAGCCACCATCGGCGCTAGGGAGATCCCGCTCCGCCCTTACTTCCAGGACTATGAACTGGTACATTGGTTCAATATAAATACGCGACATGTACCCATAGGGGTTGTCAGTGGTGTTTCCCAAGTGTGGGCTGTCATTAGAACAGTGATAGAGGGTAAGCCTTATCGACGTACTTTGACCACAAATGCACGCTCTATAAGGCATTTAGATTTACCCATAGACATCTTAATATATTATTCTAATACCTCACATTGCTTTCTTCGCAGTCACTTCACCAAATGGTAGTTTAAAAAATATACTATAATATAATAAAATACACTAATATTATTTATTACTTTTTAATCAAATTAATATTGGATGGATTCGATTGATGGTTCTTGGTGAAATATCATCTTGAATAAATTATAAACAAATTCTTGTACTTTTATTCCACATATATTTATTTTTATTCTAACTTAGGCTACCGGTTTCGTATTACACATCATCGGGCCAACAAATTATTAATTATTTAACGTGACAGAAAGAAAACAAAAGAAAACATTTTTAACAAGCAAATATAAAATAAACAGAGGTGAATCACCACAGCTTGCGTTTCAAAATGGGTCTACGTCAAGGTTAAATCTATAAATAACGGCAATAAATATGTTGTGTTTCAATATCATTTTTCTATTATATGTCAGGATACACTTCTAAAAATTAAGTCAAATAAGTTAAAAAATTTTGATTGATTAATTAATAACATCATTTAAAATATGTCATAAGTGGTGAGGAATTTAATTCTAATTGGCCATTTAAAATTCTGTTATTAATTAATCAATCAAAATTTTATGTTTTATTGTAGTTTATATTTTATATTTTTTAACTTATTTGACTTAATTTTTAGAAGTGTATCCTGACATATAATAGAAAAATGATATTGAAACGCAACATATTTATTGCCGTTATTTATAGAATTAACCTTGACGTAGACCCATTTTGAAACGCAAGCTGTGGTGATTCACCTCTGTTTATTTTATATTTGCTTGTTAAAAATGTTTTCTTTTGTTTTCTTTCTGTCACGTTAAATAATTAATAATTTGTTGGCCCGATGATGTGTAATACGAAACCAGTAGCCTAAGTTAGAATAAAAATAAATATATGTGGAATAAAAGTACAAGAATTTGTGTACAATTTAATCAAATTAATTTGCATCAAAACTCATTGGTGTAAAATCGAACGGAGAGATTTCGAACCTGGGTCTTGAGATTTCAGCATTCTATCGAATGGTTTTTAACTTGGATGTGTCACAGTTAAAACCCGAAACCAGTTAGAAACCGTTTGCTATAAAAAAAACACCCGAAGTTCTAACTAGTTAAAACTAATTATTCTAAATGATTTCGGGTTTTAACTGTACGCTCACCAACCCGCCTGCCCAGCGTGTGTGAGTATGGGCATTTCTTCCAGGAGAACTGCCAGGAGTGGTGAAATCCTGGAAAGGCCTATGTCCAGCAGTGGACGAAAAAGGCTGATGGATGGATGGATGGAGATACACTTGGATAAATCATGCTAGCTAGCAGCTCTGACCTTCGAATCAACACACTACACCAATATGGGAAGTAAAGACCATATAAAACGATTATTTCTCCGCAATACCATAGGTGGCCAAAAACGACGGCCGCATCACGTTCGCGCACTTCGCGCGGATCTTGAACTACATCGGCGTGATAGTGGCTCCCTCGGACTTCAACCTGCTGGTGCGGCGGTTCATCAAGGACTCCTACACGCTCGATTACGTCGAGTTCATCAAGGCCGTGCAGGCCGTCAAGAGGGACGGTATTCAGGGGCTCGGAGCTGTGAGAACTTTATGTATCTCGAGTGTCGCGCGGTCATGTCTCGCCATTCGACCGTGAGACGACTGCAGTGTCATTTCAGGAGTACCTGAACCCCCACGCGGTGATAGACACGACGCTGCCGAAGCTGGCGCGGCCGGAGATCGACGCCGGGCTGTCGACGGCGCCGCTCGGAGCCAATAGCAACTTCCACCCGGTGCTGACGCCCCCCAAACCCTCGCGGACACTCATCGAGGTCATGTTGAGGGTGCAACAGTTTTTGCTGCAACGAAGGATAAGGGTCTCAGAGTTCTTCAGAGTGAGCCCAATTATTTTTTTCAAGCAGTCTAACAGGAAGTGGAGTCATCTTACTAGTTTGCTCACAATATTGTTTGATAGGACTTTGATCCACTGAACTGCGGGCGCATCGCTCCGGAGAACTTCCGGCGCGCTATGGAGGCCATCGGTCTCGGCACCATCCTCACGCAGAACGAGATGCTCTGTGTGATGCGGCACTACCTCGACCCCAACGACACTCATCGCGTCTGCTGGCGAACCTTCGAGGATGATTGTGACCAGGGTCGGTGATCATTGTCATTGCAAACAATAATACATCGGAATGACAGATAATAGAAGTGTCAGTACGGACTGTAAAATGCGAATCTACCATTCGTACATCAATGTTTCACTGACGATCATTATGTCCCAACATAATGAATGAGCCCTTACTTCGGGCATAACATAACATACCTTCCGAAGCACACTAGATCTTGCTCTACAAGATTAGAACCCAGATTAGTCGTGGGCACTAGACTACAGAGGCGGTACCTATATACAATCTGGTAATGAGCTGCACGAGGGAGCGAGAAATGAAACATTCAGTATCTGTTTTTAGTTTTTACAATAAAGGAGCTAGAGAAGCATCCAGACGTGACCCCTGGAGCGGTAAGAGAGTTGGTGGCGACGCTCTCCCCGCTGGGTTCTGCGGAGGCGCGTGGAGGACCGAGTGAGGAGGCGCTCGACCTGTGCCAGGCGGCGCTGATGCGGGTCAGGGCTACTTGCAAGGAACGGTCCATCGATCTTAGACCGGGCTTCAGAGAACATGACGAGTAAGGAAGAAACTATGATATCATTTTTATTTTAATCACTTAGCGATTTATCCATCGCAAGGAGATAAAATTAACATTAGGTATTATACCATTACGGTATAGAAAATCAGAAGAGGAAGAACTCTATCGCAGGTAATCGCAGCACAGATATTGCCTAAAGCAATAGGAAACTCATTTAAATATTGGTATGGTCATCAGACCAATTTTGTAAAATGGTCTGGGACCCTATCGGACATGTACGGGTTGGAGTGCGGGGTGAGGCAGGGGGGGCTGACCTCGCCCAAGCTCTTCAACCTGTACATGAACCGTTTGATCGTTGAGCTCAGCAGCGCTGGGGTCGGTTGTTCCATAGGCGGCAAATCAGTCAACAACATTAGCTACGCTGATGACATGGTGCTGCTGAGCCCCTCGATCAATGGTCTCAGAATATTATTGGCCATTTGCGAAAGATACGCTGTGTCCCACGGACTCAGGTACAACGTGCAGAAGAGTAAGTTGCTTGTCTTCAAGGCAAGGACATTAGAACTTATGACATAGTTCCTCCTGTCACTCTCTGTGACTCGCCCTTGAACAGAGTGAGACAGTTCAAGTACCTGGGACACGTGGTCACGGAGGATCTCAGTGATGATGTGGACATCGAGAGGGAGCGGAGGGCGCTGGCTGTAAGATGCAATATGCTGGCCCGCAGATTTGCACGCTGTACTAATAACGTTAAAATTACCCTATTTAAGGCGTACTACCAGTCCAAGTACACATGCAGTCTGTGGACCAGATATACGCAGAAATCATTCATTACCCTCCGTGTCCAATACAACAATGCGTTCAGGGTGCTGATGGCGCTGCCACGATACTGTAGCGCATCAGGAATGTTCGCGGAGGCACAGACTGATAGCTTTACAGCAATAGTTCGAAAACGTGTGGCTTCCCTTATGTGTCGTTTAAGGGGCTGCTCCAACAGCATCTTGGAAGGCATTGTTGATCAATGGGACAGCCCTGTTCTGGGTTTCTGGAATAGGGTTCACGTGGAGTCAAAATATTTTACCAGGAAGGTGTTGTTGTAGGCATCACGTAATTTTTATTGTGAGATGTCTGCAACAGCGACTTCTGCTAGGACTTCTGCTAGGTCTTTTTTGTATTATATTCTTGTGTTTGTGTTTAGATTAAGATACTAACATAGTTTTTATGCATACAATTGTTACTAACTAAGATATGGATTTCGGTCCGAAATAAATATATTCATTCATTCATTCATTATCTCTTACTTCATGTATTAGACACAACAACGGCCACGTGTCGCGCGCCGCCGTACGTCGCGTGTTGGCTCGGCTGGGCGTGCTGCCAACAAGTGCGCAGGTGCGGGCGCTGGAGGAGCGATACCTGGACGACTGCGGGTTCAACTACGTCAAGCTGCTGGACGATGTGAGAGAACGCACTGCTTAGCTCGTAGATCGCGTCGGCTAATGATGACCCCTACTACATGGACCGTGCATCTCCCGCAGATGGAGGAGCGACCAGTGGAGAGCGCCGTGATCGCGACTCCATCGACGCCGACGCACCAGCACAGGTCGCGCGAGGTGAACGCGCTCGAGACCGACATCGTGCAGATACTTGCCAAGATCAAGGGCAAGGTGGGTGAGATGCTATAATATAGGATGTTGCACGCGTCGGAGCAATCCACGGGGCCTGATGTAGGTAACTCGACGCACCAGCACAGGTCGCGCGAGGAGAACTCGCTCGAGACCGACATCGTCCAGATACTTGCCAACATCAAGGGCAAGGTGGGTGAGATGCTATAATATAGGATGTTGCACGCGTCGGAGCAATCCGCGGGGCCTGATGAAGGTCACTCGACGCACCAGCACAGGTCGCGCGAGGTGAACGCGCTCGAGACCGACATCGTGCAGATACTTGCCAAGATCAAGGGCAAGGTGGGTGAGATGCTATAATATATATAGGAATTTAAAAGTGCAAGCACACTTATTAGTATTTATAACGCATTGACAAGATCTCATCTTGAGTATGCCTCTGTAGTCTGGAATCCTTTATATGTAACGCATATAAACTCTTTGGAAAAAATTCAAAACAAATTTTTAAAATATCTTAATTATAGACAAAGGAATTGTTCGGACTTTCATTTTCAGCGTGATACGATTGCTTCTCTGGAGGATAGACGTGCCTGTCGTGATATTTTATTTTTATATAAAATTATCCACGATATGTTAGATTCTCCCTACCTTTTAAGTAACATCGGATTTAAATGTCGAGCTTTCACTACTCGGAATAAGTGTTTGTTCAGTATACCACCCGCAGGTACAAACTACGCAAAAAATAGATTTTTGGTTAGGGCTTGTGATCTTTATAATCGCGCTTGTCTCTCGCTGCGAGTGTGCGTGTTAGTTAGAAATGTCCGATCCGGTGCCGGCGGGGTCAATAACCTCTACTGTGTTAAAGTGCGTTACTTGCAATATAGTGGTAAACGAATTATTAGCTTTCATTCAAAATAAATGTGATGTGATGGACGAAGATGGAATGATTCGTTTATGTATTACGGCCTTTAAGCCTGAGGAAATTTCTATAGCGAAGAATCTTCTGCATACCTCCCTAAAAATGCCTAAGAAAAACGTTACACGCAAAAGAGAAGGAAAAAGTCAACGTGAATTGGAGGACATAATCAGTGTTATTAAAGAAGTAGACCCTGAAGATTTGCCAATATTTGTGGCCCGAGATCTGCAAAAGTTACCCCCCGTGACTTTTGATCACATTGATGTGACAAGGTTGTTAAAAGATTTATTAATGCTCCGAAACGAGATCGAGACCGTTAAGGCTAATTATGTGAATGAAGAGAAATTTATACAGTTACAAAATGAAGTCACAAACCTTAAATTGGCCTCAATAGTTAATAATTTTGAATGTAATAATTATGTGAACAAAACACGGGGTTCTAGAGATATGCGAGAAAATTTTAATTTTGAAAGTGGTCCGATCGGCATAATGCACATACCGCAAGAGTTAACGACCTTTAGTAATAACACAAAGGCGTCCTTGAATCATTCCTGTGCCAGTGACCAACTGTCAGTTCAAGCGCAGCGATCGCAATCCATGTCGAGAGCATCGGTTGATCAATCACATAACCCTGTTCCGCAGCGTATCGAGACACACGTGGAGGCCGCTACTGCGGTGTCGAGCGCGGCTGAAACCGCGGTGCAGGCCTCACTAAACGAGTTTCGCTGCAAAACTTCACCAATGAGCAAAACTCCTACAGATATAAGGGAGTCGGCGCCTCTTTCCTACGACGGTATATCGAACTCGCAAATGAGTAAACGCATCAGTATGGCGGATATGGTTCGTAGCAACAGCAAAAACAGGAAGGAAAATGAAAATGATAAAAATGAAGGATGGAAACTGGTGGAAAGAAAAAGATATAGGAATCGTTTTAGTACCGAGAAGGGCACCTGCATAGATACGGAACAAAAGTTCCGCGCAGCGGATATAAAAATACCATTGTTCATAAATAATGTCCACGTAGATACGTGTGAAAATGATATTATATCCTATATTAAAAGTAAAACTAATGTTGTAGTGAATCTACAAAAAATAAAGACAAAACAAATAAAAGATTATAGTTCATACAAGGTTCTCGTGCCTAAACATAAATTAAGTATGTTTATGGATTGCAATTTATGGCCGGACGGAATATCATTCCGCCGCTTTGTTTATCTTCATGGTCGTGAAACAGAAAAAGAACAGACAAAAACAGACAAAGATGAAAGATACAACATCATTAATAACATTTAATTGTAAGTCGTTTAAAAGGTCAATAGAATGCGTTAAATCATTAAGTGAAATATCGGATATTATCGCACTTCAGGAGACCTGGTTGTTGCCTGATGAAGTCCATGAACTTAGCAAAGTTAACCAAGCTTTTGGATATTTCGGCAAGTCTGCAGTCGACACATCGAAGGCGCTGTTACGTGGGAGGCCGTACGGCGGAGTGGCTCTCTTATGGAACATCTCCAGATTTGATTGTGTGTCTGTGATACCGTGTGTGAGCGATCGTATTGTTGCAATCAAAGTGAGTGTTATGGGTCGTTCTATGCTCGTGTTCTCTATCTATATGCCCACTGACTCGTCAGAAAATCTTGCAGAATATATAGAGTGCCTAAGTGAAATAGTTGCAGTAGTGGAAAATAATAATACTGAATCTGTGTATGTCTTGGGTGATTTCAATGCACATCCGGGTGAACATTTTTGTAATGAATTACTAAGTTTTTGTACGGACCAGACATGGGAATGCATTGATTTTAAAATTTTAGGTTTTAGCTCGGACACCTATACCTTTATAAGTGACATTAACGGTACTCATCGGTGGCTTGACCACTGTTTAGTATCTGAAGCTGCATGTAAATCTGTTACGCAAGTAAAAGTGCACTATCAGGTGTATTGGTCTGACCACTTCCCTCTAGAAATTCTATGTAATATTAAATCCTTACGACAGGCAACTGCGCCTCCACAGGCTACTGTAAACCGAATTATCTGGGGGGAGCGTGATGACCTTCAAATACAAAAGTACACAAAATATTGTAATGACAAATTGAAGTCAATTCATTTTCCTCGCGAGCTTGATGGGTGTTGTGATAATATATGTAAAAATAGTAACTTAGAACATACGAATGTGATCAATAACTTATATTATAAGGTAATCTCGTCGTTACAGGAGGCTGCAGAGTTTAGTTATAAGGGAGGGAGCGGTAGAAAGAGTGGCAAGCTCATTGCTGGTTGGAACAAGTATGTCCGCGAGGCTCACCGGGACGCTAGGCATAAGTTTTTGACTTGGGTATGGTACGGACGGCCACGACAGGGTCGTGTTTATGACGATATGTGTTTATCAAGAAAAGTATTTAAACAAAAAGTGAAATTTTGTCAAAACAATGAAGACTTAATAAAAATGAATATTCTAGCCACTCGTCACAAAAGTAAGGACTTTCGCGGTTTCTGGAAACAGACCAGGAAGTTGAGTCCTAAGCCTAGCGTACCGGTAAGTGTCGATGGTCTACAAAACCCTAGGGAAATAGCTAACATGTTTAGTTCTCATTTTCAGGTGCAGTCCCCACTGAAGGCGGGGAGCGAAGATGTTGAAGCCGTCGTGTCCGATGTGCCGAAACGTATTACTGCGAAAGAAGTAGAGTTACTGATCAAAGGAATGACAAGGGGAAAGTCGCCCGGACACGACGGCCTCAGCATTGAGCATTTCATGTATGCCGGGCCACACCTCCCTAGAATTCTTGGATTGTTGTTTACTATTTGTATTAGGCACTCATACTTACCAGCTGAACTGATGCGATCGGTCGTTATTCCCATAGTTAAAAACAAAACGGGTGACATTGCTGATAAGAATAACTACCGACCGATTACATTAGCGACCACTACATCTAAGGTCCTTGATGGTTTGCTTGAGAGACAACTGAAGATGCACCTAGACCTGCATGATGCTCAATTTGGATTCAGGCCTCACTTATCCACAGAGTGTGCTATTCTGTCTCTCAAGCATACTGTCAAGTATTATACAGATAGAAACACAACTGTTTATGCTGCCTTTCTAGACCTCTCTAAGGCTTTTGACTTGGTTAGGTATGATATCCTTTGGACCAAACTAATTGACTCTGGTGTTCCTGGCGAGTTTGTCAATATTTTAAAATATTGGTACAGGCACCAGACTAACCAGGTCAAATGGCTAAATGAGCTTTCTGACTCATACAGGTTGGAGTGCGGAGTAAGACAGGGTGGGTTGACGTCTCCTTCGCTTTTCAACCTTTATGTAAATCAGCTGATCGGTGGGCTCGGTAGCGCTGGTGTCGGCTGCTACATTAACGGACACTGTGTCAATAGCATCAGCTATGCGGACGACATGGTGCTGCTGAGTCCATCGGTTGCTGCACTCAGAAGGCTGATTGCAATATGTGAGGGCTACGCGAAGTCCCATGGGCTCACATATAATGTTAAAAAAAAGCGAACTTATGGTGTTCCGACCTAAGAATCGCAAAACGATCTGTGTGCCTCCTGTGAAGCTGAACGGAGTGGAACTTGTTGAAGTGTCGTCCTTCAAGTACTTGGGTCACATAGTTACCGAGGACTTGAAGGATGACAGTGATATTGACAGGGAAAGGAGAGCATTGGCAGTCCGCTGTAATATGTTGGCCCGCAGATTTGCCCGTTGTAGTGATGAGGTTAAAATAACACTCTTTAAGGCATATTGCCAATCTCTATATACCTGCGGTCTGTGGGTCAACTGTACGCAGCGGGCTATCAATGCTCTCCGAGTACAATATAATAATGGTTTTAGGATGTTGTTGGGGCTTCCGCGTTACTGTAGTGCGTCCGGAATGTTTGCGCTGGCGCACACCGATGGCTTCCATGCGATAGTGCGCAAGCGCACCGCGTCACTTCTACGCGGAATTCGCGGGAGCTCCAACACCATTCTCAAACTCATTAGCGAGAAGCCTGACTGCCCGATCCTGCGACACATGATACAAAATCATGTACAGGTGGCGGGGTCGAGCTGTACGGGTAAATATTTAAATTAATTTTAATATGATAGGTTTTGCTAACATAGTTATAAGGCCTACTAACATCTCTATGGACTGTAATATTGTCTGCAATAAAATTATTTTATTTTATTTATTTATTTATTTATAATAGAGACTTTATTGATCTTGACATATTGCATCTTTCGCTGGGACAATTTAGAGGAAGATTATTTAAAACGTTTGTGAAAAATAAGTAATTTTAAAATTGTAGACGCTTTTTCTTGTATTATTTTGTTTTTTAATAGTAATTTTTTGTATCTTGTTTTCCGTTGATTTTAGTAAATCGCTGTATGTGTTTTTTTTATTGGTAACTTGTGTTGTTGTAAATGTCCGTGCACTAATTAATTTTGTTGCTAAGATTTATGTGGAAACTTTTTTGGTTTTATATTTTAGCTATTCCTGATTGTATTGTGTGATAAGAAAACTGTTTGTTTCCCAATAAATAAATAAATAAATAAATAAATATAGGATGTTGCACGCGTCGGAGCAATCCGCGGGGCCTGATGAAGGTCACTCGACGCACCAGCACAGGTCGTGCGAGGAGAACGCGCTCGAGACCGACATCGTGTAGATACTTGCCAAGATCAAGGGCAAGGTGGGTGAGATGCTATAATATAGGATGTTGCACACGTCGGAGCAATCCGCGGGGCCTGATGAAGCTCACTCGACGCACCAGCACAGATCGCGAGAGGTGAACGCGCTCGAGACCGACATCGTGCAGATACTTGCCAAGATCAAGGGCAAGGTGGGTGAGATGCTATAATATAGGATGTTGCACGCGTCGGAGCAATCCGCGGGGCCTGATGAAGGTCAACTTTGACCGAAACGTCAAGATTTTTTCGTAACAATCAAAGCGGTTGTTAGCTGTAATGAGTTACATATTTCAATGTATCCGTGAATGTCATTTTCGCAAATTTTAGTCCACCTGTTTTTGAGTTACCCAGCTCAGCCAATTTTGAAAAATTATTTTAATGCTAGTAGTGAGTTGATGAACACCTGTATTACAGATGGTGCGCGAGGGCGTGCGTCCCATGGACTTCCTGCGGCAATTTGACCGACACAATGAGCTGGTGGTCTCCCGCGAGGACTTCTACCGAGGCTTGGCCTCTGCTGGAGTGGCTCTCACGCCTGTCGAGATGGACACGTTGATGGAAGTGTATGTACCTAGTTACCAGAGGAAAAGTGAATACCTACTTCTTCCTCGTTGCTGTTTCCTGAGGAAAGAACTCGCACTTATCAAACAGCAATAATTATTTAAAACTATAACAATTTATTTCAAATTGCTATAATTAACAAGGTCATAGATGGCATGTCCTGTTCTCCGGGCCCAGGTTTGCAGCGCCAGGGCGGCGGCGCTTCATTGAGTACTGGCGGTTCGGCGAGACGGTGGGGGAGGCGCTGACGCAGGGCGGGCTGGAGCGAGCGCCACTGCTGCAGCCGGTGCCGCACGTGCCCACCAAGGACTCCCCTCTCAACTTCCTCAACTTTGAGGAGAGGCACATCGTCTCAATGGCGCTCGCCAAGCTGGCCAAGTATCCAGACCAACTGTCGAATATCTTTGAGGTGTTCCAGGTGAGTTCTAGAAATTATTCAGAGATGACTTACTTCTCCACGCTATCCTACGTTGTGCTCATCCACTATTATCATCATCAGATTCGTAGCCTACCGATCGCCAACCCCTGCTTGGTTGCTATTTTGTGATGACCTTAGCCTTTACTCCATCCTCTGTCATCTTGTCGAGCCAAGTGTCCTGCCGTCTCCACTTCTAATCTAAGCTTTCCGCTGTCGGATACGTTTTCCCACTGTCGTATTTCCATATTTAGTTCAATAAATTGTCAAAAATGGCTTAATTTGTGCAAAGCTTTAGCAATAAGTTTCCCACGTTTTCGGTCTCCAGGCTGTGGATGCTATTATAAATCCAGGGCAGAGATCAAGTTTGATCGTCGGGTGACACCCGTCCAACATGCCATCAGTTTTGCCTGTGCTTTTTTTGTAAATGCTATCCTGCTGTCAGTGTTAGGCGGACGTCGGCGGGCGATCACACTGAAAACAGCCCAGGATGGCTATTCTGGCACGGGCGTAAAAATTGCGTAGGCACATTTCGAGTGATTTTAAAAGGGATAATCTTTATGGAGCATTTCTTATATTCCATGGTTTTTATTTGATAAGGCTTGGTCACTCTACTTTTACTCCGCGTTAATCATAATACAGTAAACAAAAGACGAACCACAGATAATAATATTGCGGATAAAAAATAACGAGTCACACCCAATCCGGTCACAGTGTTACTCGTTGGGAAAAAAAATGAGAAAAATTCCCTACCAGTAACACTGTTACTCGATGGGACAAGTTTTCATTCTTATTTAGATATATTTTATTCCCAACGAGTCACACCCCTAAAGTATTAGCATTATTGTACACATCAAATAAATAAAAGACATTAAAAAGAAAGAACAGAGTTTCGTTTACATAATTATATATTTACCAAAAATTAAAAGACTGCAAGCATTACGTGACCATGCCAGTTCAAAATATCAGGCTAATGCTACAGAAGAAAATTTTAAATTGTTTAAGGAGTACAGGAACAGATGCAATAGAGTGTGTAGAGATGCACAAAGACGCCACATTCACTCCTCTATAGACAAATGTAACAGAAATAACATATGGCAATTTCTTAAGACTCTTGGTGTAGGCAAAACCTCTACTTCCTCACCTACAAACGTAGACCTAAATGGTCTCAACAATTTCTTTACAACTCCTCCGATGATTGTTGAACAGTCGATCAAAAGTAATTCCCTAAATTATTTAAACAATTTGCCTACTCTCGAGCATGAATCTTTTAATTTTAATAATGTCACGGTTGAGAATGTTAAGAAGTGTATCCTCTCCATTTCCTCGAAAGCTGTTGGTAGTGACTGCATAGGCTTGGACATGCTCACACCTATCCTAGATGTGTTGCTTCCTCCTCTCACACAACTTTTTAATGACTCTATGGCCAGCAACACATTTCCCTCTTCGTGGAAACAAGCTTTCGTTATACCACTACCTAAGATCAATAATCCTACATCCTATAAAAATTATCGCCCAATTTCCATACTTCCCTTCCTATCCAAAGTCCTTGAGAAAATTGTCCATACTCAATTGAGTGAATACCTGTTCCGAAACAATTTAGTTAACCCGCTACAGTCTGGTTTTCGTCCCGGTCACAGCACTGTAACTGCCCTTGTCAAAGTCACTGATGATATCCGTTTTAATATGGAGAAGCAGCGTCTCACAGTTCTTACGTTGCTTGATTTCAGCAACGCCTTCAACTCAGTTGACTTTGACCTTCTGCTAGGGGCGTTACGCACGCTTAACATTTCTCCAGCCGTCATCTCTTGGTTTGAATCATATCTTCGCGGTCGCCAACAGTGCGTCAAGGCCTGTGATTGTTTTTCGGACTGGTGTCCATTAACAACAGGTGTACCGCAGGGTGGTGTCTTGTCTCCATTACTTTTTTCTATATTCATAAACATACTTGCCAAACAGTTATCTTCTCGCTACCACTTTTATGCTGATGACCTGCAGCTCTATGTTGATGCACCCGTAGATGGCATTAATGAAGCAATTTGTGCTCTGAATAAGGACTTAAGTACAATATCAGTATGGGCTAAGGCCTTCGGCTTGCTGGTCAACCCCAGTAAGTCGCAAGCTATAATTATTGGTAGTTCGCGTATGCGGTCTAAGATTGATATCGACGCAATTCCAAGGCTTATATTTAATACTTCGGTAATCTCTTACACTGATACAGTGAAAAACTTGGGTGTGACGCTTGATAGAACGCTGTCTTGGGCTCCACACGTGGAATCTTTAAGCAGAAAGATGTACGGTACCTTTCACGCATTAAAACGCATGCAGAGCTTTCTGCCAATCAAAACCAAAATTATGCTAGCACAGTCTTTTCTTCTCCCCATTCTAGATTACGCGGACTCCTGTTATTTAGATCTCACTGAGGAGCTTCTCAATAAACTCAAACGACTTCAAAATTTATGTATTCGCTTTATCTTTTCTCTTCGTAAATACGATCATGTTTCACAGTTCCGTTCGCAGTTAAATTGGCTCCCCATTCGTCTTCGCAGAAATGCTCACATCCTTAATCTTCTCCATAGTGTCTTAAACAATAAATCTGCTCCTAGTTACCTCCGTGAACGTTTTACATTTATTACAGAGCGCGGGCGTGCAATGCGCTTGGGCAACAGTGAAAGGTTGGCTATTCCCGAAAACAGAACCGGATTTTATAGCGATTCTTTTTCTGTACACGCTGCAAGACTTTGGAATCGCTTACCTGTGTCTATTCAGTCACTGAAAAATACGAATTCATTTAAAATAAAACTAAAACAATTTTTCTCAACAGAGTACCCATCATAGTAGAATTCGAATATCCAGTATTATGTATATTTATTTAATGTTTATTTATTTTTTATAGTTATGAGTATATATGTGTATATTTTAATTTAAGTATTAATTTAAGTAGGTTCATGAATTTGTAAGTATATGTAAGTTTATGTCCTAGATAATGTATTTTCTTCTTAGTCTCCTTTTTTATAATTAGCATTTACACCTTCCATGTAATTTCTTTGTCTATCTCTCTGTATGCTTCCAAAGGTTGCCTGGAAGATATTGCTATTAGCAATAAGTGCCGCCTTTGTACACAATATTTGTTTGTTTCGTTAATCTGTCTCCCATATAATTTTTGTAAATGTGCAAAAAGTGTTATAAATAAATAAAAAATTATGTACGAAGGCGGACTTACCACTTAAAGCGATTAATAATCCATCCATTCATCCATCAGCCCGTGTTCGTCCACTGCTGGACATATTATAATAATATGAAAATGGAATAGGGATAGACTATAATTAAGTAAAAGATTCAGTACTTAAATAAATTCAAAAATACAAAGCGTATATAAGTATTAATGTTAACCTAAGAACTTGTGCACAGGACACGGACAAGGAGCGGTGCGGAACGATCCCACGCATCTCGGTGGAGCGCGCACTCGGCACGCGGAACTTACTGCACCTGCTGTCGGCCCGCGAGCGCGATCTGCTCTACAAGTGCTTCGGGTACCGCCGGGGCTGCGGCGACGAGGTCGGTCTACTCTATTACACATAATATCGTAATATAGGTAGTTAGATAGATAGTTGTGCACAGGACACGGACAAGGAGCGGTGCGGAACGATCCCACGCATCTCGGTGGAGCGCGCACTTGGCACGCGGAACTTGCTGCACCTGCTGTCGGCCCGCGAGCGCGATCTGCTCTCTACAAGTGCTTCGGGTACCGCCGGGGCTGCGGCGACGAGGTCGGTCTACTCTATTACACATAATATCGTAATATAGGTAGTTAGATAGATAGTTGTGCACAGGACACGGACAAGGAGCGGTGCGGAACGATCCCACGCATCTCGGTGGAGCGCGCACTTGGCACGTGGAACCTGCTGCACCTGCTGTCGGCCCGCGAGCGCGATCTGCTCTACAAGTGCTTCGGGTACCGCCGGGGCTGCGGCGACGAGGTCGGTCTACTCTATTTATTTATTTATTTATTTATTAGGTTTGCCAACAGATATTACACTATGACATATGTATCAAAATAGCTTAAGTGACTTAATTAGAGTGCATACCCAATAACAGGCAGACACAGCATACTTAAAGGATACTGCTACATATAAGTGAACATGTATCGCGTATAGTAACAAAAATCAAAACTAAAAAGCAACAAGATATCAGCAGAACTAAAACTATAAATAAAAACTAAGAATTTAAAATTAATCTAAAAGAAAACAAACAAAATAGTAATAAATTAAATTAAAGTTATTTCTATTTCTAAGGGTTTCACATTAATCGACAATAGGAAGGATGGATAATAGGTGCTTTTTGTAAACCATTAAAGACTGGGAAAAAATATCAATATGGGTATCATTCAAGGCAAGTGTATTGAAGGAACGACACATTCTATTAAAGATACTCTCGCGGCCAAGATTGGTCCTTGAATTTGTCAAGGTAAAGAGACGAAGCCTATTTGGTCGACAAGGTACTTTGGGTGTATATAGGTTGATTTTGTCTAAGAGCTGTGGACAGTCAACGAGTCCTCTTAAGATTTTATACAGTAGTATATTGTCAGCCAACCATCGGCGATCTTTTAGTGAATTTAATTTAAAATATGAGAGTCTGTCGGTATAGGAAAGTAATTCCTTTGTTTTTTTTTGGTGGACACATAGGAAAAATACGAAACGCTTTTGAATGCATTCAATCCGTTTAGTGTGGCAAGCGTAGTGTGGATTCCATACAGTAGAGCAGTATTCAAGTAAACTACGGACAAGAGCATTGTATACAACTATAAGAGCTGCAGTATTTTTGAATCCTTTACAGTTGCGCCACAGAAACCCAAGCATCTTATAAGCTTTTTTAATAATTTGATCGAGATGTTGATTGAAAGATAGTTTCTTGTCAAGTATAACGCCGAGATCTCTGATTGTGTCAACTTCTTCGAGGGTATGGCCAGTAATATTGTAGAAAGTAGGTAAACATTTTTTTTTTCTGCTAAACTTCATATGTTTACATTTTTGTATATTCAATGGTAATTTATTTGCAGTAGTCCAAAGCTCAATGCGATCTAAATCTTTTTGTAAAAGAGAAGCATCAGACAGATTGTTAATTTTTTTATAAATTTTGAGATCATCCGCAAAAAAAGAGAATTTTGAGTGAAGAATTTCCTCTGCCAAATCGTTTATAAAAGCTAAAAATAAAATAGGTCCTAAATGTGACCCTTGTGGCACTCCTGATGTTGTTAAAAAGGTCTCAGATTCATATCCACAGACAATAACTTTTTGTTTTCTGTGAGTAAGATATGAGGATATCCAACTGAGTACTTTCCCATGTATTCCAAGGCGAGAGAGCTTAAGTAACAGGGTTACATGATGCACACGGTCGAAGGCTTTACTGAAATCTGTGTAAATTACGTCAACCTGTGCTCCTTCATCGACCAGAGCTTGCATATCAGATATATAACTAGTAAGGTTTGTACAAGTTGACATCCCGTTACGAAAGCCATGTTGATTCGGAGTAAGAACTTGTTTGAGATGGGTAGACAGTGCCGGACATATTAGTGACTCGAGAACTTTACCAGGGATGCACAAAAGTGATATGGGCCTATATTCCTCGATATCGTCAATTTTCTTGTTTTTAGGAATTGGTATGACATTAGCCAGTTTCCAAGCGGCAGGAAAACAGCACTATTACACATAATATCGTAATATAGGTAGTTAGATAGATAGTTGTGCACAGGACATGGACAAGGAGCGGTGCGGAACGATCCCACCCATCTCGGTGGAGCGCGCACTCGGCACGCGGAACCTGCTGCACCTGCTGTCGGCCCGCGAGCGCGATCTGCTCTACAAGTGCTTCGGGTACCGCCGGGGCTGCGGCGACGAGGTCGGTCTACTCTATTACACATAATATCGTAATATAGGTAGTTAGATAGATAGTTGTGCACAGGACATGGACAAGGAGCGGTGTGGAACGATCCCACGCATCTCGGTGGAGCGCGCACTCGGCACGCGGAACCTGCTGCACCTGCTGTCGGCCCGCGAGCGCGATCTGCTCTACAAGTGCTTCGGGTACCGCTGGGGCTGCGGCGACGAGGTCGGTCTACTCTATTACACATTATATCGTAATATAGGTAGTTAGATAGATAGTTGTGCACAGGACACGGACAAGGAGCGGTGCGGAACGATCCCACGCATCTCGGTGGAGCGCGCACTCAGCACGCGGAACCTGCTGCACCTGCTGTCGGCCCGCGAGCGCGATCTGCTCTACAAGTGCTTCGGGTACCGCCGGGGCTGCGGTGATGAGGTCGGTCTACTCTATTACACATAATATCGTAATATAGGTAGTTAGATAGATAGTTGTGCACAGGACACGGACAAGGAGCGGTGCGGAACGATCCCACGCATCTCGGTGGAGCGCGCACTCGGCACGCGGAACCTGCTGCACCTGCTGTCGGCCCGCGAGCGCGATCTGCTCTACAAGTGCTTCGGGTACCGCCGGGGCTGCGGTGACGAGGTCGGTCTACTCTATTACACATAATATCGTAATATAGGTAGTTAGATAGATAGTTGTGCACAGGACACGGACAAGGAGCGGTGCGGAACGATCCCACCCATCTCGGTGGAGCGCGCACTCGGCACGCGGAACCTGCTGCACCTGCTGTCGGCCCGCGAGCGCGATCTGCTCTACAAGTGCTTCGGGTACCGCCGGGGCTGCGGCGACGAGGTCGGTCTACTCTATTACACATAATATCGTAATATAGGTAGTTAGATAGATAGTTGTGCACAGGACACGAACAAGGAGCGGTGCGGAACGATCCCACCCATCTCGCTGGAGCGCGCACTCGGCACGCGGAACCTGCTGCACCTGCTGTCGGCCCGCGAGCGCGATCTGCTCTACAAGTGCTTCGGGTACCGCCGGGGCTGCGGCGACGAGGTCGGTCTACTCTATTACACTTAATATCGTAATATAGGTAGTTAGATAGATAGTTGTGCACAGGTCACGGACAAGGAGCGGTGCGGAACGATCCCACGCATCTCGGTGGAGCGCGCACTCGGCACGCGGAACCTGCTGCATCTGCTGTCGGCCCGCGAGCGCGATCTGCTCTACAAGTGCTTCGGGTACCGCCGGGGCTGCGGCGACGAGGTCGGTCTACTCTATTACACATAATATCGTAATATAGGTAGTTAGATAGATAGTTGTGCACAGGTCACGGACAAGGAGCGGTGCGGAACGATCCCACGCATCTCGGTGGAGCGCGCACTCGGCACGCGGAACCTGCTGCACCTGCTGTCGGCCCGCGAGCGCGATCTGCTCTACAAGTGCTTCGGGTACCGCCGGGGCTGCGGCGACGAGGTCGGTCTACTCTATTACACATAATATCGTAATATAGGTAGTTAGATAGATAGTTGTGCACAGGTCACGGACAAGGAGCGGTGCGGAACGATCCCACGCATCTCGGTGGAGCGCGCACTCGGCACGCGGAGCCTGCTGCACCTGCTGTCGGCCCGCTACCGCGATCTGCTCTACAAGTGCTTCGGGTACCGCCGGGGCTGCGGCGACGAGGTCGGTCTACTCCATTACACATAATATCGTAATATAGGTAGTTAGATAGATAGTTGTGCACAGGTCACGGACAAGGAGCGGTGCGGAACGATCCCACGCATCTCGGTGGAGCGCGCACTCGGCACGCGGAACCTGCTGCATCTGCTGTCGGCCCGCGAGCGCGATCTGCTCTACAAGTGCTTCGGGTACCGCCGGGGCTGCGGCGACGAGGTCGGTCTACTCTATTACACATAATATCGTAATATAGGTAGTTAGATAGATAGTTGTGCACAGGTCACGGACAAGGAGCGGTGCGGAACGATCCCACGCATCTCGGTGGAGCGCGCACTCGGCACGCGGAACCTGCTGCATCTGCTGTCGGCCCGCGAGCGCGATCTGCTCTACAAGTGCCTACTTCTAATATAGATAACATATACTTAGTACATTTTGATGCTAGTGCGAAACAGTTGATATTTCGAGTCACGCGACGGACTTTTGCCGAGACGCAGTTTACGACGTTTTTTAATACACCTGTGTTAATAATAATCAACTCATACGCGTTCTGCTACCAACAAAATGTATGAAAGACCCTATTCCCTGTCTGGCCTGCACAGAGAGTATCTTTGCCGGGCCCAATGAGAAGATTAAACAACACCAGCGGACAGTAACAAGGTATTTCAATTGAAAGAATTAATAATAATATGTGACACTTACAAAAGTCCAGTAAAATATTGACGGCGTCAAGATACCTCCAGAAGTCCAAAATCTGGGGTTCTCGCTATCCACTGCTGGGGTCGCTTCGCTGGTCCAGCTGCTGGCCGGGCCGGTAAAAGGGAGGGGAACTACAAGGCAGGGATCAGCAGGAAATCAAGGGTATGTGGCCACGAATGCTGCTTACGTGTCATTAAATTCTGACGCAATCTTGAAAGTATTTTCCTGGAATTAGCCCGGCTTTTACGAGCACAATTCCCCAACACGGTTTCACTAGAAGACCTTATTTTATACACACATGTCCCTGAAGCAGGAATCTCTAAAAACCTTTCAGGCGACCCTTATTTCACAATCAATCCGGGAGCGAGCAAAATTAAAAAGTCATTTCTGTCAAAAATCATAGACAAGAAGAACAAAATTAAAAACAAACAAAACCGCCGCTAGCGGTTTCGAAAAATAGATTAGAACACTGTGAACGAAGCGCGTTCAATTTGAGTGTTGCGCGAACAACCTGCGAAAAATTACACGAAACAACAAAATAAAAGCAATTTTGTTGCAAATCAAAACAGACACAAGTCGACAGAAGAAAACACAGTATCTGGTAACTGGTTGGCGCCAATCTATACTATAAAGACCAATGCCTCTTTCTAAATTTTTTGTAAGAATAAGTTTGAAGATATATACCACATTAGAATATAAATTATGACGTCTAAAATCGTTTTGAATTTCTAAAACATCTTTTACAATTTAATTGTTTTTTATTTATATATATATATATATATATATACGTACACTTTTATATATAGGCAAAAAAAGAAATAATATTTTCGAAATTTATATTATATTTCGACCTACTCGGGGTAGTCGTCAGTCGGATATGAAACAGTAGATAAATATAACCATAGATACAAACTAGACATTAAAAAATGACGGACTTAAACCTATTTTCTTAACCTATTTAGCTTATTGCTCTTGTCCGAACTGCTTGTGTAAAAAAGAAAACCTCTTTGTGGTTGAGACTGGGTGTTAGCTGCTTTCTTGTTTATAGGTGAACAGACATCTTAGTGAAGTTTTGCTTATTTTTCGGATATTTTTCATCAAATAACTTGATCTGTTTAGTTTTAATTGTAGTTTATGTGTTGGTAGTGGTAAATTTTGTATTATTTAGTAAGTATTATTGTTTTTAAAAGGATCGTTTAGGTTATCCATTCCATAAATGGCTTCCTCCGATCCTCCTGATCCGGACCCTCCGGATGGTCCTCCTTTGTCTCCTGAACTGTTCTCACTACCTGCAACTGCAACTGAGCCAAGTAGAAAACGTCCTGCTGATGGTTCAGAGAATATGTTGTCTAAACGCACGGTTGTAAATCCAGCAATGGCATCTATACAAACAACATTTGTACACCCTAGCTTCGGGGGCGGCAAACTATATGATATTAAGGATTTAGGCCCTTTTATAGTCCATGTTTCTCGCGAGGAAACTGAACCCTTGTCTGGTACTTCCATCAGACCCATTAAATTTGGAAAATTCTTAGTGGACAATAAAATTACTAACATCAAAATGGATGGCATTAAAAGCGTAGGACGTAATAGAATTTCTGTGGAATTTAAATCTGGGCAAGATGCCAACAAATTTCTTGAGAATGTGTCCCTAAAAAACAATAAATATCATGCGCAAATCCCTACTTACAATGTTACCCGAATGGGCCTAGTAAAGAACGTTCCCATTGACTGGTCAATGGAGGAGTTTGTTGAGTCGGTTGACCTCCCTGATGCCTGCGGCATTATATTGAAGGCTAGACGCCTGAACCGTAAAGTGATATCGGATGGTAACCCCTCCTGGATTCCTACCCAATCTGTGGTGATTACTTTTAGAGGCCAGGTTCTCCCCAATAGAATCTTTTACACTTCTTTACCAGTAGAAACATATCATCTGCCAACAATACAATGTCTGAGCTGTTGCCGGTTTGGGCATATCAGTGCCCAATGTAGATCTAAACCACGGTGCTTCCGATGTACCCAGTCTCATTCGGGACAGGGATGTAGTGTCCCTGAAATCCAGGCTACATGCTGTACTCGCGGTACATTTGGTGGTTTTTGTTATTAAATAAAAACCACTAGATCCTTTTAGATCTTATAATATTTATTTTATTTTACTGGTTACAATATTTTGGAATATAGATGCGGTCACTAGAGCCATTAGATGGAGAGTGTGTCCAGTACAAAATGGCGGCGGAGCTGGCCATGACGATGCGGCTTCCGGTAAAACGTTCCGTTTTCGGCGCATACATAAAATTCCCCCCTTGAAGAGTAGTCTTCAAGAATCCTGGTCTTCTGGTGTTGGAAGTGGACATGGACGAGAGAATGGCCTCCTTACGCAACCTCTGATAGTGTCCACATCAGCAACTCGTGCTATTCCGTCGGGTCCAGGATAAAGACGGGCCACACGGCCGGTTCTCCAGTTGAGACACGAAGTTTGTGGATCTTGAAGAAGGACAAGGTCACCAATGCGAAGCGAAGTTTGGTTGGTTTTCCATTTGGTTCTTTGTTGGAGCTCACTTATGTATTCGTTTTGCCAACGACTCCAAAAGTGTTGACGAATTTGTTCTAGCCTTTCGTGGCGTTTTATGAGCGATTTTGGGTTCACATCCTCCAAAGCAGGCGTCGGCAGCGAGGTGAGCGGCCGGCCAATAAGGAAGTGCCCTGGGGAGAGAGATTGGAAGACATTGGGCACAGAGGTCGACTGTTCAGAATAGCCTCAACCTGCGCAAAGAGAGTCGATAGCTCTTCGAACGTTAAATTTGTGTTGCCCATGACTCTTTTAATATGGTATTTGGCAGATTTAACACCGGCTTCCCAAAGCCCCGCAAAATTTGGAGTGTACACGGGGATGAAGTGGAATTTGATCTTTTCGCTAGCAGTAAAGTCAGATAGGGGCCCAGAATTGGCCTTAAAAATTTTTATTATATCTTTAGAGGCAGAGGTGAAGCATACACCGTTATCACTAAAGCACTCAGTAGGCTTTCCTCTACGAGCAATGAATCGCTTAAATGTTGCAATATAAGCATCTTTTGATAGTTCGCTTACCGCCTCAAGATGTACACATTTATAGCGCATGCAAATAAAAAGGCATAAATAGCACTTGGAGGTTTTCGCCCCACGACCCTTTCTATCTAGAATGGAGAATGGCCCAGCCATGTCAACTCCTACTGACTGAAATGGAAACGCTGCTTGAGTTCTTACAGGTGGTAAGTCACCCATCATAGGGCTCAAGGTTCGACCTTGAAAACGTCTACATCTGAAACACGCTTTGACAGTTTGTCTTGCAAGCTTTCTCCCCGCTACAGGCCATAAAGTTTCCCTTACGGTATATAATAATAGCTGAGGGCCTGCATGCATGTTACATAAATGCTCATGTCTAAAAATTAGTTTTGCAAAATGATGCTTAGAATCAATTATGATAGGGTGCTTTTTATCGTAGTCAAAATCCGATGAGCCTAATCGACCTCCAACTCTCATAATCTTTTGTTCGTCTAAAAACGGGTTTAATGAAAGAATATTGCATTTGCTATATAATTGTTTGTTTTTCAAAAGTTGATCATATTCTTTTGCAAATGATTCCTTTTGACTTAATTTAACTAGTTGTAAGTATGAATCATTTAATTCTTCTACCGACAACGAAGTGTGTATTTCATTGGCGGTTAGACGTTTGCGCGGTCTAGGAGATGGCTTATTTAAATTCCGAATAAACCGCAAAACATAGGCAAACGATCGCTCAAGCTTACTAAATTTAGAATAATTTTCAAAATTTATTATTGGTTCCGTACAAGTTACCGGATTAGCTTTAATCTCTGGTAGTTCATGTATTTGTGTATCATAGTTATTAGATGGCCATTCTGATTCATCTTTTGTTAAGAATGTAGGCCCTGTCCACCAAATGACAGAATTTTGCAACGTTTTTGCATCAGTTCCCCGAGAAATTAAATCCGCGGGATTTAATTTGGTAGGTACATGTCTCCATGAGCTACTATGAGTGGTTTCACATATTTCAGCAACCCTATTGGCCACAAAAGCCTTTAAGGTGGTGGGGCTGCTATTTAACCATCCCAAAACAACTGTGGAATCGCACCAATGGATTGACCTTTGAACTGTCAGACGCAAGGACTCGGTGACAGCCTTACAAAGACGTGCGGCTAGTAAAGCTCCGCATAATTCTAGACGCGGTATAGTTACGGGCTTTATGGGTGCTACCTTCGATTTAGCACAAAGTAACTTAATTGTTACTTGCCCATTGTTATTGATGGAGCGAAGATAAATACAAGCTCCATAAGCTAACATCGAACTGTCGCTAAAAGAATGCAGTTCAATGTATTTGTGTGAGTCGCACAGTGCTCGCCTAGAAATATCGATTGATAAAAGATTTGGATAATTTGTTTGTATCTGCTTCCAATCCCTTTGTATATCAATAGGTACATTCTCGTCCCATCCCAATTTTTGAACCCATAATTTTTGGATAATCATTTTTGAGACGACTGTACACGGACTAAGCAGTCCTAACGGATCAAAAATTTTTAGTGAAGCAGACAAAATTGATCGTTTTGTGATATTGTTATTATTATTGTCTGGGATTTTTATTTTAAAATTTAATTTGTCTGTATTTGGATCCCAGCCTAAGCCTAGTGTATTAGTTGTATCGCTTAAACTTAGATTCGGTTGTAAGTCCAAACCTGATTTTTGAAAAATAGAGGGTATGTTTGACCTAAATTTTCTCAGATTGAAACATCCTGCGCTCAAAGCCTTTGTTATCGATTCTAAAATCAAAATTAATTGTGCCTCACTATCGGAACCCGTAATTAAATCGTCAACTAGGAAATCATGTTGAATAATAGTTTTTATTAAAATGTCTGAACATTCTTCTCCTAATTGCCACAGGCATCTCGTACTCAAGAAACTAGCACTTGCAAAACCGTAAGTGACAGTGTTGAGTTTGAGTGTTTGGATAGGAAGAGACTCGTCATCTCTCCATAATATTAATTGTAGGTTGCGGTCATCTTCATGTAGATTCACGGCGCGATACATTTTTTCGACGTCGCCGGTTAAAATGTATTTATGAATTCGCATCCTCAGCAAAATGGAGAAAATAGAATTTTGTATATTAGGGCCAATCATTTGTAGACAATTGATAGAATAACCGGAAGTACTTGGATTTGATCCGTCAAAAACTACTCTAATATTTGTTGATTCACTATCGGCGCGAAATACAGCATGATGGCACAAAAAATAATTGAATGGTTCTGGCTTTCGTACACTATCTTCAGAGCAATGATCCAAGTCTTTGTATTCTTGAATAAACTGTGAATAAGCGGCTTTGAGTTCAGGTTGCTTTCTAAATCGCTTCTCTAACCCTAAAAACCTCTGTTTAGCGATATGATAAGACTCGCCCAAACAATCAGGTGAGTCCTTCAATGGCAACTTGACGCAAAATTTACCATCATCTAGGCGAGTGGTGTGAGATAAAAAATGTTTTTCACATGCCTTCTCGCTGTCACTCAATAATGACCTCTGTGGTAATTCCTCTAAGTCCCAAAATCGTGCTAGCTGTGTATCGAGGCTGTTATCTGAATCTACACAATGATTTCGAGAAAAATTGCATTGTATGTTTTTATTACGAATAGGTTCAGAGTAAATTAGCATAGGACCGGACACTATCCAACCTAACTGTGAACCACGCAAAACTGGTTTGTTTGCGCCTAATGATTGTTGTTCACTGCCGATGATCTCCCAAAATAGATCGGCGCCGATTAAAACGTCGATGGGGGCAGATTTATTAAAACTTGGATCGGCTAATTGAATACCTGACGGAAGATTGAAGTTGTACAATCCTACGAAAGTCTTTGGGATATTTCCTGTAATTTCGGGCAAAACGGAGCATGATAAAGTCACGTTGAATTTGTTGTGTAATGAGGCTAATTGAACAATGCAACGTTCACGAACTTGGCTGCTTTCTGTATTTCCAATTCCTACTATTTTAATGTTGGTAGGAATCGAACCTAAGCCCAACTTTTCCTGAACGGATTTGGTTAAAAAACTGGTTTCAGAACCACAGTCTAACAGAGCCTTTACAGTAATGTTTTGTTTAGTTTCAGGATTGAATACGTTTAACAAAGCTGTTGACAAATAAACCTGATTATTTGAATCGCTACAAAAATTTGCAACTGCTGCATTGCTAGGTGGTGGCTGAATGGGAGCATTTTTATGCAATAAGGTATTGTGACGCTTTTTGCATACGCGACAAGGTCCCAAACGGCACCGGAAATTACTGTGCCCTATGCGTAAACAATTGAAGCACAATTTTAATTTATTTACTTCAGCTATACGTTGATCTATAGACATTGACAAAAGGATTGGACAGTCATAAATATTATGCTGACTTTTGCAAATAACGCAACTACGGGCGGTGGAAGAAGCGGCATTAACTTGGAGCTGTGATTGCGAATGAAAAGAATTCCATTTTTCTTGTTTATGATTGTATTTATGACCTTCGGAATTCAAGGTAGAATTGCGCTTTTGTTTATCGGCTTTATTGTTGTTCATGGTCTCTAAAACGTCAGCACGATCATTTAAAAATTGGTTGAATTCCGACAAACTAGGTATCTCACTAAATTGGTTACGTTTTTCTTCCCACCTTTCACTTGTATGGCTATCTAGTTTTGAGGACACACATGTGTATAATGAGGGTGTCCCATTTATCGGTTGGCTGACCCAGGCTGGCAAGGGACCTCAAATGTTTACCTACATAATCTACCAAAAATCGGAGGGATTTTTCAGACTCGCGAGTTATCGGTTCGATGTGGAATAAACAATTCAGATGATTATTGATTAATTGTCGTTTGTTATCATAACGATCGCAAAGCATTTTCCACGCCGTCTCGTAATTCGCGTCTGAAAGTTCTAAATTGCTGATAACTTCAGCAGCATCCCCCACTAAATATGAGAGAAGGTAGTTATACTTATGAATAGGCTTAATCCGAATGTTATTGTGTATAAGAGAAATAAACATGTCTCTAAACCCTAGCCACTTAGAGTACGAACCATCAAATTTACTTATTTGTATTTGCGGAAGATGACAATTAACATTTTGTGAGTTGCAATAATTGTGGCCGGAACATGAAGTATTGGGAGATTCTTGAGTTTGTGTATTTTGATCATATTTATTGATTATCTCCTGTGCGGACGCAATGCAAAGCACAAAGTCTTGCTCAATAATGTCTCGATCGTTTAATTCACTTTCAAGGGCACTACTATTCTGAACCTCTATCTGAGACTGCAAAGCATCGAATTCCAACGACATGTTTTGTAATTTGGCCAAATTAATTTTTAATGAAGATAACTGTATTGCGCTCAAGTGTTCAATATTCATTACCAAGTCAAGATTATTTTTAAATTTGGTCAAACGGCCCTTTATGGAGCTGCGTTTAACTTGGAGCTCTTTTAGCTCAGCCATTATTATAGAATTCTGTTGATAAATATATAGATGCAAAGGCCTTTAAATTGGTACTAATAATGATTGCTTACGCTCCTCCTTTGTTATGGGTACCGTATGGGAAGCGACGGTGGCGGTAGAGGGCACCTTGCTGCACAGAACCGGTTCTCAGACGGACGAGCGACAGCGCAGCAGAGTGAAACTCGTGCGAAGTATCTCAGCTGATCGCTCGACCCTGAAAATGTTCGGCGAATCTATTTAAATTACAGTGAAATAATATCCACATTAGTACTTGGTTGTGAAGCGAATAGTACTTGTTAATGCATACAAGGCTATAGCATGGAGCTAGGTGCTTTAACAAGGCAAAGCAAATGGGAATGAGTGTTTGTTTTTCGAATTATTATTTGGATAAAAGTGAATGATGGCTTTAGCTCGGTACTGTTACAGGCTTAGTGATATTACGTTGTGATATGCTGATGGAAATTATAGGTGTGTACACAATTTCAGCTCTAGTAGGCAAATTTTGACCAAATGTAACAAATTGCTGCTAATTATCCTCGATTAGCTTCGTATTTTTAATACTCTGAATGCTAGCGTACAAGTGGTGCAATCAATATCAAATAGCAAAGTACAAATCGGTGACTTGTACGTTTTCGCATACGCGTACTTGCAAAAAATAGGCTAAAACAGACACTGCACTTTGCACAAGATTGAGGGCTAGCTAAACAATCGGGAATGAACGAGGTTATTAGGCTAGATGGTGAAAAGGAATTAAGGCCACTTAGCTTTATTGGCCTGGCTGCGGTGCGAAGTGCGCTGACCGGCGTGGCTCAAATGGGCTCGAACTCTTGATGACGGTCCGAAGCTGGCTTCAGTAGTTTTGAAGGTGACCTCCCGATGCGTGACCTGGCTAACACGTGGCTGCGGTGCTGTTTGCTGACCGGCCGATGCTCAGGCGCGTAGATTGAGGGCTTCCCTGCTGGACCTGATTGCTGCGGTGCTATGCTGACCAGTTTAAGCTCAGGCGCGGGTTTCAAAATGGTTTTTGACGAAATTGAGTGTCCTGTCACGGTCGCCACTTTATGTACTCGCGGTACATTTGGTAGTTTTTGTTATTAAATAAAAACCACTAGATCCTTTTAGATCTTATAATATTTATTTTATTTTACTGGTTACAATATTTTGGAATATAGATGCGGTCAGTAGAGCCATTAGATGGAGAGTGTGTCCAGTACAAAATGGCGGCGGAGCTGGCCATGACGATGCGGCTTCCGGTAAAACGTTCCGTTTTCGGCGCATACACATGCTTGTATTGCTCGGGAACTCACTTTGCCACTAATAAAACGTGCCCAGAGCACAATCGTCAAAAGTCCATTAAAACTGTCATGTCCCAGGAAAGCATTTCATATGCAGATGCCTCTACACGATTTGCACAAGTCCGCAGACCATATGTGGAACTCACACAACAGCATATCCCATCTTCAGTTGCAGTATTCCCGCCTTCTCAGTTGGATTCGTTTTCTAGGGCTGTCAGCTCCTCCCACAAAAAGACTATTTTTACTCCACCCCGTCAAAGGCCAGTTATAGGTATAGGTTACAATCGTAAGGCTCATGCAGAAATTGTTTCTGAGGGCCCTTCATCCCAACCTAATGGTTGTGTATTAACCCAGCCCCCAGATATTTCACCAAATGAAAATCTCATGGAGCTCTTAATAGCTACCCTAATAAATTTAATTTCTAAATGTAGTGATTCCCTACCGTCCAACGTTGCTACTAAACTCAATGAAATCTTCCTTCTAATTAATAGCCATGGCCCTGACGGACTCAACAGTAACCCAATTTCTCCAGTGGAACACTAGAAGTGTTTCCACAAAAAAAACAGACCTTATGTATTTAATTAATAAACACAATCCTGCTGTCATTGCCATCTCTGAGACGTGGTTGGTTCCTGGATCCCATTTTGGGATACCAGGTTTCTCCTGTCTTAGGGATGACAGAGATGATGGATATGCTGGTTGTGCTATCCTTGTCAGACGAAGCTTCACTTTTTCTCAAACTTCTCTCCCTGTACACAGTCAAGATATTAATGCTATTGCCATCAAATTCCTTAACATGGTAATCTTATCAATTTATATAGCTAATCCTAGATCTTCTGTTCTACCTGAACTGATTTCTATTATCTCATCTCTTCCTGCACCTGTTATTATAATGGGTGATTTCAATGGCCATCACATATCATGGTCTTTTAAAACTGACAGTTTTGGGAGCGATCTTGTTGAAACTTTTGACTTTCTTAATATATGCATACTGAACGATGGTTCTCCCACTCGACGTACTCGTCCAAATGAAAATCCTGGTAGCGCCGTCGACCTATCTCTTTGTTCTCCATCTCTTTCTTCTGTCTTGTCCTGGAGGGTTCTACCTCTCACTCATGGTAGTGATCATTTCCCCATATTAGTTTCTATGCCTAATCACTCTGCTTCCCATTGTAATGACTCCCCTTTGTTAAAATATAGGCTCAATAAGGCAGACTGGGAAAACTTTTTATCCTCTGTAAATGGAAAAATTACTTCACTCCCTTCCACTTCTAATGCAAACTTTCTTTCCAATTACTCTCAGTTCATTGACATCCTTTCCTCCTCTGCCAAAAATCATATTCCTATGAAAAATCCTTTTCGACGTAAGCTTTCCCCTCCATGGTGGGATCCTGATTGCACTGCCGCCGTTAAGAAAAGAAGTCAAGCTGAAAAAAAATATAATTCTAATATGTCCATGTGCATTTTTTTATCTTATCAACAAACCGCAGCGCAAGCTAGGAGACTGTTTTCAAAAAAAAAGAAACAGGGTTGGAATAAATTCTGTGAGAATCTTTCCCCCAGAACGCCAGTTTCTTTAGTCTGGCGTAATATAAGAAGGTTTCGAGGGTCACTTAATGTTCAGAATCTTACCTCGAATGATTCTGATTCTTGGGTGGGAGCTTTTGCTGAGAGGCTAGCTCCTTCTTGCCCTCCTGTCACTCCTCCTGCTTCTTTACACATTACTTTTTCTCCTTCTTCATGTCCCAGTAATAGTTTTGATTTTATGAATTCCCCTTTCTCTTTTAATGAACTACAGTGCGCTATACATGGCCTCACTGACTCCACTCCAGGTTTTGACAACATCCCTTATTCATTCTTAATTAACTCTTCTGAATCCTCGAAATTATTTTATCTAAATTTAGTTAATCACTTTTATGAGAATGGGGTTACTCCAGATGAGTGGAACACCCAGATAATAATCCCGATTCTGAAACCTGGTAAGGATCCTTCTGATCCGTCTGCTCGAAGGCCAATAGCATTATCTTGTTGTTTGGCAAAGATTGTAGAACGAATGGTTAAAAACCGGTTAGAGTGGATAGTAGAGAATAAATGCTTACTAGCTAGATCTCAATTTGGTATCCGGGAGGGTATGAGTACTTTGGATAGTCTTAGTATTTTAACTATTGACATTCGGTCATCATTTAAGAAACAAGAATTTCTTGTCGGGGTTTTTCTTGACATAGCCTCTGCATATGATAACGTTCTTCTTCCTGTTCTCAGGCAAAAATTGCATCAGCTGATGATCCCAGAGAAACTGATTCGTATCATATGTAGCTTGCTCAATAACAGATCTATCCAGATTAAAAATAATAATTCCCTTCTTCCACCTAGGAGAGTTTGGAAGGGTCTTCCTCAGGGATCCGTACTCAGTCCTATCTTGTACAGTATTAATACACATGATCTTGAAAAAGTTGTGGACTCTTTTTGTAACATTCTACAATATGCGGATGATCTAGCACTTTATGTTTCATCCCCATCAGTAGAAGCCGCAGTTAATCGATTAAACTCAGCTCTTTTTTACCTTAATGATTGGCTTCAGAATAATGGGTTATCCCTGTCTGTTGCAAAGAGTTGCGCAGTAATTTTTACAAAAAAACGTTCAATCCCTGGAGTTATAATAAAATACAATGATAGTCCCATTAAAATTGAAAATAAAGTGAAGTTTTTAGGAGTGATCCTTGATTCAAGGCTTACTGGCGTGCCCCATTTCACTTATATTTCTCAGAAGTGCGAGAGGGGGGTGAATGTTCTCCGTGCGCTCTCTGGTGTATGGTGGGGATCTCATCCTTACTCACAAAAACTTTTATATAATGCTATTGTTCGGAGCCATGTGGATTATGGTAGCTTTGTTTTGGATCCCTGCAACAAATCAGAATTTGAGAAAATCAACAAAATCCAAGCTAAATGTTTGAGAATTGTTGTTGGTGCAATGAGATCTTCGCCTAAAAATGCCTTGCAAGTGGAATGTGTCGACCCTCCTCCACACCTGCGCAGACAATACCTTTCAGATAGGTTTTTCTTCAAAATTGCTCAAAATTCGAATCACCCTCTTTTACCAAAGTTAATGCATTTATACAACCTTGTATCCCAATCCGGTTTTAGCTCAGAATCAGATTTACCTTGTGTTCTAAGAAGTTTTATTAGTCTTTCGAAAATTAACCATCCCACTGTAAAATTACAAATCAACCCTCCATTTCATATTCCCTTCAAAGCCTTGATTTTTGAACCATACGTGATTATGAATTTTGGCGTAGATAAAGGTTCGACCGTTGCTGACAAATCCTTCCAGTATATCTTGGAGAAAGACTGGCAGGGCTGGCTGAGCATGTTCACTGATGCCTCTAAGTTATCAAATGAAACTAATGTTGGAGCTGCAGTTTGGATTCCCAAATATAAAATTATTCTCAACTTTAAATGTCCCCCAGAAGCTTCTGTTTTCACTGGAGAAGCAATTGCAATTTTGGAAGCAATCTCATTTTCCAACACTCACAAACTTAATAACACCATTATTTTTTCGGACTCTTTGAATTGTCTCCAAGCAATTTTGTCTAATCCTTTTAAGAATAAGTCCCGCTTTCCTATCATTCTAAAAATTAGAGAGGAACTTTTTATGTGCAAAGAGCAACACATTAACGTTGCTATCGCTTGGATTCCAGGTCATCATGGTATTTCAGGCAACGAAATGGCTGACTCATGTGCTAAAGACGCTGCAGAAATAGGTACTTCCGAACACAATGTTGTTTACCACCATGATCTTCTTCCTCTGGCGAAAACCAATTTAGATAAGGCGTGGTCCAAGTCATGGCAAGAGTCCCAGAAATTAATTGGCAGGCATTATGGTGCAATTCAACCTGATATTCCTCAGCGCCCGTGGTTTTTTAAATACCGTGATGCTAATAAGATTTTTTGTTTGATAAACACTTGTACTTGTCCACTTATTTATATTAATTTCCCTTACCGAAACCGAAACCGGTAAGGGAAATTAATATAAATAAGTGGACAAGTACAAGTGTTTATCAAACAAAAAATGTTTCAAAAGTTCCACCAAGTGCCAACAATCACGAGCATCAACTCTAATAAGATTTCCACATCCATAGTTTGTCGTCTCCGGCTAGGTCATGTATGTTCTCCCGTTTTTCTGGCAAAAATCAGGGTGAGGGATCATTCCCTCTGTGAATGTGGCTTGTATGAAGGGACTGTAGATCATATGTTCTTTGAGTGTCAAAGATTACAGTATTCTTTATATGATGTTCTCCCTCCGCAAATCCCCCGTCCCGCTAACTTCAGCTTTCTGCAGACTTTTGTATTTAGTCATTTTGTATACACGTTATGTAAGTTTATTAAATTAATTAAATAATATAAAACTATAAAAGTAGCATAGTGTGTTGTGTAGGTACTTACTAGTATTTTAATAATATTCAGTATTTATTGTAGGTAACATACATATTACGGTTTTATTTATGTTTATTTTTCTCTGTGTATATATTGTGTACTTGCTTAGTAATGTTGTTTATATTTTGTTGTAGTTTAACGCTTCAGAACTCAAGTTAACCAAATTTTAACTTGAAAACTTCCAGAAAGTCTATTCACTTAAAACTAGATATTGGCGGAACTAATGTGCGGAGACACATTATAGGAAGCCAGATAAAACGGCTTTGATTGATTGATTGACTGGGTGTTAGGCTGAGATTCAGAGTGCATTTTGAGTCCGAACTCAAGAGGAACTCAATCTTACAAACGTCACTCTAGTATGGGATTACGACGCTTTTTGACGTTTGTAAGATTGAGTTCGGACTCAAAATGCACTCTGAATCTCAGCTTTACCCCCGATTTCACAATTGAGAATTTCTAGTTAAGTAGTGCTTAACTTTCAAATGCAGCGCTGTGATTGGCCAATTCGTCACTTATGTATCCACTTAGCGAGACTTTCTTAAGTCAGAAACTGGCCTTTAGTCTGTCTAATGAAAGCTGAGAGTGATAATTAATCGTTTTCAGGAACTGGCCACACTGGCTCACACTGCGTTAAATGTCAATTCTTGTTTTTATAACCCAACCGTATTTCTGAATAATTTTGTGTAATTCGACCTAAATAATGCCTAAAACAATAAGAAGCGGTGTCAGAAAGATTTTACACGGTTTAATTAAAAACTACCAGGACGAGAAAAGTGAACGTGATGCTGTTCTCAATAAAAAAGTGCAATTGTTTACATTGATTTCGGAAATTGCTGAGGTTCTACTGAACTGGTTTTGATACTTACTAGATCTATTTAATCGATTTACAATTATTAGACATGGTCTATCAACATTGCAGTTTTAAATGTGGAGTCTATCGAATACTTCAATGGTGGATTCGAACGTGGGCGCCGGCAGATTTTATTGTCAGGGGGCTATAAATTATAATGATATAAACTTATTTGCATCCTTAGAATTATAAAAACAAGATAACAAGTTCGGAGATTTACATCGCGTCTTTTCATTAAAAAATTGTTATAAGAAAGTGCATCCTCTCGCACTCTCCTCCTGGACCCATGGATTATAATTGTAATACAGCGAATAAAATCGCGTGGCATCAATAAAAATATATCTAATATAGCATGTGTATATTGCAGACGAATGTATTGATGATCCTACAAAGCTTCTGACAATTCGTACTTCAATTGAGGAATTGAAAGACTCAGAAGAAACTAATTTAATGAATAATAAAAGAAATGGAAAAACTAATAATAGAATCATTTTCAAGCATTACGCCCAATGACTGGAAAAAATGTACAGACCATGTAATTCATGTTGAAAATGAATACAAGAAAAGAAACAATATACTTGAGGATAAACTAAACCAGTTTATCATTAATGTAAGAGATGATAGTGATAGTGATGATGAAAGTGATGATGAAATGGACGATTTTTTTACTGGCATTGAATTCCTCGAATAAGACTTCGATTACGATTCGTAATTTTTGTATAATATTTCTATATTAAATATATTTTTATATAAAAAATACCTTTATTATTATTATTAATATAGTCTTGTTTAAATCCCTATGTTTTCTTCTAAGGAAACCTCGATAGCAGGAAACATAGAATTATATATATCGTCACGACATGAATCCCCAAGGGCGTGTCAGAGATTTACAGATCATCAGAGGTGACTTGGGATTAATGCATAGAATTATGAAAACTAAACAACTAGCATACGTAATTAATTAGTTTAATTGCAATCAAAATGTTAATGAATACTTTATTATTATTAATTTCCTATGCGTATGCACCCAGTCTTACAATCATAAAAATTTCTCTAGACATCTTTTTGCTTTACAATTTCCTTTTATTCCTTAAGCTAAAAAGTAAGTATCAAACACGTTTATTCCTAGTAAATCCGGGGATACCCAACCTATATTTTTTTAATTTGCCGCCGTTTTTCACTCTCAGCTTTCATTAGACAGACTCTAGGAATATGTACAGTACATATGTCGGTCGGTCAGTGTTGTTTGTTTAGGCCGGCTCCGTAGTGGGCACCAAGTGACCAAATGTAAGAAGATTCCCAAGTCCTCAGTTCTATGTCAGTTAAAGGTGGGTGAAAAGCTTTAATGACACGGACGATGAAGCAATTGTTAAATGAATGGGCATGAGAGCGAGCATGTGTAGGAATAGGTAAGTTGTTGTGTGGTATTGAGTGTGTAGTATGTCGATGGTTGTTCATTCTGATGTGGAGTGCATTTCTTGTCTCACCTACGTAGAATGCCGGACAGTGCCGGCATTCTAGCAGATAGATACAGTTTTCAGTTTTGCATGAAGAGTTTGATTGTGTGGTGTAGATGTTGTATGTGTGGTGTGTGTTGATGTTTGTGTCTGTTCTAATGATGGGACATGTTTTGCGTCGCGGCCGTTGGCATGGAGCGGTACCGGATGATGTGTTTGATGGGTTGGATTGGTATTTTGATTTATTTTTTGTGAAATGTGACTTAAGGTTCTGGTTCTGTCTGTAGCAGATTCTGGAGAGTAGGTTTTTTGTTTCATCATTTTGTTGGAGGATGGGAATGAAATCATTGATAAGTTTTTTGAGTTTATAGCTGCCATGAAAGAATGTAGTTACTAATTTGGGATTGTTGGATGAGTTGATTGATCTATTTTGAACGTTGTGATATTTTGGTCTATTGTATAAATGTTTCTGTAGGAATTGGTGAGGATAATTTCTGTTGATTTTCTGCCTTCATTGATTTTGTTGTGGTATTGGTCGAGTGATTCCTGGTTGCTACATATCCGACGACCGCGAAGTGATAATGAGTATGGTATTGATTTTTTTATATGTGGTGGATGACAACTGGTGAAGTCGAGATATTGAAGTTTATTGGTGGGCTTGAAATGAACGGAGGTGCTGAGTTTGTTGTTATGGTCGATGGTTATATCTACATCTAAGAAGGTGATACTGTTTGAGGAGACATTATGGGTGAATTTAAGTGAACAATGAGCATTTAATCTGTCAATGAAGTCTTTTAGGGAATCGTTACTGTGTGGCCAGATCATGAACACGTCGTCAATGAATCTCTTCCACACAAGAGGTTTCTGGGGCTCACTTGCCAGAAATGCGGTTTCTATGGCACCCATGAATATGTTCGCATAGCTGGGAGCCATCCGAGTTCCCATGGCAGTTCCTTTTATTTGATATTAATATGAATTTTCGAATGAAAAGAAGTTGTGTTTTAGAATTATTTCTGCCAGGCTGATTATAAAATCCGTTGATGGGAGGTGGGGTGAAGGCCGAGTGTTTAGATGATTACGAAGGGCCGCAAGGCCGTCATCGTGTGGAATATTGGTGTATAATGAAACGACGTCTATTGTTACTAAAAGTAATTTGGTATTATTTGGAAGTTGTAGTGAATGCATAATTTCGAGAAAGTGGGTGGTGTCTTTTATATGTGATGATAGTTCTTTTACTAATGGTTGAAGATGGTAGTCTACAAAAGCTGATATTCTCTCTGTTGGGGCATCATAAGATGCAACTATGGGTCTGCCAGGGTTGTTTGTTTTATGTATTTTAGGTAACATATAAAAGTGGGGAGTTCTCGGATGGCTCGGTATCAGAAGTTGTATATCTGTTTCTGATAAGTTTTCTGCTGCACCTCTTTTGTAGAGTAAGTCATTGATCATGTCCACAATCTGGTCACAGGGGTCACTTGGTGCAACGGAGTAAGACGTCGTGTCTGTAAGTTTTCTGAGTCCTTCTAATATATAATCATGTTTGTCCAGTAAAACGGTCGCTGATCCTTTATCAGCAGATGTTATGATAATATTGTCATTTGCTTTCAATTTCTGTAAGGATTTTCTTTCTGTGTTTGTGGGGTTTTGGTTTTTATCCTGAAGGGTACTTATATATCTGTCATCTGAAAGTTTGGCTAGAACACTTGTGATGAAAATTTCTATAGGGTGGTTTGGTGGCAGGGGTGGTGGTTCGTTTGGCGAAGGAGGTTTAAATTTTTGTAATGCTGCGTGCACATTAACATTTTGTTGGTGAGAATGTGATTGCCAGTAGTATTTCTATATATTATTTATTTATTATTTATTTAAGTATTTTTATAAAAAATATCTTTTATCGCACGTATTAAACATGTAAATATTATTTAAGTTATTTTTATGTTATAAAGCCCTAGATAATGCTTATAAGCGAAACCGGTCGGGTGTATTAAGTAAAATTATAATCCTGTGGACAAGTACAAGTGTCTTATGTCAGTGTTAGTATTATTTAACAAGACTTTTTAATTGAAATAAGTTGCTTCACAACGAACAATGTGGATTCACTAAAGGGAGGTCAACCACTGATGCAGGAGTTGCTTTAGTCAAACACATTTTTGACGCTTGGGAAACAAAGCAGGATGCGTTCGGTGTATTTTGTGACCTCTCAAAAGGTTTTGATTGCGTTAATCATGAAACGCTTGTATGTTAATTAGATCACTATGGAGTTATGGGTAAATCTTTGGCGTTATTTAAGCCATACCTTAGTGACCGGATTCAAAAGGTAGACGTTAATGGAGTAAAGTCATCTGGAGCAGTAGTCAAAATGGGTGTCCCGCAGCATTGTTTTTTATATACATAAATGACCTTCCTTACTTAGTTAAAGACTTAGCTGAGATAGTTCTATTTTTATTTTTAAAGTGAATTGACTTAAAGATATTCTTGATGACGTGAATTTAACTCTCTCCCTGATTCTTGATTGGTTCACTGCAAATAATTTAGTTCTAAATGCAAAAAAGACGAAATGTATAAAGTTTCCTTAACCAAATGTAATTCAAGTAGATGTCAGTTTATTTTTGCAGGGGTCCAAGCTGGCGTTAGGTAACGAAACTAAGTTTTTAGGTATTACTATAGACTCTCGTCTTCAGTGGGGTCCCCACATAGAAGCTCTCTGTGGTAGACTTAGTTCAGCCGCAAACGAGACGCATAAGGCAGATTACTGATGAAGATACTGCTAGATTAGTATATTTCAGTTATTTTCATAGCATCATGTCATATGGCATAATGTTGTAGGGTAGAGCCGCGGTTATAGAAGCAGTCTTTGTCTTGCAAACGAGAGCAATTCGGTCTAAGTAAGTAAGTAGGTACCGAGATTCATTAATAGAAAAGTTCAAAGAAATTAATGTATTTACGGTCCCATGTGAATTTATTTATAAAGTTATTAGATATGTCAGAAAAAATATTGATAATTTCCCGAGGCTTGGTGTGCACCACTCTGTTGAAACCAGAAACAAACATAAACTAGCTTTTCCAAAGTTAAGACTTGCCAAAGTAGGTACCTCTTTTGTAGGACATGGTATAAGAGTTTACAATAAACTTCCAGAGGAGGTCCTTACTTTGCCTGAAAATAAGTTTAAACTATATATTAAGCGGGGACTACTTAAGAAAGTTTATTATATAATCAATGATTATTTGGACGATAAAAAAGCATGGTGTAATAAATAATACCTAATAATCTTAATCAAAATTGTAATTCATAATGAATGAGCATATTTTAATACTGTATGATTCCTCTAAAGGCTTAAAATTAATGAATATAGCTTTTGCCCACGGCTCCACCCGCGTGTTATTCGGTTTAACGACATGCTTTTTTCCGGGATAAAAAGTAGCCTATGTGTTAAGTTAGGGTATAAGATATTCAGCCGTTTCAGCGTGAAAGAACAAACATATACACACACTCACACACAAACTTTCGCATTTATAATATTAGTGTCATGTAAACTGACTTTGTTGTTAAAAGTAATAGACAATATGAGACGGGTTGAAAGATACATTCTTCTCGTGACATAATTCCTGCAGTCTTATATTTTTTATGCCTTGACATAAGTAGGTATAAAAAAATGTATATATGTAATATAATTTTGTACCAAATATTTTTTGAAAAAAAGGCATGTTTGCTAAGTATCTTGCCCTTCTTTTCTAATCAAATCGTGCGGATGGTTAGGCATTATGTAGTTACATATAATATTTTTATTCCGTTATTTCTCTATTTTACGTAGGTGTATAACTTTATTACATTTTAGTAGCCCAACCTAAATATTTTTGTATGTATTTCCCTTATTAATGTAAATAAATATATTTTTTTATTTTACCAGTATTAGCCTTAAATTATTGTAGTTTTATTATTTAAAATACAGTAACTGAAAAAGAGAAAAATAATTAACGACATATTTCGACTCCTTCAGTGGAGTCGTCATTAGTCAAATAATCAATATTCAGTCAATAATCTTTCCCTTATTAATTTTTTTTTTATATTCTAAAGATATATATTGTAAAGATTAACTTTGACTTGTGGAAAGTATACTTTAAGTATCTATTTTACAAAATAAATATTTTAGAGTTGATGCTTGTGATTGTTGGCACTTGGTGGAACTTTTGATCCATTTTTGATTGAAAAACAAAAACATATATTTTAATTTTGAATTGATTTTGATTTTGAAAGGGTGAAAATCGTCCCTTTTAGGACGATCAGGCAACGCTACCGTACTTACGTATTTTTAATTTTGCCGATTGATATAAAAGATGTTAACCGTCTATGAAAAGATTACATCTGAAATTTACAATTGCATTCCGTTTCGCGAATCGGTTTATAAGCATAAATCAACATTTTCTGATTTTCGTTTTTTATTTTATTTGGTGCTGCTTGGACCTGTATTATATAAAACCTGTCGTAAGAAATTGAGTCTAAAACACGATTTAATACTACCGATATTTTAATTTTGAAAAGACCAAATAGAGCATTCAAAAATGGGGAATACAGAAACGTTTTTTTAACAGCATAATGAATCGAGTTGTAGGACAGACCCTGAAGCTTCGTTATAAGGGTTTTTGTTGTTGATGGAACCCTAAAGGTAGTCAAAATTATTAGGAAATAAATAAATAATATTAAATAAGGTATCTGATGAGAAATAACTTGAATTAAAGGTTTAGAAGCACTGACCAGACTAAATGATGTCGCCGGTTTGCCCTAGATGGCGTTAGTAGAAAAACAAAAAACACTAGTGCAAAATATGTAACTTTACGCATGCTAAACGTGTACGTAATCATAGTATAAGTTACCTATAATGTTACGTAATCTATCATATTTTGAGCAGGTGTATTAAAATAGTACATTTTGGTGCAAGTGCGAAAAGGTTGATATTTAGAGTCACGATTGAAAAAACAGTCGGGAAAAGAAATATCAACACTTTCGCACGTGTATCAAACGACGTTTGTTAATACACCTGCGAAAAATTACATGAAATAATAAAATAAAAGCAATTTTGTTGCAAATCAAAACAGATACAAGTCAACAGAAGAAAATGCAGTCTGGTTGGCGCCAATCTGTACTACAAAGACCAATGTCTTTTTCTAAAATCTTTTTAATAATCATTTCTAAGATAGTTAAAATATAACATAAATTATGATGTCTAAAATCTTTTTGAATTTTTAAAACATCTTTTACATTAGCACATATCGGAACCCAAACAAATAGTAAATGCATTCAATAATTTTTTTGCATCTGTAGGTGATGAAAGAAAAGTTGGGCCTGTACCACGCGGCCGCCCCGTGATAAACCCAGCCGAAAACACAATGTTCCTCTACCCAGTAAAACATCGCGAAGTGTTTCTCGTACTAAAAAATCTTAAAAGTAAATAAAGTCACGACGTTGATGAATTACCACCCTACCTTTTTAAACAATGCGCAGAAAAGTTGACGCTACCATTTTACATTATGATAAATCAATCCTTTAACGAAGGCGTCTTTCCAGATTTTCTAAAAATAGCCTTAATAAAACCTAAACTCAAAGAAGGCTCTAAAACAGAAACTACAGATTACCGCCCCATTGCTCTTCTACCAACAGCTTCAAAAATCTTTGAAACAGCAATGCACAAACGTGTCTACAGTTTTTTTGAAAAATATTTCCTTCTTGACGAATGCCTAAACGGCTTCCGAAAGAAGCGCTCGACTACCTTGGCAGTTTATAAATATATCCAAGCAGCCCTAAACTTAATAAATAATAAAAAATATGCGGTTGGTGTCCTTCTGGACATGACAAAAGCCTATGATAAAGTGCAATATAACATACTATTAGATAAATTATACGGAATAGGAATACGTGGTATCACTCATAAATGGTTCAACTCATACCTAAAACACAGAAAACAATTTGTAGAAATAGAATATTTTGACAGAAATTCTAAAGAAATAACTAAAATTAGATCTGATAGTAAAAACATAAATGCGTCAATTCCCCAAGGTAGTGTAATTGGATGCCTTTTGTTTCTAATTTATATAAATGACTTGCCTAAAACAATAAAAGATCTTTGCGTCTTATTTGCTGACGACATATCCATACTTACATCATGCACTAATAACATAGAACTTAATAACAAACTTCAAACTATATTCACCGACACCATAAATTGGCTACACGACCATAACCTAGAGATTAACTTCAAAAAAACAAAATTAATACCGTTTCACCCCTTTCAAAAAACCCCAATTCATATAAATTTCACATTTGACAATACCAAACTCGAAGTAGTAAATGATTTCTCGCTGCTTGGATTGCATATAGATACAAATATCAACTGGAAAGTGCACACCCAAAATATATGTTCAAAATTATCTAAATTCGCTTATGCACTCCGCGAAGTAAAAAAGTCCACCGATCTAAAAACGGCTATCGTCACCTACTATGCTTATGCATATGCATGGCTTAGTTATGGTATTATCCTGTGGGGAAACAGCACTAATGCTTCAACCGTTTTTACTCTCCAAAAAAGGCTTATTAGAATATTAGTAAATATAAAAACAACCGACAGCTGTAGACCTCTCTTTATACAAGACGAAATTCTCACAGTACCTTGTATCTACCTATATATACTTGAAACCTGTAATTTCACCCGAAAGTACCCCGAGTTTTATAAAAAACGCGAAGATCTAACAAGTCGTACCCTGAGACCTAGACACGGATTAGCACTTCCACCCTCTCAGCTAAAAATGCACTCCTCAGGACCATTATCCATGTTTATAAAAATTTATAATAAATTACCAATGTATTTAATAAAAGAAGCAAATGATATTCAATTTTTTTAATTACTAATACAGCTATTGACCACAAAATGTTATTACACTATCAACGAATATTTAAATGATAAATTATAAAATACAAATATATGAAAAGAAAACTGACAAGTAAAACTGGGAATTTAAATATTTTAATAACTTAATAATCAATCTTTAATAATAACAATGATAATGAAAATAATAATAATTAATTAATAATACATAATAATAATAATGATACAAATAAATTTCTTTATTGCGCAAAACTTACATACTAAGATATCTTGCTCTTCCATATAACAGGTAGGTAGCTATTAATTTGCAACAATTTTAAATATTTTTATAGCACACCGTGCGTAAAATGACCACTTTACGCACGCTGCGCTTGCGTAAAGTCGGCATTTTCCGCACTTTTGCTATAAAATATTATACGATACTCGTGCGAGAAACTTTTTCTCGACTCGTCGCTCTCGTATCGTAATGTACTATTATGTAGCATAATAAGTTGCTTATAGTAGAATCTTCACAAATAATAAATGGTCTGGTGTCAGTCAGGGCAGCAATTTGGGGCCATTACAGTTCATTCTAATGATCAACGACCTACCGGAAGTTGCGAAGAATTCGACTTGCTTACTTTTTGCCGATGACCTCAAATTGGTGCGGAAAATTAGGGATGTCTCGGACTGTCACAGGTTGCAAGAGAACATAGATAGAATAGTGGTCTGGAGTCATCGCAATCGCCTGCCCTTCAATGTCGCAAAGTGTCAGGTGCTTTCGTTCAGCCGGGCGCACTCGCCACTCCACCATCAGTACCTTGTGGATGGCACCGCCTTGCTGCGCGTCACGGATGTAAGGGACCTGGGGGTGCGCTTCACAGCGGACCTAACATTCCGGGAGCACATTTTGAGTGTCTGTAAAAAGGCCTATAGACAATTAGGTTTCATGCTGAGGCAACCAAAAGCCTTTACTAACTTTGCTGCGCTACGTGCCTTGTACGAAGCCTTAGTTAAAAGTAAATTGGAATGTAACGCAGTTATCTGGAGTCCACATGAGACTAAATATAGCCTCATGTTGGAACGCATACAGAATACATTTGTTAGATTTGGTAACCCTTTTTACCCGCTGATGTATCCGAGCCTGTTCGTTCTGGGGATGGTCGGGTACAATCAGCTTGCGGTGCGGCGCGAGCTCACGCTGGCCACTTACATGGTACGGCTGCTGCGAGGCGCTGTGCGTGCCAGACCGCTACGTGCACCGACGACGCGACGCCGCCCGTGCCAAGTGCGCGCACCAACCTGATGCATCATGAGTCGTAATCGAGTCGACTCGCTAAATAAAAGTATTTGTTTTGAAAAATTAATAACAAAGATTAACGATAAAAAGTCTGTTTTATTAAAGTTGCAGTCAAGGGAGTATAAACTAACTGAAGACGGCAACAAGAAAAGTGACGTTTGGTTAAATGGTCTAAGCGTTTGACAGATCTTTTGGCGTATTTGTGACGCAGTTACTTCTGAATATGTAATATGTAGGATTTGTGAAATGCAAGCAATGTAATTTACTAAGACGGCTTATCCGTAAAAACGGAACTGGATCTCTCAAGTAAAACAGCACATTTACTTATTTATTTATATAAGGTGACTTTAATTTATGCAGCCAAACTCATTCTGGAGGCTTGGTAAATGATCAGTAACACAGATCGATGACCCTTTTTGTGAAATTCGTAAATTATTCTTTTCGTGTTCCTTACAAACGCAAGCCCAGCCCTGAGTCAATTACTATGGGACGTCAAGATTTTATTTCGCGAAATTTGCAAAGTGTTATCGATCCATGTTAATGATCACTTACCAAGCCTCCAGTATGAGTTTGGCTGCATAAATTAAAGTCACCTTATACAGGATGTAAATGCAAAGTCAAGAATCCCTTTAGGGTATGAAAGTATACAATACACTATTCTCATGTCATTACGAGAAAAAAATATATACCTTGAATTTTCACCAAAAATTCCATCATTTTTCTAAGCTATGGCTACGCAGCTCACCGGCCTCCCCACACACCTAATTGCACCCCGCAACCCGCACCGCTCATCTGAGTGGCCAGCGACCAGTGAGGGTGTCCAGGCGATTAGTGTATTTTGAGTAAAGAAAATCGTCTTATTATGAGGTACTGGTACTTTATTTAGAGATCCCAGTATTTAAAATAATATCTTTACCGATCATACTAACACACCCTTAAAGGATTCTTGCCTTTGCTTTTGCACCCGGTATATGTAAACTTCTTTTATTTGGAAGATTAGTCTCTAACTGAACTGAACACTACTCCTTTATTTTGGTTATTTATTATTATGTTGTTAAAATGTTGATTAAATAAGGTGTCTTTCGTTTATACTGCCAAAATCATACTAGAGTTTCGGCCAAATACGCAAAACGTTTTCTTGTGTCTCTAAACTTGCTTAAGAACAACCTCGACTCGATTAGTGTATAAAAGTTTAAATTTTATTTTGCGTATTTCACAGAAAGGTTCATTGAACCTCTGTCGAGACCTCTTACCGAGTCTAAAGTATGAATTTGGCTAAATAAGGTGACTTTTATGTATGCAACTTCATACTGTAGGCTTGATAAGTGATCAGTATGACGGATCAAAATCAAAATCAAAATCAAAATATTTATTTTTGCAAAATAGATACATTAAGTATACTTTCTACAAGTCAAAGTTAATTTACACAATATAATATGTCTTTAGAATATAAAAAAAATATATAATAATACGGGAAATAAAATATACACCTGCATTAATAAATGATAGTCGTAAGTTTTTAAATAAATAAATAAATAAAAAATAAATAAAATAGGGGAATCTAGGAATAAAATATTATATATACATAATACAATGAAGAAATAATAAAAACGGGAAATACATACAAAAAATATTAAGGGTGGGCTACTAAAATGTAATAAAGTTATACACTTGCATAAAATATAGAAATATAGGAATAAAAATATTGTATATACATAATGCCTAACCATCCGCACCATTCGATTAGTATTGCTAAGAAGAAGGGCAAGAAACTTAGCAAACATTCCTTTTTTCAAAATAAAACATATGATACAAAATCATATACATACCTACTCAAGTAAAGGCATAAAAAAATATAAGACTGCGGGAATTAGTCACGAGAAAAAAAAATATATCTTAGTCAACCCGTCTCATATTGTCTATTACCTTTAACAAAGTAAGTTTACATATTAATTAATTTTAAGCCTTTAGAGGAATCGTACAGTATTAAAATATGCTAATTATTAATTACAATATTGAATAAGATTATTATTATTTATTACACCATGCTTCATTATCATCCAAATAATCATTGATTTTATAATAAGCTTTTTTAAGTAGTCCCTGCTTAATATATAGTTTAAACTTATTTTCAGGCAAACTAATATCAATCAATAGCACTTTATGCTAATTTTCCAAAATAGAATAGACTCGGGGCTGGACTTGCGTTTGTAGATAAAAGGAGAATAATAATTTTAGAATTTCCCAAAAAGGGTCATCGAACCTTGATACAGAACAGACTACTTACTGAGTCTTCAGTATGAATATTGCTGCATAAATAAATGTCACCTTGTATAAACGAGAGATAGCATAAATAAGACGACTTTCGTTTGTGTAGCCAAATTCATACTGGAGACTCGATAAGTTGTCAGGACCAAAGTTTAATGACCGTCTTAAATTATGCAAAATAAAATTTAGACGTCCTCTACTAATGGAGTCGAGCGAGGTACTTGTTCTTGAACAAGTATAGAGGCACAAAATATATGTTTCGTATTTCGCTAACTGGCTCATTGTTGAACCTTGCTCTTGATCACTTATCGAGAGTAAAGTATGAGTTTGGCTGTTAAAATGAAAGTCACCTATAATATACAAAGGACAATACAAAGAAAATATGAAAAAATAAATACGATATCGACTCCTTTAATAAAGTCGTCATCACATTATTTTTTCATGCTCTACTTGCATAAAACCATTCATAACCATTTCGAAAAACACAACGGACTAGCGGACTGGCATGGACTAGTCCGAAAACCATGGAGGTCCTATATAGTCCATCGTCCACGGACTAGCTCACGGTTGAATCAGTCCATTTAATGATTTAGGGCTTTTTATAAATTTGCGGCTTATTGCGGACTTTTTTTCGGTTACTCCAGCGGAATCTGTTATTCGTGAATATCTTTGGATCGGCTGGAAGCACTAATTTCTTATTTCGGGCACAATTACACGAGATGACGCTCTAATTATCTGTCAAGCTGAAATCCTGAAAAGCGCCAACATGCCGCTGGCGTAACGCACACTAATTTGTCACGTCGTGGCCTGAATTATACTGAAGTGGCATAAATTAGTCACACTGCTGTGCATTGGCATTGACCACTCGTAAATTAAATAATAATACTGAACATGGTTAACACTTCTGTGTTCTACTGTTTTGTGGCAAAGAGCATCTAAATAAGCCGAATGAAAAAATTATAAAAATATTCCTCAACTTAAGATTTCTTTATTATGAAATTATAGCAATGAAAACTATACACTTTTTTTTTTTGTTTGATAAACACTTGTACTTGTCCACTTATTTAATAAATAAGTGGACAAGTACAAGTGTTTATCAAACAAAAAATGTTTCAAAAGTTCCACCAAGTGCCAACAATCACGAGCATCAACTCCAAAACTATACACAGTGGGATTTGTTAGATCCCAAAAAAGTCATCAGTTTAGTTTTCCGGAAGAAAGGATGTCACTTACCACAGATGTTTATTGGAACAATATCTACCAATAAAGATCGGTAGCTTTCGGGAGCCTCTCCGATTTGGGGGAAAAGGGGGGTCAAAGACGCACTGTGCCAAACGTCTTTTAAAAAAGTTAAACGGTCTGAATTTTTCTACTACATCAAGGTGGATGTCTTTTTCAGGTAAATTAAGGACGTAGAATTCATTTCTGGTATTAAAATTTGTGATATATCAAGTAGTTTCATGAAAATTGAAAATGCGGTCAGCGCAGAAGTGGCCTATCTTTTCCAGACACAATTAATTCCCACTTGTGTTATTTGTCCCAAGCCACGTTTCTCTCTCGTTCCTGCTTTTAAGCTATCAATATCATATCTGTTCCACACTACGTTTAGTCTCAAGACATTTATGAATTTTCGCTGCAGAAAGGAAATAAACACTTTGTCTCCGTACTCGGCAAATATTCAAGACTGACCTGGGTTCAGCACATGGACAAAAGCAGGCCCATCGAGAATTTTCACTGAATCTATCCCTCTGATTGGAAGCAGAAAAAAAGCCACTGGATACCCCACTAGTCTGACAACCCAGCTGTCGAGCTAACAAGGTGTCAATGCAAAGTAGGATGCAAAAAAGATGCAACTGTGTTAAAAGAAATTAAGCATGTACCGAATTGTGTCACTGCGGTGGAAGCTGCATAAAATGAAAATGATAATTAAATAGTTAATACAATTTTTGAACCGTAGAAAAGCCTTTTTACGTGTTTATTGTTTTATGCATATAAGGTGACTTTAATTTATGCAGCCAAACTCATACTGGAGGCTTGGTAAGTGCTCATCAACACGGATCGATAAATTTTGGAAATTGGTTGGTGGGAGTATTTGATGTTAGGTTCGTTATATCGTCGGAAGTATTTATAATTTTCAGGATAAGAAGGATGGCAGGGTTTATTATTGTCTTATTTCTCCACAAACGATTAAGGACCGCGCTAATTAGATACCTGATGTATGAAATAACAAAGCCTTGTCTTATTTCACCACAAACGATTAGGTCCGCACTAATTAGACACCTGATTTTTCAATGATATTGATCTATCCTACAAGAAACATGCATTTTTCCGGGATAAAAAGTAGCCTATGTGTTAAGTTAGGTTATAAGCTATATCCATTCTAAATTTCATCCAAATCCGTTCAGCCGTTTCAGCGTGAAAGAGTAACAAACATACACACACAAACACACACGCACAAACTTTCGCATTTATAATATTAGTAGGATAGGATAAACAAGGATGCGTTCTGCTTTATACATATACAATAACACTTTTTATTAATTTCACGAAATAAAATCTTGACGTCCCATAGTAATTGACTCGGGGCTGGGCTTGCGTTTGTAAGGAACACGAAAAGATAATTTACGAATTTCACTAAAAGGGTCATCTATCTGTTTTAGTGATCACTTAGCATCACTTATGAGTTTGGCTGTATAAATTAAAGTCACCTTATATGTATACTTTTTTATATACAAAGTACATAAATATACTTTTATCAGGCTAGTTAATAAGTGGCAGTAAAATAAGAGCTCGCACCGACTTTGTTATTTTTTTTCGTTATTTATCTTAAATTAAGTCTGGTAAAACTTATATTTTTATTTATCTGCATAAAACAGGCTTTAGTAACGTATTTTTTGTTACTTTAAAAAACCTGTTGTTTTTTATTGGTGGCGTATGAAAGTAAAAAGTATTTCATTAAATGTTAATATTTGTAACAATTTTCTTGAAACTAATTTTTATACCAGGAATGAATTCTATGTCATTAATTTATCAGAAAAAGACACCAATCTTGATGTAGACAAACTTAAATAAGTTTAATTTTTTTTAATGACGCTTGGCACAGTGCGACTTTGAGAGTGCGTTATGCCGGCGGCATATTGGAGCTTTTCAGGATTTCTGCTTGACATCGCGTCATCTCGTGTAATTGTGCCTGAAATAAAAAATTTGTGCTTCCAGCCGATCCGAAAATATTCACGAAAAACAGATTCCGCTGGAGTAACGTTACCCCAGCGGCATGTCTTTTTTCCTGTAGTCGTAACGAAATAAAAACTAGCTACTTAGGTAGATATGATTAGATTAGATTAGATTATTTATTTATTCAGCAAAAGACATACAGATTTTTGTTTGCAAAAAATTGAAGCCAAACTGCGTAGCAGTTTATCGGCTATACTCTCGGTACATGTCTGTTTTTATACACTATTATATATTTATTTGCGTACAAGTAAGTAGTATTAAGACATAGTTTTTTAAATTTAATACATAAGAACAACGAACTGAGACGAAGTACGGGCGCCTGCTTAATAGGGTACCATTGGCAGTTGTTATATCAGTATCATAACTACTGGCGTCCGTACATAAAAAGTCAGAAATACAAAGAATATTAAAAAATATCTTACAATCATTATTTATGTAATGTAATTGAGTGAAGTAGGCACTTTGTTAAAATATTTTTAAATTTAGTTTTACTTATTTTACTATTTAAAGTTTCGTCAACGTCCCCTGGTATTGAATTAAATATTTTGGTATTAAGTAGGCACCCGTTCTTTTTCCATAATAGTTTGTATACCTTGGTACAATATATTTAGTGAGTAGTGCCCAATTGTGCCCCAAAAACAAAATTAGTGCGTCCAGAGGTTTCAGAGTTATTCAAGATGCCGCTGGGGTAACGTTTAGCCAATTGCTGTATCTCTAGATTTTTTTTTCCAAGGTGCGTCTTAATTAGTTCCTAATTTGTGCAAACATATTTTCTCTATAATCGACACTGTTGGTAAATTTTGTTATTTTTTCAAAAACCCTAAAATCGGCCCTTGAGATTCAATGAGAATACCTAGAGACTTACCAATTATGGTGGTTTGTACCGTATATCAACTCAAAGCACCTTGTGAAATTAGATGTTCCTATTTTAACTCCTTACAGAGTTATTCCATTTTTATTAAAATCTGCCTACTCTATAATGTAACACTTCCTACATGACTTATTATTAATTGACGGTTTATTTACTTCTACTATTAAAATTAGTACTTTTATCACATTGTTTATCTTTAAAATTTCAGCTGAGAAAACCTGCTAACTACTGAAAGATAAGGAAAAAACAACAGGAAAGCAAAATGGGACCACTGGTAATTAAATTAAATTAAAATTACCCGTGGACCCGGTAATGGGTCCACCCACCGGGACCACGGGTAAACACTGAAATCAGACGATTAACCAACCAAATTCAAATGAGTACATAAAAGCGGCCGCACCGTATATTGTGTCAACCTTCTTAAATTTGTAGAACAACATTTCGTTTTTCGAAACAGTCTCGCACAAAGGTGTTATAATTAATTGTTTTTAGGGCTCCGTAGTACCAAAAGGTACAAAGGGAACCTTTATGGTGAGACTACGTTGTCCGTCCGTATATCACAGCCTCGTATCCTGTAAACCGATGCTTTTTTGGTACTTATGAACGAGAAGCTAACATCATATGGAAGTGGCTTTTATTTTTTTTTTAATATTATCTTTAATTGAACATAAAGTTACTATTGGATGTTGAAGTAATTATTTAAGGGTACTGACGTAAGACTGGTAACAGCAACATATTATCTTGCTGATGAACTGGATGATGGGACTGGAATGTGGACATGAGATCTCCTCAACGGACAACTGCCGATCTCTCAAGTTTGGTATTACTTGATTAGTCATGGTGAGTAATTTTGTAAAACATGGTGACCAGAGTCTGGTGATGGGACTGGAAGGTCGAAATGAGAACTCCTCAACGAACAACAGCAGACCTCTCGAGTTTGGACTATTTGATCGGTCTTGATAAATATTTTTGTAAAACATTGTGACCAGGGTCTGGTGATGGGACTGGAAGGTTGAAATGAGAACTCCTCAACGAACAACAGCAGACCTCTCGAGTTTGGACTATTTGATCGGTTTTGATAAATATTTTTGTAAAACATTGTGACCAGGGTCTGGTGATGGGACTGGAAGGTCGAAATGAGAACTCCTCAACGAACAACAGCAGACCTCTCGAGTTTGGACTATTTGATCGGTTTTGATAAATATTTTTGTAAAACATTGTGACCAGGGTCTGGTGATGGGACTGGAAGGTCGAAATGAGAACTCCTCAACGAACAACAGCAGACCTCTCGAGTTTGGACTATTTGATCGGTTTTGATAAATATTTTTGTAAAACATTGTGACCAGGGTCTGGTGATGGGACTGGAAGGTTGAAATGAGAACTCCTCAACGAACAACAGCAGACCTCTCGAGTTTGGACTATTTGATCGGTTTTGATAAATATTTTTGTAAAACATTGTGACCAGGGTCTGGTGATGGGACTGGAAGGTTGAAATGAGAACTCCTCAACGAACAACAGCAGACCTCTCGAGTTTGGACTATTTGATCGGTTTTGATAAATATTTTTGTAAAACATTGTGACCAGGGTCTGGTGATGGGACTGGAAGGTTGAAATGAGAACTCCTCAACGAACAACAGCAGACCTCTCGAGTTTGGACTATTTGATCGGTTTTGATAAATATTTTTGTAAAACATTGTGACCAGGGTCTGGTGATGGGACTGGAAGGTTGAAATGAGAACTCCTCAACGAACAACAGCAGACCTCTCGAGTTTGGACTATTTGATCGGTTTTGATAAATATTTTTGTAAAACATTGTGACCAGGGTCTGGTGATGGGACTGGAAGGTTGAAATGAGAACTCCTCAACGAACAACAGCAGACCTCTCGAGTTTGGACTATTTGATCGGTTTTGATAAATATTTTTGTAAAACATTGTGACCAGGGTCTGGTGATGGGACTGGAAGGTTGAAATGAGAACTCCTCAACGAACAACAGCAGACCTCTCGAGTTTGGACTATTTGATCGGTTTTGATAAATATTTTTGTAAAACATTGTGACCAGGGTCTGGTGATGGGACTGGAAGGTTGAAATGAGAACTCCTCAACGAACAACAGCAGACCTCTCGAGTTTGGACTATTTGATCGGTTTTGATAAATATTTTTGTAAAACATTGTGACCAGGGTCTGGTGATGGGACTGGAAGGTTGAAATGAGAACTCCTCAACGAACAACAGCAAACCTCTCGAGTTTGGACTATTTGATCGGTTTTGATAAATATTTTTGTAAAACATTGTGACCAGGGTCTGGTGATGGGACTGGAAGGTTGAAATGAGAACTCCTCAACGAACAACAGCAGACCTCTCGAGTTTGGACTATTTGATCGGTTTTGATAAATATTTTTGTAAAACATTGTGACCAGGGTCTGGTGATGGGACTGGAAGGTTGAAATGAGAACTCCTCAACGAACAACAGCAGACCTCTCGAGTTTGGACTATTTGATCGGTTTTGATAAATATTTTTGTAAAACATTGTGACCAGGGTCTGGTGATGGGACTGGAAGGTTGAAATGAGAACTCCTCAACGAACAACAGCCGACCTCTCCAGTTTGGACTATTTGATCGGTCTTAATGGTCTGCTGTTGTTCGTTAAGGAGTTCTTATTTCAACCTTCCAGTCTCATCATCAGACCATGGTCACCATCTTTTACAAAATTACTCATCAAGACCGATCAAATAGTCCAAACTCGAGAGGTCTTCTGCTGTTCGTTGAGAAGTTCTCATTTCAACCTTCCAGTCTCATCATCAGACTATGGTCACCATGTTTTACAAAATTACTCATCAAGACCGATCAGTGGCGTGCATCTCATATAGGTAATGCCTACCCTGGGCTTGGCTTAGCTAACTAGACCACTATCTATTTAAATATAGGAAGGTACACACATCTATTTCAATACTAAAAGCAGAGAAGCTTCACCCGTTCTTTGAAATACCTACCTGCCCGCTCCACAACTCTCGTTACCATGGCAATGCATACGCATACGTAAATTCAACGCGAATTCTCTAAGAAAACTTCTCGTCAGCAGCGAGCGGCTCGAGGAACGTACATACAAAAAAATATTCAACATAAGCACCGCCTGGTCACCTGGTCGAACTTTTACCTATCTTAGGTCTTATCTCTTTCATTATAGGAGCTAATTTCGTACCTACTGTAAATGTCCGCCGAGGTCGAATTTTATTCGTACGATGGCAGTTCGTAGCGACATATGCATGCTTAAAGTCTGAACTATCTGTATAACCCTACTTATTCGGAAAGTCTTATAGTTCTTATCGCTTTGCTGAATCTTCGTAACGCGTTTATTCAGCCGCATTATATTCATATTATTGTGGCTGGCTGGCGGCTATTGTTTTGTTTGTAAACAAATCGCGTGCGCGTCTTTTATAATAAATTAATATGTTTTGCTGTTTCTCTTATATTTCCGAGTGAAATAGAAAATTATTCTTGTGTTAAGTGTAGTGAAGTGTGCGTTTTCTCGGCTTTCTTGTGTGGAAAAAGTTAAAATCATCCAAAAGGGCTCTGTACGCCAAAATTGTATTTAAAACAGGTACCTAGTTTTATGAAATAAAACTCCTCAGAAGCTTTTCACAGTTATATTATGTTCACACTTCAAATAACATAATAGGCTTTTCACAATTATAATTGAAATACAGAATGTATTTGCAAATCAACCGACATCGGACCGTATTGGAGCAGAGTAACGTTCTGCGACTGCGTTTTGAAGGAAACTGTGGTTGAACCGCGCGTGTACTCTTTTATAATTTGCCAGGCCCCATCTTTTCGCGCTATCTTTCCGCGCCACATTTTAGCACGTGCCCGAATCGACATTGTCATGATATTCGGGGTAATCGGTTCAACCGCGTTTCCTTTAACAACTAAATCGAATAAGTGTGATTTAAATATGCTTATTAATTATAGAAATAACTAAATTTAATACAATTTGAAATTAATTATGGATTCACGACATTCGGCCGTCCACATCCGTGCAACGTCCCGATGCACTTCCACCTTACTTAAGTTATACCTAGATAATAATATTTTTATAATCATCCGTGAGGATCATTTATTGACAAACTTAATATCGTATTGAAATTATACTTGCACGACTAACATAATTCACATTAAGACATTCGTTTTAATAATTATAATAATACAATACGTATACAAATTAATATAGATTTCTTATTACTTAAGTTACACCTAGATAATGATATTTTTATAAACATCCGTGATGAAGTAACAAAACATTTATTGACAAACTTAATGTTGTATTGAAATTATACTTGCATGACTTACATAATTCACATCACGACATTCGTTTTAATAATTATAATAGTACAATACTTATACAAATTAATATAGATTTCTTATGTAATTAATAATATCTTACAAGATTTTTTCTTGTTATCTAATTTAACCACGTTTTTATTTATCATTAATACAATATTTTATTTTGTTTTACAATTTTTATATTTGCGTTTTTTTTTTGTTCGGACAAGGGTACGTTTTCCTCGTCATCACTCTCAGAGGATAAAGAGGAACCATTCGAATTTTTATCTGAATCCGGATCTAATGTACTTATGTTTATCCAAGGCCTAATTCTGTCGGCGGCAACAACACTTTCATACGGTCTTTTTTTTGAAAAACCAGGGACATCTGATATTTTATATCTGTCATTCCCGAGTAATTTAACAATTTTAAATGGACCTATGAATTTAGACAACAACTTTGTACTTTTACCTTGATTATAATAATTCGTTCTGGTAATTTTCACTAGTTCACCCTCTTTGTAAACGGCGGCGGGTACCCTGCCAACATCATATCGACTTTTTTGTTTTTCTTGGCCTATTCGTATGTTTTCATTCACTTCGTCTCGTACGTCCTTAATATTAATAGGTGTTACATCAGAGTCCATTTCAAGTTTGTTCGATAGTGCATCGCGAAATCTTACGCCAAACAGAGCTTCCGACGCCGTTTTTTGGGTAGAGGCGTTAATAGTATTGTTGATGCCCCACTGTATTTTCCCCAGACACGTGTCCCAGTTGCGTTCATCTTTGTTTAGATGATGTTTAGTCATAGATTGCAAAATAGTTTGGTTAAAACGTTCTGCTTGACCGTTTGCCCTGGGACACGCGACTGCATTTAATACATGTTTTATACCATAAAGATCACAAAACTTTTTGAAGACCGCGGACGTGAATGAAGTTCCACGATCAGAAATTATTCTGGAGGGTAAGTCAAAGTCATCAAAGATGTTCTGTAGAACTTTCAAGGTTGTTTTTGTTTTTGTGTTCTTTACGGGTTTTACAAATAAGTACTTCGTAAATCCATCAACCACCGTTAAAACGTAGGCATTTCCATTTTCGCTTTTTACAAATGGACCAAGGTGGTCTATGTGGATAGTGTGAAATGGAATGTCTACCTTTTTGATTGGATATAAATATCCAGACTTCTTTTTAATAGAATTATCTTTGTTGAAAGCGCACTCTAAGCAAGATTCGACATATTTTTGTACAAAACGGCGCAGTTTCGGGAACCAGAATTGACTTTGGATCCTTTCAACAGTCTTTGAAACTCCTAAATGTCCCATATCGTCATGGTTTGACCTACAAACTTGGAACCGAGCATTTCGTGGAACGACAAGATATATCTTATCGTCAACTTTCCTATAAACTTTAATTTTTCTTACAGTATAATTCTTTTTTATTTCTTTTGAATCTTCATCATTTTCAGGCTTAAGTACTTTTACTATTCGCGATATATCTGGGTCCGCTATTTGTAGTGTCATCAACCAGTGATCTTTTTCAATGTTATATACTGTAGCGATGTTATCATCAAGTAATTCGGTCAATTTCGTGTTGCGGCTTAACGCATCTACACGACTCATTTGCGTGCCCGGTCTGTACTCAATACTGAACGTAAATTTGCTAATTTGTAGCCACCACCGGGCTATACGTGGGACTAAATCGCGCTTGGTGAGAGCAGTTCGGATGGCACTGCAGTCAGTTACCACTGTGAAATCGATGCCTAAGAGATATACCCTAAATTTCTTTAGCGAGCAGACAATAGCCAAAGTTTCAAGTTCGTAAGAATGAAGATGGCGTTCTTCTGGCGTCGTTTGTCTGCTGAAGTAGGCGACGGGTTTTAAAACATTAGGATTCCCTTGCCATTGTAACAGTATTCCTCCAGTTCCAAGTGCACTTGTATCGGTATGAAGCTCTGTTTTAAGCTTGGGATCATATAGTGATAATATTGGGCGATCGATCAATTTTTCTTTCAAGCAACTAAAAACTTGGTATTCTACCTCAGTCCATTGAAAAGGAACATCTTTTTTTAGCCTGCTAAACCTAAAAACTGGCGAACTTCGTGCATAGTTTTCGGCATTGGGAATTCTTTCACGGCTAAAATTTTCTGCTCATTTGGCCTTATGCCATTCATGGAAATTTCGTAACCGAGGTAGTTGATAGTGTCATCGAAGAATCTACATTTGGACAATTAAAGTGTGAGGCCATTATCACGTAAAAGTCTCAATACTTCCTCTAACCTTTTGAATCCCTGCTCCAAATCCGCTGACGGTACCAAAATATCGTCTAAATAAGCAAGAGCTGACTCAAAGCATTTAGATCCAAGAATTCGATTGATCAACCTTTGGAAAACGGCTGGGGCATTGGCTAAGCCAAACGGCATCCGTTTAAACTCGTAGTGGCCGTCTGGCGTTACGAAACCGGTAAACCGTCGACTTTATTCTGCCAAAGGGACCTGATAATACCCCGAAGCCAAATCTAGCGTGGTGAAATAGCGGTGGCCACTTAGGTTAGTAAGTTGGTCGTCTATTAAAGGAAGGGGAAAACAGTCCTTTTTAGTTTTGTTGTTTAAAGCCCTAAAATCAATGCACAGTCTATGTTCTCCGGTCTTCTTTTTAACCATCAAAATAGGACTTGCAAAATCTGAACTTGACTCTTGAATGATGTCATTTTGTAACAATTTATCAATTATAACGCGAACTTGCTCCCTTTCCGAGAACGACAACCGATAAGGTCGATACATAACCGGTTTGTCATCTGTTACTTCAATTGTCATTTCGACATCTTTCACACATCCTATCTCACTGAGATTCATCGCAAAACAGTCGCCATACGATTGTAGAAGTTCATGTAACTTGTTGAATGACTCGCTACTGACATGTTTACCTACTTTTATTTCCGATTTTTCAAGAGGTTCTAATGATGGACTGTCCATAATTATTCTGTTTACGTACCGCACTTCTTTCTCAACAAAGGGCATCGCCCTAGTTAGTACAGTTTTGGGTTCCAGGACAAAAGCAACATTCGTCAAATTGCTCAACACTAAATGTCCTTTTCCATTTGTTAGAGTGTATGCCCCCTGATGAAGATGATACTCTTTGCCTGGCTGTCCGCAACTATACCCTTCTACGAAAACATCACCAGTATATAAGGGATCATCTGAACATACTTCAACTAAATTGATCCCTTGTATTTCAGTCGCACTTGAAACTGACAACTTCAAACGTTTGTCTTGATCTTGTAATTCAGTACTGGGACTTTTGTAAAAAAACAGTTTGCTGTTGTCCTTCAAAACGCACAGAAATGGAAGCTCAGTAAAGTCTTGACCAACCAGTAATGAAGTTTGTAAAAATTCATCTTTGACTACGAGTACCTCGATTTGGGATTCGACTTGATCAATTTTCAGAGTTACTATGGTTTTGTAGCTGGGAGTTATAATCGAGTTTCCAAATCCCTTAATAGCAGGTAATGCAGTGAAATTCTTTGTCAAATTTAGATTTTGAGCATCATATTCGCGTATCAAAGAACACTCGCTACCAAAATCTACGTAAGCAACGAGATTTTGTCCTTCAATTGTCGCAGTCTTGAAGAACTTGTCATTACAATTGTTAAGGGTAAAGATCGCTAATGTCTTTCTTTGTTCATTACCCGCAGATTTATTTTCAGTTCGAGGAACAAAGGGAACTAGATTGCAAGTCGCATTGTCATGACCTATTCTTTTACATTTTTGACATTTAGTCAATGGATTTGGGCACTGGTGAAAAGTATGACCTTTGATTTTACAATTAAAGCAAATGGCCGTGTTATTTTGATGGGAAGTGGAAGCGGAATTATTAACGGTACGGTTCCTAAATACACTTTCACTCTGTTTCCTCACAAATGGAATATCAACGGGTTTCTGAGAGTTAAGAAAATCCAATAAGTCTTCCGGTTCCCCACAATTTAAGGCTTGCGCTCCGTTCCTAATTGACTTATCTGTGATGCCATAAATTTTACAATCTACTGCTTTCTTTCCTTGAATATCACATCTATTTAACAAGGTAAGTTTATCATAGAAATAGTCATTAAAATTCTCATTATTCCGTGTGGTACGAGACAACATTTCTTCCAGAAGCCGACCATAACTTTGCTTAAAGGGAAATCCCTTTTTAAGTTTTAGTTGCCATTCGTTCCAACTATACACGACAGATGGTAAGGCTTCAAACCATTTCTTAGCTAAACCAGTTAATTTTTGTAAAGCAAAATGTATGGTCTGCTTCTCACTCCAATCATAAATACAAGTACACTCGTTTACTTTCCTAATCCAGCTTTCAATACTCTGTGTTTTACTAGAAGGGTTGAACTCAGGTATAACATTGTTGAGGAAATTATTGTTAAATTCATTCGATTTTCCTTTCCCTTTTTGCAATGTGGAAAGGAATTTTTGTAATTCCTGGGCAGAATCATTCACAGTGGATTCTTTGGGATGTTCTGGTGAATGGTTTGGTGATAGCAAGGGGTACGCATCATGACTGACCTCTTCGATAAGCCACGGCGATGCTGGAGCTTTTCTTCGCGTCTTGGAGGTACGGCTCTGGCGTACTGGTGACGGTGAAGGTGGCCTCCTCCGTTTTCGCTGACGAGCTCGTGCTCGCTCTTTATTTCCAGGACTCTCCATAACCTTTGTGGGCTGAAGATTTTGATCCCACTTCTGAAGTTTTATGAAATAAAACTCCTCAGAAGCTTTTCACAGTTATATTATGTTCACACTTCAAATAACATAATAGGCTTTTCACAATTATAATTGAAATGCAGAAGTACATTTTGCAAATCAACCGACATCGGACCGTATTGGAGCAGAGTAACGTTCTGCGACTGCGTTTTGAAGGAAACTGTGGTTGAACCGCGCGTGTACTCTTTTATAATTTGCCAGGCCCCATCTTTTCGCGCTATCTTTCCGCGCCACATTTTAGCACGTGCCCGAATCGACATTGTCATGATATTCGGGGTAATCGGTTCAACCGCGTTTCCTTTAACAACTAAATCGAATAAGTGTGATTTAAATATGCTTATTAATTATAGAAATAACTAAATTTAATACAATTTGAAATTAATTATGGATTCACGACACTAGGTAAAAGGTAAAGTTTCTAGGCAATTCAACGCAAAATATTACGAGAAATTTTCTTGGTTGACGGGATGAAGAAGCTATGCTAAGTGTGTGTGTGACTAACTGATTCTTAGACCATAACCACCGCGGGAAAATAAGGTAAAATTGTGTTGTTAATGATATTGTTATTACCTACTGCATTTTTTTGAATGCAAAATGAAACATAATCTTACATGGGATAAATTCCAAATTTACAGTTTTGTGCCTACCCTACTTAAAAATCCTATGCACGCCACTGAGACCGTTGACTTGTTCGTTGAGGAGTTCTCATTTCAACCTTCCAGTTTCATCATCAGACCATGGTCACCATGTTTTACAAAATTACTCATCAAGACCGATCAAATAGTCAAAACTCGAGAGGTCTATTGTTGTTCGTTGAGGAGTTCTCATTTCAACCTTCCAGTCCCACCATCAGACCCTGGTCACCATGGTTTATAAAAGTACCTATCAAATTTGATCAAATTATAATGTCTCATCTAGTAAGTTATGAATACAAATTACAAAATAAATTTTCTTTATTTTCCTATACTAAAGTCCATTCCACACAATTGAACATTAGTACTTTGGGGCAAAAAGCATTTGAATATCCTATCACTGCTAATAAGCTAATAACGTATCATATTTATATAAAAGTAAATGAATAGTTAGTTAGACCTTTTTTACGCACCTGTACCAATCAAAACTGAATTATAGAACTACCAATTTAAGAAGGTTGGCACCATGTATGGTACGGCCGCTTTTATGTAGTCATTTGAATTTGGTTGGTTAATCGACTGATTTGCTTTCCTGTTGTTTTTTCCTTAAGTTTCAGTAGTTAGCAGGTTTTTCCAGCTGAAATTTTAAAGATAAATAATGTGATAGAAGTACTAATTATTAGTAGAATTAAATAAACCGTTAATTAATAATAAGTCATGCAGGAAGTGTTACATTACAGAGTAGCCAGATTTTAATAAAAATGGAATAACTCTGTAAGGAGTTGAAATAGGAACATCTAATTTCACAAGGTGCTTTGAGTTGATAAAAGGTACAAACCACTATAATTGGTAAGTTTCTAGGTATTCTCATTGAAGCGCAAGGGTCGATTTTCGGGTTTTTGAAAAAAAAACATAATTTACCAACGGTGTCGTTTATAGAAAAAGTAAGTTTGCACAAATTGGGAACTAATTAAACGCACATTGAAAAAAAAATCGTCGTATGTCATGCCGTTTAACAGATATAGCAATTGGCTAAACGTTACCCCAGCGGCATCTTAAATAACTCTGAAACCTCTGGACGCACTAATTTTGTTTTTGGGGCACAATTGGGCACTAATTATATCTACCTCAGTAGCTAGTTTTTATTTCGTTACGACTACAGAAAAAAAACATGCCGCTGGGGTAACGTTACTCCAGCGGAATCTGTTTTCCGTGAATATCTTTGGATCGGCTGGAAACACTATTTTTTTATTTCGGGCACAATTACACGAGATGACGCTCTAATTATCTGTCAAGCTGAAATCCTGAAAAGCGCCAACATGCCGCTGGCGTAACGCACTCAAAATTGGACCACTGGACGGCGATTCTCGCAAAAATTTTCACATGCTTTGCTTTTTCACATGCCTCTGTTTATCGCGTCATAAATGCCATGTGATGATATTCTATTGAGTATAACTATCTCCTAAAAAGACACGGAAAGCATGTTATTAATACTTATATAGCGTTGCCAGATGGTATACAAAAGGAGGACATGTCCTCCTTTTCCATGTTTTGTCCTCCCGTCCTCCTTTACCTACTGTAAGTCCTCGTTTTTGAAAACGAGGAAGGAACAAGACAAGAACAAAGAGAGGAACAGACTAGCAGTCGGTTAAATCTTTAATTCTTACTCAATACAACTTTAAAAACATGACTTTTGAAGATTTTCATAATTATTTGTTGAAAAATCAAGAACTTCTTGCAAAAATTGGCAGCTCAGCTAAATATGATAAAAATAAATTGAAAAAATCGTTTAATTTGTGAATGTCCTCCTTTTCTACAGAAAATCCTCCTTTTTAGACCCATCTGCCCCCCTTTATCAAATTATCATCTGGCAACCCTATACGTTTATCAGGTTTATATTTTAAAAGTTTGATACGTTTCTTCAGAGTGCGTTACGCCAGCGGCATGTTGGCGCTTTTCAGGATTTCAGCATGACAGATAATTAGAGCGTCATCTCGTGTAATTGTGCCCGAAATAAAAAATTAGTGCTTCCAGCCGATCCAAAGATATTCGGCATGTTTTTTATCCCGTAGTCGTAGCTAAATAAAAATTAGCTACTTAGGTAGATATAATTAGTGCCTGATCGTGCCCAAAAAAGAAAATTAGTGCGTCCAGAGGTTTCAGAGTTATTCAAGATGCCGCTGGGGTAACGTTTAGCCAATTGCTGTATCTCTTAAACGGTATGACATACAACTACGATTTTTTTTACTAAGGTGTGTCTTAATTAGTTCCTAATTTGTGCAAACTTATTTTTTCTCCAATCGACGCCGTTGGTCAGACATGATTTTTTTTCTTCAAAAACCCTAAAATCGGCACTTGCGCTTCAATGAGAATACCTAGAAACTTACCAATTATGGTGGTTTGTACCTCTTATCAATTCAAAGCACCTTGTGAAATTAGATGTTCCTACTTCAACTCTTTACAGAGTTATTCCATTTTTATTAAAATCTGGCTACTCTGTAATGTAACGCTTCAATACATGAGTTATTATTAAGTGACGGTATATTTGATTCTACTAATAATTAGTACTTTTATCACATTATTTATTCTAAAAATTTCAGCTGAAACAACCTGCTAACTACTGAAATACAAGGAAAAAACAACAAGAAAGCAAATTAGACGATTAACCCACCAAATTCAAATGACTACATAAAAGCGGCCGTACCATACATGGTGCCAACCTTCTTAAATTGGTAGTTCTATAATTCCGTTTTGATTGGTACAGGTGCGTACAAATGGTTTAACGAACTATTCATTTACTTTTATATAAATATGATAAGTTATTAGTAGTGATAGGATATTAAAATGCTTTTTGCCCCAAAGTACTAATGTTCAATTGTGTGGAATGGACTTTAGTATAGGAAAATAAATATTTTATTTTGTAATTTGTATTAATTACTTACTTGATGAAACATTATAATTTGATCAAATTTGATAGGTACTTACATAAATCATGGTGACCAGGGTCTGATGGTGGGACTTGAAGGTTCAAATGAGAACTCCTCAACGAACTACAGCAGACCTCTCGAGTTTGAACTATTTGATCGGTCTTGACGAGTACTTTTGTAAAACATGGTGATCAGGGTCTGATGAAGGGACTGGAAGGTTGAAATGAAAACTCCTCAACGAACTACAGTTAGACCTATCGAGTTTGAACTATTTGATCGGTCTTGATTAGTACTTTTGTAAAACATGGTGATCAGGGTCTGATGATGAGAGTGGAAGGTTGAAATAAGAACTCCTTAACGAACAACAGCAGACCTCTTAAGTTTGGACTAATTAATCGGCCTTAAAAAAATGTATAAAGTTGCAATACGGTGACTGACTGACTTACTCATTGACATGGTTGTTTGGTTGGATGGAGTTGGGGGGGGTTCGAATGATGTAGGGGGGGGAGGATTGTAGAGTGTCTAATTCTGACTGGGGGAAAAGTCTTAAATTGTTGATTTTTTGACCCTGTTTTGTATAGGATTTTTGTATGGGATTTTTCACATTTTTGATTTCTTCGAGCCTACCCACCAGTAGGAATTTTGACTCTTTGGTAGTATCCATGGAAGTTGACGTATTTGAATTGGAAAAAATTCCTACTGGGTATTCGGTCGAGTACAACACTTTTGGACCCCAAAATTTTCGGAACCCTAACAGGGGGTCCAAAAAAAAAATAAAAAAAAATTATTTCTTTTAGCCATATCTACGAGACGGTTCGTCTCGGGCCCCCCAAACTTGGACCCCGGGGGTCCGAAAGAAGTTTTCTTTCATTAAAAAAAAAATTTTGGGCCCGTCGGCCCAATCCGCGCAATGCCAATATCTAGGGAACGGTTGGAGCTACAGCTACGTGGTTTTTAACATAGTAAATGGATTCAAAACGGCCACAATTTGATCAAAAAAAAATTTGACATTTGACAAGTTTTGACTTTTTTTTTGTTATACATATTTTTTTTTTTAATTTGTACTCCGTGTGGTGAGGTGGTTCCGAAAATTTTGGGGTCCAAAGAACTTTGACTGAAAAGACTATCCAGTAGGAATTTTTTCCCATATCTCAACGGGAACGGAAATTAAAGAAAATGTCAAAAAATAATCCATGGATACTACTTAAAAAGTTCAAATTAAAAAAAAAATCCATGGTTAGACAGTAAAAGATTAGAGAAAAAAATCCCATACAATCTACCTCACTTTGAGCCCCCCCTCAACCATGGAAAATTTTAAATAATGTCAAATGTCAATTTTATCCCCACTCGAATAATAGTCGACTACAACCGCCCCCCCCCCCCTATATCACTTAACCTAAAATAACCATGTCAATGATTGTAATAAACAAATAAATAAAATATGCATCACTTTACCGAATTATAGGAAACCAACCAAATTATAACCGCCTTTGTAGTGCAGTGCATGACGGCCACTGACCTTTAGGTCAGTGATGACGGCTTACGAAGAAGAATCGTCCAAAAACATAATATTTTTAGGAAAGTGAATAATTGGTATAGAAAATTTCCAATTAAAAATGAATAAAACAAAATATTTTGCTTTATTTAGGTATAAGTTATTTTCTTATTTTAGATTGGTTAAAAAGTATATTCAAAAATGGATAGATCGTGCTCTAGGTTTCAGAACGCACTCGTGTTTACACAAGACGTCTGCGTATGTGTTTGTAAGTGCCCTGTTCATGAGCCGCACACCAATGCAAACCGGACGAAAAGAGTTCATTTTTGAAACCCTGTTATTAGAGTATCCAAGCAATAATCTTATAATTTTAACAACTTTGAGCAATATATGTTATAAGTACATTGTGTTTTGCCTCGATTTAAGTCATGAATTTGTTGCGTCTTCACACATATTACTCAGGAAGTTTGTATGAAAAGATACCGCCTTAACGAGTAACAGCAGACCTCTCGATTTTGAAAAATTTGATCGGTCTTGATTAGTACTTTTGTAAAACATGGTGACCAGGGTCTGATGATGGGACTGGAAGATGGATATGGGAACTCATCAACGAAAAATTTACAAAAGTACTCATCAAGACCGTTCAAATTGTCCAAACTCGAGAGGTCTGCTGTTATTCGTAAAAGAGTTCCGATGTCCATCTTGTACATAGGTAACACTAAAAGTTTCCGGAACTGGCCACTTACATAAACAATATTTGAAAATTTATTGCAACATTTGAAAATAGAACTCTTTGGCTGTAGAATGCAGTTTGTTTCATCTGACTGTCTTTTGTTTTTACCTTGTGGCGCCATTTAAAAAATTGTGTGTCTGCATCAACATGGATTTAACTCGGGAAAATTTTCGTAGTATGATTTTCTACGATTTTAAGTGTAATTTGACAGCTCAACAGAGCATCGCTCGGCTTGAAACAGCTTTTGGCAATGAAGCACCATGCAAGACGACTGTTTATAGCTGGTTTGCAGAATTCAAGCGTGGTCGTATCAATTTCAGTGACGAATCTCGCGATGGTCGGCCGTCCACCGCTGTGACCAACAAAAACATCGATGCTGTGCGCCGTATGATTGAAACAGACAGGCATGTGACCTACCATGAAATTCGCGCATCCTTAGAAATAGGCATGAGTCAAATACAATCAATCCTACACAAACATTTGGGTGTGAGAAAGCTGTGCTCGCGGTGGATCCCACACAACTTGACCGAGGCTCAAAAAACGGACCGCGTGACTTGGTGCAGTGCCATGCTTACCAGATTCAACGAAGGTGCGTCAAATTTGGTGTGGGACATAGTAACAGGTGACGAAACATGGATTTATTGCTACGATCCCAAAACAAAGCAGCAATCGAGCGTATGGGTCTTTCAAGATGAGCCGAAAACAACCAAAGTGGCGCGCGTGAAAAGTGCATCTAAGCGGATGATTGCTTCTTTTTTTAATAAAACTGGACACGTGGCTACTGTTGCTTTAGAGAATCGTCGTACCGTGAATAGTGACTGGTACACGACCATTTGTTTGCCGGAAGTTATTGACGAACTCCGTAAAAATAACCGTAAACGCCGTATCATCCTGCACCACGACAATGCTAGTTATCACACGGCCAGACAGACAAACGACTTTTTGAAGACGAAAAATGTAGAACTCATGAGTCATCCTGCATACAGTCCCGACCTGGCACCTTGAGACTTTTTTCTGTTCCCAAAAATTAAGAACCAATTACGCGGTCAACGATTTTCATCACCAGAAGAGGCTGTCGAGGAGTATGAAAAACACGTTTCAGAGGTCACCACAGGGGAGTGGCACAAAAGTTTTCAAAACTGGTTTGATCGAATGAAAAAGTGCATAGACGCCAAGGGAGATTAGTTTGAAAAACAATAAATTAATTTTGTACCTTTAATAGTATTTTTTCATATTCATTCCGGAAACTTATAGTGCGTCCCACGTAGTAAGTAAAATTATGTTTTACAAAAGTACTTATTAAGGCAATCAAATAGTCTAAACTTAAGGGGTCTGCTGTTGTTCGTTAAGGAGTTCCCATTTCAACCTTCCAGTACCATCATGAGACCCTGGTCACCATGTTTTACAAAATTACTCATCAAGACCGCTCAAATAGTCCAAACTCGAAAGGTCTGCTGTTGTTCGTTGAGGAGTTCTCATTTCAACCTTCCAGTCTCATCATCAGACCCTGGTCACCACGTTTATAAAAATACTCACCAAGACCGATCAAATAGTCCAAACTCGAGAAGTCTGCTGTTGTTCGTTGAGGAGTTCTCATTTCAACCTTCCAGTCCGATCATCAGACCCTGGTAACCATGTTTTACAAAAATACTTATCAAAACCGATTAAATAGTCTAAACTCGAGAAGTCTGCTGTTGTTCGTTGAGGAGTTCTCATTTCAACCTTCCAGTCCGATCATCAGACCCTGGTCACCATGTTTTACAAAAATACTTATCGAAACCGATCAAACAAGTCTGCTGTTGTTCGTTGAGGAGTTCTCATTTCGACCTTCCAGTCCCATCATCAGACTCTGGTTACCATGTTTTACAAAATTACTCATCAAAACCAATCAAATAATACCAAACTTGAGAGATCGGCAGCTGTCCGTTGAAGAGATCTAAGTCCACATTCCAGTCCCATCATCAAACCAGTTCATCAGCAAGATAATATGGTGCTGTTACCAGTCTTACGTCAGTACCCTTGAAAATTTACTTGAACATCCAATAGTAAGTTTATTTTTAATTTTACAGATTATATTAAAAGCCACTTCCATATGATGTTAGCAATTCGTTCATAAGTACCAAAAAAGCATCGGGTTACAGGATATGAGGCTGTTATATACGGACGGACGGACGGACAACGGAGTCTTAGCATAAAGGTTCCTTTTGTACCTTTTTGGTACTACAGAACCCTATAACATTAATAATAAATTATAACACCTTTGTGCGAGACTGTTTCGAAAAACGAAATGTTGTTCTACAAATTTGAGAAGGTTGGCACAATGTACGGTACGGCGCTTTTATGTACTCATTTGAATTTGGTGGGTTAATCGTCTAATTTGCTTTCTTGTTGTTTTTTCCTTGTATTTCAGTAGTTAGCAGGTTGTTTCAGCTGAAATTTTAAAGATAAATAATGTGATAAAAGTACTAATTATTAGTAGAATCAAATATACCGTCACTTAATAATAACTCATGTATTGAAGCGTTACATTACAGAGTAGCCAGATTTTAATAAAAATGGAATAACTCTGTAAGGAGTTGAAGTAGGAACATCTAATTTTACAAGGTGCTTTGGATTGATAAAAGGTACAAACCACCATAATTGGTAAGTTTCTAGGTATTCTCATTGAAGCGCAAGGGCCGATTTTAGGGTTTTTGAAAAAAAAAATACAACTGACCAACGGCGTCGATTAGAGAAAAAATAAGTTTGCACAAATTAGGAACCAATTAAGACACACCTTAGTAAAAAAAATCGTAGTTGTATGTCATACCGTTTAAGAGATACGGGTATGGCCGTAAAAAATGTACTTTATTTTTCTTTTTCGTGTCGCCTAGCGACTTTAATTTTTTACATAAAATCTGATGGTCGTATGCACAACACAATTAAGTTATGGTGAAGTAGAATAACAAATGAACTGAAATTTAAGAAGTTATTGCAAATAAGCATTGAAGTAACGATATTTTCACGATGACACTAACAACATATTTTAAATTGTCTAAGAAAATATTAATGTCGCCATTGCCTTTTGATCCCTTCTAAGATAAGATGCGATCAAAATAGCCTTACATAATTAAAGGTGGGTGTCTTAACATAAATGGTGCATCTTTTGTTTAATTTAGTAATCGTATGAATAAATGTTATATTTATACAAAATATCTATTTTAAATATTATGTCGCCTATTTCGGTTCTTGAATGTTACATTTTGTTTGTGTTACCAATTTTATCGACATTTGGTAAAAGAAGGACAACCACTATATTTTTTTTGCAAATAGCAAACTTTTGATGCAGTATAATCCGCCCATAAAGTTTTGTTTTGAGTGGGTGAGCGACGTCGCGTTCGTGAAGGTTTTTGTCTGTCGTGACAATTTTGAGTGAGATTTAGCTTGGAAATATCAAGGTAAATATGCGAAATGTCTATCTGTTGTATATTTTGCTCATAGATTCACTAATGCTTGTAACGATTATATATTTTAATCGTCGCTAACAACATTAATTTCCAAATAAAACAATTATAAGGTGATGTCGCGCATGTTTTTGATTCACGAAAGTTACCGTATGTTACCAAGTCTTACTGGTGTGTTACATAACAGTCGTGAAACAAGGCTGTATTCATATTGCTTTCATTTAAATCAATAACTATTTACTATTGTTAAACAATTATGGGCATTAAGTATAATAAGTATAATAATAAAACAAAGATTACCAAAAATATTAATTAGTATCAAATCATGGAGCTGTTTCACCTTTTTTAATAATAGTGCTTATTTATATTCCTCCTGCTCATCCTGACATCTACAGACACACACGGTATTAGACTGCTCCATTTAATATTAACACTGGTATTTCTGATTTTCAGATGGCCTTAAGTAATGCTAAAAAGCAAAAAAGTACCGAGAAAAAATGAAGTCACAGAATCCAGAAAAATATGAAATGGCCAAGAAAAAAAATGCTGAACGAAACAAAAAAGAAAAAAGATAAAGGACTATGACGATACGTGTCTAAGAAAAAATGTTAATTTCCTAGGGTCAAACAAATGATAAAACTAAATGGTGCACATTAGCTGACTTACATTTTAAACAGACCTTTAGGAAACTCACGTATGTTACGTTATCTTGAATTTTACCGATGATATAGTGTGTTACTGATTCACGGATGTTATGGTACATTTTTTTACGGCGATACCCATACAGCAATTGGCTAAACGTTACCCCAGCGGCATCTTGAATAACTCTGAAACCTCTGGACGCACTAATTTTCTTTTTTGGGCACAATCAGGCACTAATTATATCTACCTAAGTAGCTAATTTTTATTTAGCTACGACCACGGGATAAAAAACATGCCGCTGGGGTAACGTTACTCCAGCGGAATCTGTTTTTCGTGAATATCTTTGGATCGGCTGGAAGCACTAATTTTTTATTTCGGGCACAATTACACGAGATGACGCTCTAATTATCTGTCAAGCTGAGCTCCTGAAAAGCGCCAACATGCCGCTGGCGTAACGCACTCGTTTCTTCATAAAGAGCTTGTAAAAATCACCCGCTTTCGGCCTTCGCAAATTGTCGCATGTGCGAGAATCGCCGTCCTGGATACCGATGTATACTTTCACAAATAACCTACCAACTTGGCGGCCATTTTTAAAAATGGCGAGCAAACGACCATGATCTAGGTCAAGTGACAATTTTTTTTAAATACTCCTGTAGGTTTTTAACAACGCCCCGCCATAAAACTTAGGGCACAATAACTGCACACGAGACATGACCTAGCGCCTAGACTAATAAGAATAACATATCTCCATAGATTTATTTTCTTACCTTGAAAGAAATTAAAACTTGTTTATTTCAAAATATATCGTTTCTGGGATCGCCCTCCATCTGTAAAGCTGAAATCCTGAAAAGCGCCAACATGCCGCTGGCGTGACGCACACCATACTTTTCATTTTTAATATAATTATTGTCATGTTTCCAGGTAAATTACCGAGCTCTGAGCAACGCGTTGGACATCTTGTTTGCAAATAGCGGTCAGCCATGCTAAATAAATAACATTCAGACTTTGTAATCAGATACTTTGTTATGGATTTGTATAAATATTTTATGATTTGTACTTACGTCATATTTTCATTCCAAGGTTCGATTTGTAGGTAGCACTTTTTTAACTACACATCCATTTAATGTTTAACCGTATTAAGGTATTATTATTATTTTTTCGAAGGTTTCAAACACCAAAATGATTACTTTTTGAGAAATCGACCCATCGTTCACATTACAAAGCAGTAGTTTGCAATACTGGTAAGTGTCAATGTTTTTAGGATAAAAATAATATAGAATAATAATAAAGTGAACACTTCAATCTCACTAAAACTTTTCCAATGGGGATCCTAACTACAGGCTTATCTTGAAAATTATCATATTGAAAGAAGACCATCATGATGGGATACCAATACTGTGATAAATTTTTATACTAAGTGCCTGATGTGATGACATACAATATAATATTGATTTACCGAGATACATAACATAAAACGCAGACTAAAAGTCAATATTTTATTTACATATTTTGTTTTATTTAATGCGACATACACTTGTATATCTCAGAGGTTTGTTCATGTCCGATAACTTATTCTAAAAATTTAAATTTCATCCCTACTCTCTTGGAAGAAACATTTAGTTTGTATAAAATTACATGATTCTGATTATTTTTAATTAATTACCAAAATTAAAATTACACAAATTACAACATTTCTGCATGAGATCCTGAATGACCAATAGCACTACGAGTGGAGGGAGGCTCGACACATATCCTTCACACACACAGGCACGCCTACACACACACGCGGCCGCAGTCGGCGGCACGTACAATTACACATCCATCACGCTACTTTGTTAATCTTTAAGCTCTGATTTACTCAAGAATCAATCGTTACTGACGGTTATTTATACCAAGAATTAATAGAATCAAATCAATCAGCAATAATACTCATGTGAATCTATGAAATCCATACTATATTAATAAATATGCAATCGCCGCAAAAGTGGGACGTCACATAAAATACGATATTTTTATCCTTAAAAATCTTCTTAGCAAGATTTATTCGCTTAACGTAATGTGGAATGGAATGAAGCGCTCCGAGCGCGGCGCAGAGGCGGCGTGCTAGTAGTGGGCGGCGGCGGACGGCGACCACGCAGAGAGCGCTCATGACCGGTGACTTAACCTGCCACAGAGAGGAGAACGTTACTGGATGCCGCTGCACTACATACTGCACACAGCGGCGAGTCCTGGTCAGACAGTGCGCCGCACTGAGGGGCTTCAACGAGCGCGACACCTCGGGGGGTTCTGCTATCGCTAGCTCCCGAGGCGTGCGTCCCGCTCTCAGACGTGTACATACTTCATCACATCACAAGACGAGACGAGCCCGCACAGAAACAGTCTAACAACTCTGACTCACCTTACTATTGTAGTGAGATGACTATCTGCAGGTACGCGGGAGAGGACGGAGTGCTCAGTAGGGCTGGTGCCTCTGGTTAGCTCGGCCGCCGCCACCGCCGCGCTGCTTGCCGCCTTGGTACCCCGCTGAAACGTCGTCTAATATAGCTCATCACAACGGCTGATCTCAGAACTGCTCGATAGGGGGCGCTTGCTAACACGACATAATGTCTCCTCAAAACAACTTTTAGATTCTATTCTTAATGACACCATGTAGTATTTGCAAGAGGCATTCGTAACTAATTAAGGATTTAAATGAAATGAAATGACTATCTAACAGTTAATTAGTCCCGCGCGCAAACTTGCTTTATTTATTAATTCATTAACTAGCGAAGTTGGTGCGCGGACAACTACGTGCAGACTATCTAAATGGATGTTAGCTGAAGACTCGGCTTGCATTCACCGCACAGCACCAGTGTATTCGTTATTGTAACTCGGGTGCCGTGAACGCTTCGCCGCCAGTAATTGAACGCGAGTCAGTCCTGCTCGACTCTGTATGTAAGTAATCGCGTTATTGTATCAAAAACGGCCAGTAAAGGATGAAAAGCCAACCCTTGGTTAGAGCATATGAAAGCGGGGCAGACAGTCGCAGAATTACAACACAGTTTACAACATATATATATAATCTAACGGCGATTCCTCGCAAACGTTTCACTCCTATGCGCATCTCTTTCGGGCAGTGAATAACAGTAAATGAACAAAACGTGTGCGAGACGTTGCTAGTCTACAGGTCTACTCGCTAGCTAGTGAAAGGTGTACGTAGAGGTCAGGCGAGTACCTTTCCCGCGAGGAGCCGAGCGCGCGCCGTAGCCGCCCTCATATCCACCGTACCCGCCGTAGTCTGCCCGCAACACAACGCAATTAGTCTGTGCTGTGCACTCGGTATAACTCTATACCTAGACTATCTCTTGGGACTTTTCCTTTACTAACGCGCTAGGTATGTACTATAGGCGCGAAACAACTATGTATTGGCTAAATATCTTTCCATATTCGATAAGTGAAAATTCAGACGACTAGTACAACGGAAGCGTAGACTGGTGTTAGTATCAGCAAAACGCAGAAGCTACAGCCCGATGTAAATACTAGTAAATAAATAGATATGGATGAGAAGGACAGTGGATTAGGGTGATATATGGAAACACATTGAGAATTTTCGTAACAGTGCTTTATTCAAAGCTTCATCATATCTTTATCACTTTCACAATGTCTCTCCATATATTACCCCAATTTCCCAAATGTAGCAAGTGGCGAGAGTGACAATAGGTAAAATAAAAATACCAAAATAAAATAAAGACTCGGGCAACATTGCTACATATGTCAAATGTGGTATTACAAAATAAACACTTATAAAAACATAAGGCAGGTAACATATGTACAGAATATAATAATAATACCCATTGAAACAATGACAAAGAGTGATAGCTCCATGGGTGAGGGCACTACACCTCTACTAGATACAGTACAGATAGATACACATTCATACAGCAGTCGGGTGGGCTCGGCGGCGCGGGCGTGCCTAAAGAGCCGAGCGGGCCCGAGCGGTTCCAAGCAGAGCCGAGCGGGCCCGAGCGGTACCGAGCCGACCCGACCGTCTACAGACAGCCGCGAGTGCCGAGGCGAGGCGGAGACAATACAAGTGCAACTAAACAACACGCTCAATTTAGATTAATTACTGATTAGTATGAAGAATGATTATAAACTTATTACTCGAGTGATTATGATCGACCCATGGTTATCTGATAAGTCTCGCCTCAAAAACATTCAACTACACATTATCTCGATAGAATATTCATCATTGTAAATAGTTAAATAGAAAAATAAATATTTTCTACACACTAAGACCTATACCTAAGCTTAATGTGATGTCGATCTCTGAATAAAATGTAAGATTTTATACATTACTAGGTAAAACAGGCATCTCAAGGACGGAGGGCCTTGAACACTAAACCTAGTGCGGCGAGGGGGCGGCGTCCCGGGAGCCACCAGCGGCGCCGACCTCTCGTCGCCTTACACTACATTTACATCCTAGGGATCAGGTAACATCAGTCGAGGTAATGTGTCGGTGAGCAGGCTAGCGGTGGGTCGCTAATGTTACTAGTTCTGCTTGCCGCGTTTACCGTAATTCGGGTAGCCGGAGTATTCGTATCCACCGTAGCCGCCATATCCGTCGTAGCCGTAGCCGCCGTATCCATAGCCGTCGTACCCGCCGCCATAGCCTCCCTGGCCATACCCGTACCCGCCGTACCCCTGGCCGCCCCAAGCGCCTTGGCCGCCGTACCCGCCCCGGCCACCGCGCCCTCCCCTCGCGCCGCGCCCACCGCGCGCCCCGCGCCCACCCATGCCTCCGGGGCCGTCGGGCTTCGGAGTCGCTCTCTTCACATCGACCTGCAACAAAGATACGACATGTTAAAATAAAATAAAAAAATAAAAATAAATAAAATAAAATGTTAGTAACGAGACAATAAAGAAAGTATTATCTAAAAAATAAATCCTGTCCGAACAGATACGCACCTCTTTGCCGGCGATGGTCTGTTTGGGTGTCTTCAGGAGGTCGTTGACCACTTGCTCAGATTCGAATGTGATGAAACAGAAGCCTTTCCTTTGGTTCTTTGTTTTGTCGAATGGCATCTCGACCTCGATGATCTGAAATGATACAAGACAAGAGTTAAGTGATGTAAACTTTGACACTCATCAATTAGTTCTGTAGATAATACTATCAGTGGCCCGGAGTCCTCTTCAATAACAGTCTAGAAAATGTTATCTCACCAAAACCGGATTTTTCATCACAGTAGGTACTTCACAGAAGACTGATGTGCATATTCGGCAGTAACTCACCGTGCCAAAGTTGCCGAAGAAGTTCTTGATTTCGTCATCAGAGATTTCACTGCTGAGTCCGCCGACGAAGATCTTCCCGTGCCTCGCCTTCGCCTTTTTAGGGTCAACCTTCTTGTTGTTGATGGTGTGTTCGCCGGCCGCCATCACCTTGTCGATGGACTCAGGCGCCTTGAACACGATGAAGGCGAACCCGCGCGACCTGCCCGTGTTGGGGTCGGTCTTCAGGTTGATGCTCTCGATCTCACCGAACGCGCCGAAGTGGTCACGTAGCTCCTCTGTAACAATCATCGATGCTTCCATTAATTACTATTTTATGCTTCACTGGATAGTACTTAATCACACTAGTTGTGCACTCAGAAATTTGGTATAGACTTCTTCAATTACATTCAGAAGCAGAACTGAAAGGTCATCATTTGAATGTTTTCAACTGGGAATGAGATATTTTATAGCAATAGAAAGTAAAAGAACAATGGAACTTACTGTCCGAGGTTTCCCAGCTTAAGCCTCCCACAAACAGTTTTCTGTGAACATTGTGCAAGGAAGTAATTAATAAAAATGAATTAACAACAACAGACTTGTGTCTCAAAATTTAGAATTTGATTTTCTTAATATTACAATTTAAAACTATGCAGTACTTGATTAGTACTTTACAGCTACTTTTTTGATCAAAAAAACTCCAAGCACTGCAGCAAAACAAATTGAGAACCTGTAAGTTACAAAAATTATCTGGAAAATTTAACATTACCAAAAGTGACAACGAAAATGAAACAAGAATGTTACAGTGATATCGCAAGATTTGAAATTGGCAATATGCAAGTGTGACATGGCCCAAAGTTAAGTGGCCCACAACCTAGTCAGTTCGGACGTAGGTGGATTACTTTAGTGTGAGCCTCGGATAAGTACCATCTCGTCCTGCGGCGGCGGCGGCCTCGGCGTCGCAGGCTCACACCTGCAGAAAGACACAGGGTTAGTCCGCCCCAAACTGACCCGAGGTGACGCGGGCGGCCATTGCACCCCCCACGCCCACGCCACGCCAATAAATACCTTACACCGTGCGCAAACACCGATTTAAAATCTTGCAAACAGGTACAAAGAGTACCGTTATCTCTAACGGCTGCGAACCCGCTTCCTGACCGTAACATTCGAACAGCCGACGAACTCTTAAAAGAAATTATACAAAAAAATCGATAACGGGACTTAGCCGATGCCGGGTGCAAAAGAGACGCGCGAAATGACGCCATTTTACATCACGCGCCCCGAAGATTATATTTGTATGAAAAGTAACCCTGAAAGTTGTCTGAAATGAAAACTATAACATCTTGTTCTAACTTTGAGAAGCATTGAACGTATCGCAATGACAAAAAAACAAAATTTGGAAAAGATCATCAGGATTACAAGTGATTTAAAATGCCAATAAAAGAAAATGCCGGGGTGCCGCCATTACAGCGAACAAAGATCTCTAACTGTAAAAGGAGAGGTACATACATAACTTTTGCTGCGTAAAATATAGGAAAGTAATTTAAACACATGTGTTGAATACTGAACATTTAGAATAGTAATTACAACGAGAATTAACAGAAACCAACTGTACCTGTCGTCATCACGTCCGGGAGCTTCAGCACTGTTATTTTCCTGGTTATCTCCTCCACCATTTTCTCCGTTCCCGTTTAACTGCGATTCAGAAATGTCTTGTGCAAAGTTATCGTTATTTGCCATGGTGTATGTTTAAGCTAAAATTAATTTTACACTAATTAATTACTAGGGCCCACACACGACCTTCAACACTGGACGCCAAATGCAGAAGGAGGAAAGGAAGTGCGCGATGAGTCGTCGCAAATTAATCGTCACGTTGGCAGCAATGATCAAAGACGCTTTGGTTGACCAATTAGAAAGAAGCATACAACATTGGCGTGAAAGGTCAATGGCATCTTTTTAGTTTAGAAAGAGAAAGAGCTACTTAAAGAGTAAAGAGCAAGTAAGATAGTTATACAGTGAATCAATATTATTGCCAACATAAACATTTGATTCATTTCCCGCCTAGCAAGTTCAGCTTATCATATATGGACAATATTAAAAGTCTGCACACTATCAATCAATCAATGCTTTACGTTTTTTTTGACTTGTCAATTTTTATATTGTTCCCTCAGAAGATTCTATGATTGTTGCGGTCATAGGCTCTAAGCAGACTGAGTACGGTCCGACTCCAAAATAGGTACTAGAATTACATCGATAAAATCGATTACAAATCAATGAGGCGAATGGCAAATAATCCATGAGTGATGCAAATATTCATTCGTATGATTTTTGTGGCTCCTGCAACGGAGGTGAGGTGATAAAGCGTTGAATGGAATGAAATTTCAAAAATGATTTTTCGATTATCCCGTTACTTTTACATACCTACAGCAACGACAGCAAGCTATAGCTTGTTGACAGCAACACGCAGATTTATTAGTAATATAGGTATTTAGTAAGATCCATCAATCTCACCATGTCAAGAACTCGGAACAGACTTCATAAAATTCGAACTGTTTTGCAACAGATTAAACCTAATATGAAATCGGGGCCGCGTTCAGTTTGATCGCCCGCTCATCCCTGACAGCAGGACAGAATATACAAATTCAACGCGTGCAAAAGAGATGTCATGATCGCCGGACGTGAGCGGGTGATCAAACTGAACTCAGCCCGGGAAAGACGGATGCGCTTGTCTCAGAACAGAACCTCACCTCAGAAAAACAGCTACTGTTGCGTTTCTTTTCAAACATATTTACTAGTATTTGACAACTAACCTCTATCAAATTTTGAACGCATAGGTATTTTCTGTATTTTATTCATAAATATCATAAAGTAATTAATAAATGTGATTTTATTTACCATCGTAAATAATTCCAAAATCTTTCCCGGTTACAAAAAACAGTCGAAAAGTGTCAAACAATCCAATCAAGTCAAATCAAAATATTTATTTTGTAAAATAGATACATAGAGTATACTTTCTGCAAGTCAAAGTTAATCTTTACACTAAATATCTTTAGAATAAAAAAATAATATGTATATACTAATAAGGGAAATACACACAAAAAATATTTAGGTTGGGCTACAAAAAATTAATTATACACCTACATAAAATAGAGAAATCTAGGAGTAAAAATATTATGTATTTATCCCCCTAAACGCAAACCATTTATAATGGAGTGCTAGATATTTATTTTATAGCCAACCCTTAATATATATTTCTCAATAATAATTTAAATTTTGTTAAATACGAATGATGAAACTACAGAACGCGGAATTGAGAACTCCTGAGTACCTAGCATGGCAGACCATGATAGACCGTTGACAGCGTTGACAGACCGATATACCACTGTCTGTCCCTCTTTATGTAGATCCAAAGCACCTAGCTTATTAGACTATATCGAGCTTTGACAGCTCGATACCCTGTCTGTCCCTCTTTAGGTAGATCCATAATCCATTGACATAACAAAGGGTAGATACGGTACGTTCAACGTGTACGTATCGTCAACCGATAAATTGACCTCTTTTTTAAACAAGCGCCACCGAATGCCAGAGATAGGGCGACGAGCTTCGACAGTGGCGCGAGCGAGACAAGCTACAAAAACAGGCCCATTGGGCCTATATTTGCAGTGCCGCGTGCGAGGAGCGGGGTACCGCATCTATACTTTTGTTTTATATAAGCGTAGATCAACATGGTATCGATATGGTTTGCTATGCTAGACTAGCAGGTCTGTCGCTAACTTTAGCAATCTTGCCATCAAATTAAATAAAAAGTGTTCGCTATGTTCTCAATGGAGCATTACTTTACACAGGAAGATATGTTGGTTGTTGGACGCTATAGTCGTCGTTGAACTATTGCTATTGAAAAAAAAAATGATGGCCTTTTCTTATATAATAATAAAAGTGGAACAGCCTCTTGTCGTAGCTCGTAGCCCACCTGAATGAGCTTTTGTGTACGTCAAGCCTCCACTACACGTTCGACAGTCCCTTAGTCAGGAACCTCGTCGCCTCTTTGGCGATGAAAGCTCACATGTTTACCATAACAAGTGTCCCTCTATCTGAGCAAGTGTCCCCAACAGAAGCAAAGACGACGCGTTTGGAAAAAAAACATTGGAAATGTTGCTATAAATTACAGAATTTCTTAGGACTCGATAATTTGACTTGAATTTTAAAGGAGTTAACAAAAGAAAGCCACGATGTATTTAACAGAAAGTCTTTTTGTATTTTTATTGGGTCAAAGAACGTTTAATCTTGCATTATATTTTTGTTAAATACACGTTTGTTAAATACATGGCTGGATGAGGAGGACGGAAGACCGCCGAGAGTGGTGTAATATTAGAAAGGCCCATAGACTGTACTCGGGAAAGGCCCTATGTCCACTTTCCATATATTAATTTGGGAAAAACCGTGATTTTATTTAAAAACGGAAACAGGTGGTGGTGTCCTGAGTCCCATTCTGAGGTAAAAAAATGCATGGTCACAAGATTGTCACAGACACTACATACAAGCCCTCTTTGACTCGTTGTTGAAAAGCCAACACACGTTGGATCGCCGGCGAGCCATAGATAATCTTAATACTTTCGGCGAGTGCTTGCATTGCACCATAGATTATACCGTAGATTATGTCGTAGATCCCAGCAGTCTTATGTCTTATTATTATTAAATGTACACGCTTGCACACAGATTAATACATGTATGTATTTAGATTGTTATTCCATGACCAAGCGCGAGGGCAACGAATTTACCTGTCTTTACATCTGCGAATATAATTTGCATTCGAGAACTATTCGCGAAGGAACTGCCGAACGTGTAGTGCAGGTTTCAAAGATTGAAACTGAATTGAATTTTGAAGCAGTGACTGCAGAGCTTAACGGTATGTTCTTATTGAAAGTTGTTCGACGACAAAATCGGTTGCTCGCATTGCCGTGTGACCGAACGATTTTTATCCGTTATACGACAATGCCAACGTGTCCACATCGGAGTTTCGGGTGTCGTCAATCGTCAAGATGGCTTTATCAAAGGCCTGTGTGCTTTATCTAGATGAAATCTTGTATTTAAAATATTTAATCACGAATTTAATATCAGCCACGAAAAAACAATACATTATTCTACCAATACACTACAAGCAGAATGAAGATTTGCTTGAAAAGCGTACAGACGAAATAACAAACTTTAAGAAGCTTATTTCTGTAAATAATTTTCTGTTATATGTAGGTACTTCTACCACTTTAGACAACTCCTTGTCTACCAAGTGCAATTTTAGTAGTTTTTGGTCCATTTATTCCAAAAAATAGGCCTTCCTTGTACTTAAGTTATTACGGTACATTTCATTAATTTTATTCATTTTTGGACACAAACAACTCGTTGACTTTATACGACCGACACGACAAAATACAAACATGTTTGAAATTCAAACGAGAGAACCGACAAATGTGATGTTGCACGACCGTGCGCGTTGCCAGTTAGGACAAATCACAGGTGGGACAAATTCATTCGAAGCGCTGTGTTAGAATTTTTTTTTCGCGTCGGTTGGATGGTAGGACGACAAAAGTTGTGTCGTATTGCGACTCCTAATTAGGACATACCGTAAGAGTTAGTGAAGGGTCGTCGACGTATTTTTCGTCAACGAAACGAGACCATCTATTTTCATTCATCTACCAGTCGATCAACCGGTCAAATTCCTCGACTAGTCGACGTGTGACATATGTCATCGACTTCGTAAAGCAGATGGACTATCTAAACTTCGCAAGTTTGCGTAGATGTCTAGGCTATATGGAGGTTATTTTCGCAATAAGAGAAAGAAAGAAGCCGACTTTCTTTCTCTTTCGCGCTCACAAAAAACTAACACAACGGCAACCCTCATACAATAAAAATTGCTCTCCCACTCAAACACGCGTGTTCGCCCCATTCAAATGTGAACTCCCTTGCACTCGCTTTAGATTTCAAATTTATTTGCTCGACGGTCCACGATGTAATTTCAATCAACTTGTAATTAATAAAACTAAGTTTACCACGCGACGGCTCGTTGTCGCGTTGCCTGTCGAATTGTCGATATTAAGTATAAATATTTTGAACAGACTCTCAGTTTAGCAGTCTATGAAATGGACCGGTCCATTGATGGACGGTAGACCGTCCGTTCGTTCATTGTAAGTGGACCAGTCACCAGTCTATTCTACCAGTCCGTTCATTCAACGCCCATCGCTAGTAAGAGTGAAGAACACCATCAAGCTTAAGACATTGGACTTCGTACCCACATGTATCTTTTACGTTCCGTGTTAACTATAATAATTTCATACTGCCAATGTATATAACTTGACGTGCTCTTCACTGTACAATCACTCTATACAAAAAAAACAGCATATTTTTTCTACTGCAAATTCGACAATAATTGAAAATGGCAACACTCATAAAACTGACACCCGAACGGTGAGGTAGGCTCTTTTTCTGTTTTCAGTCCTTATTTATCGTGAAAAATTAAGCGGATTTAAGTTATTTTCGTGTTAGATTACTCTATTTTGATGCCTAGTTACTACTGAGGTGAGTTGTTTTTCTAAAAGGTGTTTAAAGTGACGACAAAGTGTAATATTTTTATCGTCGGCGGTCGTATTCTTCCAAGAGGTTAATCCTCGTTATTATTTCATATTAGTTTGTTTGAGCCTCTTCGGAGCTTATTTGCAAAGACGAGCGAAGCCAATTCAGCTAGTAGTGTCACCGAACAAAATGCCATATGAGTGGTATTATTGTAAACAAATATGAGGTCCGGCCGCTACTGGCCATGCGTGCTTGAAGGGCCACCTATTGCCAGTCGCGACTCTCGCATGAGCGGAGTCTGGCCGATGCGACCTCCGCAGGGCCGAGAGCCTCCGACCCTGAAGGCCCGCTCAGCTTAAGTTTCACTTTTCTTCCTTCCTTTTGCTTTTAATTATTTAATATGTTAATGTAATTACATTTGTGAATGCTGAGTGATTTAGTGTTTACATACTAACATTTAAATCCTAATCAAAGGCTATTTAATTGAAACTTAAGATAAAAAATATATTTATTATGTTATAGTGATATTACTTGAGTTATATAGTTTAAAGATGGTATCTACTGGTGGTATATACTGTGGATTTAACTTCCCTTGCCAGCAGTATATTTAATCAAACGGGTAAAGTTTATTAGAGACTGCAACATACAGGCTAAATATATTAATTCAGTGTCACAGAGTAATGTATTATTTTATACAAATTTTATGGATTTACAATTCTCCATCGTCTCAATTAATTAATGAATGTTGGTTAGGGCTAGTGCATAGGTGTTTCCAAACATACTTGACATTTTTACACATAATGGGCTTACTCTTGGCCACTACCACATCTGATGGAAAGCGCTGTTAAGAACTAGGATGAAGCGCGCTCTTTCAGAAACTGGAAGAGTGACAACAGGCAAGGCGAGGCAATCAACAAATGACTGATACTACACAACTGCCTGTAACCAATCTCTGGAAGAGCTACTCATGATGTCACACCGGAACACAACAATTTGCTTGGTGGCATGGGTTCATCATACCACCAGTAAATAGGTGCCTACGTTGTTTCTGCAGATGGGGCAAAGATCCAATGACCTTATGTTATGTATGACCCTCAATACTACATACAGAGTCATAGATTGTTGGCATACCTTTGTATAATCCCTTAGTTGCCTTTTACAACATCCATGACAAGACCTAGTGTTACAATGTTCTTTTTCAAGATGACATTGTCAGATGCATGCCACAAAATATCTGTCACAGGGATCTATAGGTAGAAAGTTGAATTTTTCACAGAATACGTGTTACTATGACCTCTATCACGACAAATATAAAAGATTTGAAAAATTATTAAGGGGTCCTCATACAAGTAACCTCGAAAAAGTTGCTCTGTCGTTATTGGTTTTGGCTCTTACAAGGCGGTATAAATAAAAGTTTTTAATTTAGTTAGATTGTAGGGCATACTCTAAAGTAAAACAAAAAATAATAAAAAGTTGGGTTCTGTAAGCAGACAGTGCCAAATTTTTTGTCAGGCGCTACCATTTTATTGGTTTGTATTTTGTAGCCTTGATGTTGCTTTGGGGCATGTATATTGTTGTTATTTACCATAATGTCTTTAGGGTTCCGCTCCCGTATTGTGGGGTGGTATGGAACCCTGTGTACTCGAGTCCCACTCACACTTGGCCAAATGTTTCACAGCAATATGAGGCTATACTATAAATATACATACGTATCCAATACAATAAAGTATGGAGCCTTAAGTCTAGACAGATATTGGTTTGTTGCAGGCAGCTTGTGTTAGGCAGAGGGCTATCTTCCTGAGCATCACAGAGCGATGGTAATGGAGGCGTCCCCGTCCCCGCAGAGCGTCGGCCGCGAGTTCGTCCGCCAATACTACACTCTGCTCAACAAGGCGCCGGCCCATCTGCACAGGTACTGCGTCCGTCTCTTCTCTATGGCAACCATCTACTACATATTATATGTTAGAGCACAGGGCTATCTTCCTGAGCGTCACAGAGCAATGGTAATAGATGTGGCACGGAGGTAGTTTAAGAATCGACTCTTCAGATTTCGAATGATAACTATAACGCCTAAAAAAGGTTCAGCTACAAAATAATGATATAATAAGATATGATAAGTCGGGTAAAGTCCGAAAAAAGTCAAAAATAGGTGCGACGACGAGCGAAGCGAGAAGGAGCGTGTTAGTTTCACATGTCAATAAACATTAGACCCCTGAAGTTTTGTATAACATTACCCGGGTAAACCTAGGTTTCCCCTATCTTCTAGCACTACCCATAACATGTACATATATATCCATAAAGTGTGATATTCTAGCTTCAAAATAAATGGATTTTCTGTCGTAAAATCTGTCAAATCCAAAACAACGTCAATTCACGACTAGGTATGGAAAACTCCAGTTATTGAAATGTTACTATAAATCTGTTTTTAGGGTTCAAAACCGTGCCTCAAAACGAAAAAAAGGGATCACTTTGTTGTCCTGAATAAATTATACACATATTATTGTCCGTCTGTGCGTCTGTCTGTCAAGACCCTCTATCTCGGGAACGCGAGGAGATATCAAGTTGAAATTAAAACCATATACTCAGGTCTACAGTCCCTTGAAGCTGTGAAAAAATCAAACTTCTAAATTAATGTAAAAAAAATGGTACGGCCGTTTATGCCGCAAAAAACGTATATTCCGACACTCTCAAGGGAATCAAAATTCATAGGGTATTTCCCGTTGACCTAGAACTATGAAATTTGGCAAGTAATACCGTCTTATACTCTATATAGCTCGTACTGCGGCGTCAATATTTAACAAATAGGGAGCCTGATATACAGCCATCTGTACATTATTTGTGGATAGGGCCTTGTCATACTGATGCCTGTGCGCAGGTTCTACAACAACTTCTCGTCGTTCGTGCACGGCGGGCTGGACGCGCCGAACCGGGAGACGCTGCCGGTGGTCGGACAGAAGCAGATACACAACCGCATCCAGCAGCTCAACTTCCGCGACTGCCATGCCAAGATCAGCCAGGTGAGCGTGAGCGCTTGTGCACATTCATAGCGTCTTCGTCCTTTACGTTCGTGCACGGCGGGCTCACCGGACACCGCATGCATACAGTGAACAGCAAAGCGTAGCGTAGGCAGACCTCGTGCCCGCTGGACCGACGACCTGTAACAGATTGCGGATGAGTAGGACGGAGGACCGACAACAGTGGCGACATTTGGGGAACACCGGCTGATGGATGGATGGCTACCTGCATGCGGTACTTATCCGCGAACTTAACGTTCGGGTGTAAAAATCGTTGATGAAAAGAGGGTGTACGAGTGTCGACTATTTCGTTAACAGCTATCACTCGGAAACGTCTAACACCTCCTCAGGGTTATATGTCGTGACGATATGATTTTTAAAAGCTTTTACGTTCTGAGTAGGAATGCAACGATTACGAAGCGGTGCATCGTTTTGCATCTGTAATCGTAATAATTAATATTAATAACGAAGCGATGCATCGTAGTAAGAATCGTGACGATTATTAAATTGAAGGTTCTTCAGACATGGCTGTAATAAGGGCTTGGTTGTTCCCTTTGCCTTCCCACATAGTCACAGAATAAAAAAAGCCAATTGAGGTAAAACACTTTTGGAGTGAAAATTGTTGTGTCAATTCAATTATATAATTTACTAATCAGATTATATAAATATATTATTTGGGATCATTTACAGCAGCTGTCTCCTAAACAGAAATTTAATAATTGTCTATTTTGATTATTGAGAAGATTTACAAAAGAAAGATTCGTGTGATTGAACATGTAATTTAAATTTAATTTAAAAGTTAAATTAATAACTAAAAATAATGTGCGATTTTGTTTTTTTTTCATTTATTTTTTTTTGTGTAAAGAACATACTATAAAAACACATTCTGAGGATTATCTGACACATTTTTTTTAAGTAATCGTAATGCATCTGTTATCGTAATCCATCCATCCATCAGTCTGTTTTGTCCACTGCTGGACATAGGCCTTTCCAGGATTTCGCCACTCTTGGCGGTCCTCCTGGAAGAAATGCCCATACTCACACACGCTGGGCAGGCGGGTTGGTGAGCGCGGTGCCGGGACCCTTGTACCAGTGACGCCGCTGCCCGTCACTAGTCTTTTATAATAAGGCCCGGCAATTGGGGATGGATATACCGCCATCCATCGGTCCCAGGCAATGGTGGGCCGCCTGGTTTTGCCTAAGAGCTGTTCTCTTACTCTCCCCCGAATAACTTCGCGGCGGTTTGCGAGTAAGATGGCGGTATGTCCACAGTCGAGCCCGGCATCAGCTCTACCACCTTTTGTTATCGTAATCGTTATGACCGAATCGTTGCATCCCTAGTTCTGAGTGTGTACTTCACAAACTGATACAATTTTTGGTGTATACAAAGGCCTGGGTGAATGCGCTTCCCGCACTAGTAAGTAAGAAAGAGGGGAGGAGTGCTAGCTACATAGATCGCTCGCTGCGCACAGGTGGACTCGCAGGCCACGCTCGGCAACGGCGTAGTGGTGCAGGTGACGGGCGAGCTCTCGAACGGCGGCGCGCCGATGCGTCGCTTCACGCAGACCTTCGTGCTGGCCGCGCAGTCGCCCAAGAAGTACTACGTGCACAACGACATCTTCCGCTACCAGGTACACACAACCTCTAAGGTTCATACCTCGGTAAGGAAAGCAAACCAAAATAGGGTGGAGAGAAAAGTCTTTTACTTACTAATAATAACGTAATATGTCTGTAACAAGCTTTGAGTTTCTGTATTATTGGGGTTGAGATGTGGAATAATTACTTGTTTTTGAGTACATCTTCATTTCACACACAGAGAGGACTGAACATGGTTTATTATTTATAATTTACATCCTTTTTCTATTTTATTAACATTTGATTATATGTTATCCTTGCAAGCCTGAATTGTTTTTAAAATGGGCTTTGTAATATAACTATATAGGTATCTGAGGATAGAGGCGCTGTATGCTGAAATACAGGCTAACAACCTACTCAGCAGCAGATGCTACATATCGAGTGTTTAAGTCATGGATGATCTCATGTTCTGTTGAGTTAGTGTATGTTTAAGTTACTTTTTCAGAATTATTAACATAATTTGTTACTTATAGTCTTAATATAAGGATCATTTAAATTTAAAATTTTGAAATATGTGTGCACCTGTAACATTACAACACACGGATTTAAACCCTACTTACTATTGTTATACTATTTGTGTATGTAACATTGGTGCTCCAAATAAATAAATAAATATTGTGATACACAAAAATATGTTTAATAAGCAGAGTTCTTTATATGTATCACTTGTGTTATGTACATTTTTTGGAATTAAATAAATTTATTATTATTATTTTAAATTTATTAGTTTTTGTCGCAATGAGCGTGAGCACATCAACGAAAAATTCATATTAGTTTGTCTTCTTGTGTGAGATGAGAACTAAAGAACTATTGTGTACTACGTTTATAGCACATTATATAAAAAACCTTGCCTCATAGCATTTCTGCAAATATGTTGTAGGATTCCTCTTTTACAACCAGAACACGAGCGTGTCTGACATCACAACTGTACAATTGTCATACGACTTGTTTATCATAGCTTCTATGGTTGAAATCCTTAGGTCTTATTAGATCTTAGATAAATTACTTAATGAAACACCTACTGAATACTGTAACAGACACAAACATAGTAAAGTTCGCGGATGATACTAACGCAATAATCTCCGCTGCAGACTTAAATGTAGAGGTCAACGATACACTTGTTGTTTCTGAAGAATAGTTCCAAATAAACGCATTAAAAATGAATACAGCCAAAACAAGTGCCATGCTGTTTATAACTATTGCTGTAAATAAAGATACATGGAACATACAAATGGCTTATGAAACGATACCCCTGTTGGCAGATGTAAGGTCTCTTGGAGTCCACATAGATTAATTACTTAACTGGAAACAGGAGCTTAGTGCTATACAGGGTTCAATAAGTTCCACTTGCTATGCTCTGAGAAGTCTGCGGGAAGAAGTAGGTATAAAGGAACTAATAATAATAACCGTTTATTATGCCCTCGTCGAGTCCAAACTAAGATACAGCATACAGTTTTGGGGAAACGACTATCAATATAACATGGAGAAGGATTTTAAAATTAAAAAAAGGGCAATACGCTCCATTGTCCGTATTCCATCATAGGACTCGTGTAGAAAGCATTTCGTTAGACTTCAAATTTAACAGCTCCCAGCCTATATATTTTAAAACTTCTCACAAACTTAGTTAAAAACCTTAGTAGGTTTGAGACTGCAGAAGAACGGGGATTCAAGCCTCTCGGCGTGAGGACATTACAAGTAATGTTTGTCCCAAGATAAACATTTTCAAACACTCATCAAGGCATCAGTCGATTGCTTTATTTAACAAGTTGCTGTCTGACTTAAAGGAAATCACGAGCTATACTTTGTTCAACAAGAAGCAACGACAGTTTGCACGAAGTAGACGAATTATATCAATGTTTTTTATTTTATTGAATGACATGTTCCTCAGTGTAAATTTCTTTTTCATTATTAATGTGTTTTTATTATTATTTATTTTATAAATTTACATATTAATTTAGTTTCTAAGTAAAATAAAATTCAAATGCAATGTACAATTGCTTAATGAATAAAATAAAAAACAAATGAAAGGATATTTTTATGGTTTGCAATATCAGCAGGTCTACATTACTATTTTTACAATCCAACTTCAGATGAGTGTAAGCACTATATAGTGAATAAATTTAATACACTTGATGAATGAATAGACTATGTTCATATCATAAAGATCCACCCTAAAAGGAACGCATGTTCCAGATACGTTGTGTTGTGTTGTGATGTGTATATGTGTGTGTACAGGACATAGTGTTCAGCGACGAGGAGGGGTCGGGGTCGGCGCGGTCCGAGGGCGAGGAGGACGAGCCGCGCGGCTACTTCCCCCCGCCGCCGTACCCGCCCGCCGCCGCCGCCTTCCCCGCGCCGCCGCCGCCGCCCGCGCCGCTCGACCCGCCCGCGCCGCCCCACCTCAACGGGCACCCGCCCGCCGCCGCACCGCAGCCCCCGCCCGACGACTCCGCCAGGCACCTGGTGGCCGCGCTGCACGGTCAGTCAGTGTACATACACGAGCGGCGAGACCCGTACCTGATGCCCTATAGCTAGCACTAATGTTGTGATGTGTACGTACAGCGGCGACGAGCGTGGAGCGCGAGCCGGAGCCGGCGCCCGCGTCCCCCGCGCCCCGCGCCGTCTCGCCGCCGCCGCCAGCCGCGCCCGAGGAGCCCGAGCCGCAGCCTGAACCGCCGCGCGACCCCTCGCCGCCCCCCGCCAACACACACCCTGGTAATATAACATCTTGACTACTGATATGTCTAATTAACAGTAGATAATCGGTATAGGCAAGGCCGAGGTCACAAGATAGAGCGTTGAAACCACTAAACACATTCAGTTAGCAGTGATCGGAACTGCTAGGGCTATACAAAACAAAGTATCAAGCACATCATAGAATGGTTAAAACCGAATAGCTGGTAGAAAGGCTAGTAGATACATAAACTGAATGTGTTTAGTGGTATTGTAAGACATTAACGGTAACGAGGACCAGTTACCGACCGACGATGTGCACTAACTAGCCGGTGCCAGCGATACAACGTATTAGCGAACTGGCCTTAAGAGGATATGTCGCGCTTGCAAAGGTCACTGTTACTCCATGCGGAACGCCCCGCAGTGCGAGAGGGACGGATTCCGGAAAAAATAGCAAAATGTCGGTTTTAAATTAATATAAAATGAACTAAAATAGCTATCAAAATTTCCAACTGAGGAAATTTAGATATCGCTAAAATCTATCTAATAAAATATCGTTCAAGTCTGTACTGTATGTCATTCCTATTTGTCATGCTATGAAAAAAAGTGTAGAAGAAGACCTCATTTCAATAATTATTTCTATCGAGCGAAAGTTACGCAATCGTGTTTCTGTACTGAAGAAAACTAGAAAAAGGTTCCGGAATGTATATACTGATTTATCAAATTAGTGGCTTCATCTGAAAAGCAGGTATACAACTTTCAAAAAGTGCCATTTTTATCGAAATAGCCCCTTAAGGGTTCCACGAACAGAGGACTGAACTGCACGCTGGAAGAGGCGTGCTATTAGTTGTCTCGCTCAGAGCTACACACCCTGCCGTTTGTGTGAGAGAGAAGTTGTAGGTTTTTCCGTAAACGCCCGTGTGTTTTTCTAGTTACTAGTTCCGTTCCTATTCAATGATATCAATGTATTTGGAAATCTTATGGCTTTAATCATTAACTAGACAATGTTAACGAGAATTGCCTGTTGTTAGATTTGTGACTAGAATAGATTTTATCACTAAAAGTTACACTGAAAATAATGTTTTAATGACGTTGGAAAGAGTTTCTGATGTCTGTATTTTTTGTCCTTGTGCTCGATCAAATTTATCTGAGAATCAACAAAAAATTAAGCTCTCTTGAGGAATGGGAAAGGAACTTGTTTTGTATGGCGAAATCTCTGTACAGTTTTTACCAAATATTGATTTAAGTGTACTGAACAACAAGTAACAAATGATGTGTTGTGTTCTCAGCGGCGCCGCCCTCTCCGCCCGCGCCCAAGACGTACGCCAACCTGCTGAAGTCGGGCGGTGCGCCGCACGCCCCCGCGCCCCCCGCCGCCCTCCCCCCCGCGCCCGTCGCGCTGCCGCACCGGCAACACGCGCCGCAGGTACCGTACACGCCACAGGTTGACTTTTAACCTAACCCCGATAATTTAGTATTCTGTAGAATAATACAAACTGCTTTTATTAAAACCATTCAAGACCCTATACATAAATATTTTTAAAGTTGGAGCCCTTTGAAGATTTTCGTAAAATCCGAAGAAATCATGGTCACCCGAAGAGATAAGATAATTAGATCGCGCGAAGTTATTTTTATTATTGATCCCACTATTTTGTCTTTTAATTTTAATTGTTTTTACATTTAAACAGTGTTTTACTAACTTTTCTTAATAACCTCTAAAATCTCCAAAATTATTAATTAAAAATGATTGGGGTTGGTTTGAAATTCAACCTGTATAACTAACTACGTGAAGCATCTACTCAGTGTAGGTGCTTGACCTTGAGAAAGGACCTGTTGGTATCAACGATCGACGAGAGACCAGCGGACCCATTATTATGTAACTTCGTAGCGGTTGACGTCGGGTTGCTAAACACTAAATACAAAGATAAAAACAGAACTTTTGTAATTGCCGTGTATTGAACTGTGACGTCACTTTAAACACGAACGTATCCTGAGATATCGGAATGCGATAGTATATCTATGTTCTTGACGTTTGGCAACCGACTCGACGATACAATATAATCTAGGGCCAGGTTAAATGCACAATTTAATGTTGGTTTTTTATAGTTGTTGTGGACATTCATTTGCAACCTAATGCATAAAACTTTACAAGAAAGGCCGAATCGACATTAAACTGTGGTCGGTCGGAATGTGCCATAAATCACTTATTCAAGGATAAGAAAAACAAATATAAGATGTTCATGTTGCACCGAGACACTGACGAACCAACAATTTATATTGAGTATTCTAAAAACCGAAAGACTAGTGACGGGCAGCGGCTTCACTGGTGCAAGGGTTTCGGCACCGCGCTCACCAACCCGCCTGCCCAGCGTGTGTGAGTATGGGCATTTCTTCCAGGGGGACCGCCAAGAGTGGCGAAATCCTGGAAAGGCCTATGTCCAGCAGTGGACGAAACAGGCTGATGGATGGATGGATTCTAAAAACCGACTGCTGATCTCTAACCATACTTTGGATCCATTCTTCTTTTCCCTTATAATATTATTATAGTTTTCGCTTTATCTAGCGATAATATTTTTATGGCTCCGTTCAAAATCGGAAACCCTTTTGCCTGTCCGTCATGGGGCCAACCGCAGCATTACTCAAAAATTGCCGATTGAACAAATATTTAGGAGAATGCCACTTTCAGACACAATAACAAAAATAATTCAACTTTACCTTTTAAAAATTTATTTGTAAACATCGAACTGCCTATCTGTACTGTACACCAGTCAAGTACCGGGTGTGAGGCGGCAATAACAACTGCCAATTTAACATATGTATAAGTAGGTGATGTGTTGCAGCAAGTGTCGTCGGCGCCGGCGGTGCAGGCGGCGTCACCCCCCGCCGCCCCCGCGCCGCACGAGCCGCGGCCCCGCCCGCAGCGCCCGCCCCGCGACCCCCGCGACCTGCCCCCGCCGCCCGGTAAGTGCCTCAGAGCAAACAAACCTACAGTAGTACCCATTCAACTCTGATCAACAACCGAGACTCACAATCTCGCTCAAGAAGTGTCCGCGATGCATCTTGTCACCGCTATGACGTGACAAGTTCGAATGACGATTGCGTACAACTGACATTGCATCTTATGTTTGGTTGAAGCATTTTTGCTATTATGCATGTCGCACGACGTTTTCTGACGAACTTTTCTTAGAGACTTTGTGTCTAGTTTCTTATGACAGGTCAATTATATAAATAATTAGCATACATAGGAATCTTCGCCACTCTTAAGTGTATTGGTAAAGGTTTTATTTCCGGAAGCTTTGTATACAACCCATGACCGATATTGCACTATAGACAACCAAAACGACACCTACCCTTAGATGATTCCGGTGGCAATTGCTTGGAAGTGTTCTAAAATGATTTCGACTCCTATTTCTTCTCGAAGAAGTTTCAAAATGCTAGTGTTTAGTTTATAATTTGTCTATATATTTTATATTTATATTTGTTCAAGCCATAATAATACACTGTTTTAGATAAACTTTTGTTTTTGAATGTATATTAATAACGACGGGTAAACAAAAAAATTCTAGAAAATTATAATTATTTATATTTAAATACATAAACAACAAAATCTCACTTAATATGTTTTCTGTATTTATGTAAATGTGCAAAAAGTTTTATAATTAAGTATAAAATTGTGCAAAAATCAACAACATATTAACTCATATGTTGTTGTTGTGATGAAAAGCACTTGTCCATTTCTACCAATACTATTAATTTTACACAACCCAGCCGGTTTCACTATGTGAGCATCATCAGGGGCTTTTAAATTAAAGTTATTACATATTTGTACAATTTTCACAAGGTTGGGTAGTGTAGTATTAAATATTATTTGTGGAAATTCATCACAACAATCCCATTAATATTATAAATGCGAAAGTTTGGATGTATGGATGGAGGGATGGATGGATGTTTGTTACTCTTTCACGCCGTAACTACTGAACCTATTGGGCTGAAATTTTACATAAATGTAGTTATAAACCTGGAATAGGACATGGGCTACTTTTTATCTCTTAAATCAGTTCCCATGGGATGAAAATGAGCTTTCAAATTTCTATAGAAAAGTGATGTGTCACCCTTTCACGCCATGCTTGCGAAACCGATTAGGCTGAAATTTTGCATAAATGTAGTTCTAGACTTTGAATAGGACAAAAACTACTTTTTCCCGTTGTTCCCATGGAAAAAGTATAAAAGAGACACACAAAATGGGAAACACAGAGGCGCATAACACACACATTTCACCAGCTGTGTTTACTGTAGGTAACAGTCCGAATAATATTGACTGATTTTATAGGAGTAGACGAAAACTAATTCAACGCGAGTGAAACCGCGGGCAAAAGCTAGTCTCTTATAAATTCCACCAAGTGCCAACAATCTCAACAATCAACTTCCTTATAAAATATGTTGTTTTTTGCACATTTTTATCCTTATTTATGTGTAGTTCACGCCTTGTCATATAGAGCAGATGGCGCTGGCGTCACCTCAAAACGAGTATTATCACAGTAAATAAATACTAACACTGATATATCACTATTCTATAATCGCTAACGTTGCGAATTGACGAATTGTGGTACGTTACACGAACAAACCAACCCTCGCTTCATTGTGGTGCCCTCTCAGTCCTAGCCAAACGTGTGCCGTTGTCGGAACAGATGATACGTGTTGTTGGCTAGTTAATTATTATGTAAGTGTATGTGAAAATTCGACTTCCAGTGAGCTTGTGACGACAAGTAGCCCTACCATGAGTTTTGGTCTCGATAAACGTTACCGACTGCGTTAAATATACCTAGTCGGTTCTTAAATACTGTCACTGGCCATTTTTTTTTTAAATAGGACACCTAGAAAAAAAAATGAAATGGTGTTAGATTTTCAAATATTTTTAATTAATAATATGCCAAATCACAGTTACATTCATTCATTTTTTACGATGGAGTGGACTCGCAAAGAGGACCGAGTAGCAGTAATTGCATTGCATCGTTGCGGCCATCCACCGAAGACGATCTTCAACTTGCTTCAAAAATTAAAAATCACGAAGAGGTTCGTGTACCGTACCATCAAAAGGTACAATGAAACCTCTAGTGTCGATGACGAGAAAAGAACTGGCAGACCTCGTTCCGTTAGGACTCCAGGGGTCATCAAAGCAATCAAGGCGCGTATTGCAAGAAATCCCGTCCGCAAGCAGAAACTGATGGCTTTGGAGATGGGATTAACCAGAAGTACCGTAAAAAAAGTACTCAATGAAGACCTGGGACTACGAGCTTACCGAAAAAAAAGTGGACATCTTCTGGACGCGCGTCTGATAGCTATGAGAGCCAAAAAATGCAAAGTTTTGCTAAAGCGGTACGCAAGAAACAGACACCGCGATATCCTGTTTACAGACGAGAAAATTTTTAATATCGAAGAGAAGTACAACAAACAAAATGACAGGGTGTACGCTACCAGCTCTACGGCCGCTGTAAATGCCATTCCTAGAGTGCAGCACGGCCATCATCCATCATCAGTCATGATTTGGTTGGGAGTGTCCTACTATGGCCCTACTGAAGTGCATTTTTGTGAAAAAGGTGTCAAAACCACTGCAAAAGTGTACCAAGACACGGTTTTAGATCGCATAGTAAAAGATCTGCCCCAGACACTCTTTGGAGGACGGCCATTTGTATTTCAACCGGACTCCGCACCTGCTCATAAGGCCAAAACAACTCAGGAGTGGTTCGAGCGCCAGAATATCGAGCTAATAAGGCATCAAGATTGGCCCTCATCTAGCCCTGACCTCAATCCACTGGATTACAAAATTTAGCAGGAATTGGAGGAGAAGGTCTGTTCTAAACCTCACAAAAATTTGAGCAGCCTAATGTCATCATTGATTAAAGCAGTGGCCGATATCGACATGAATATGGTCCGTGCTGCTATTGATGATTGGCCGCGAAGATTGAAGGCTTGTGTGAAAAATGGTGGCAATCATTTTGAATAAATTTTGTGTTTAATGTAAGCTAATTAAATTACCTTTTTTTAAAAAAAAACTTTTTTTGAATACCATGACTAGTTTTCATTTTATAGCCAATTTTGTTTGTGACAGTATTTAAGCACCGACTAGGTAATTGTGGTTTCTGTAGTAAGCCGCTTGGGGCGCTGTACAATTTCTAATACAAAATATTTAACGCAGACGGTAACGTGTATCGAACCATGTGTCGAGACGTGTAAATGAGGGGGTGGTGTGTCCGCAGCGGAGGGGTCGGGGGGCGGGGGCGCGGCGCGGCGCTACTCGGACGCGCAGCAACTGTTCCTGGGCAACTTGCCGCACGCCGCCACCGAGGACGCGCTGCGGACGCTCTTCAGTCGGTTCGGAGTCATCGGTGAGTGACATACGACCACACACACACACACACCTACTTTATAACTAAAACAAAAGGAGTCTCGGGCCGATTTTGATGAAAACCAAAACTGCAAAATTAGATTTTTGTAAAAGTGACTATTCGGCCCCGAGACTCCTTTGAGCATAACTCTATCATGGGCGTATAGCATACGTGGAAAAAGAAATATTCCCGTAATATTTACATTTCATATCCGTTACGGATTTATGCAACAAAACTGATACTGAAGATTCGGTAAATTCTCAGTATCAATATTTCATGACTCGTATTGCGAAATTTGTAAATAATTTTATTGGTGTTCCCTACAAGCGTAAGCCCAGCCTCGAGTCAATAGCTATGAGAGGTGAACATTTGGATCCCCATGAGAAAACTATAGCTACGTCCATGCTCTGTATACTATACACAGTTAATGCAATACAGGAGGACTGACCTGGCCGACTTGCAGTAGTAAGTCGTCACGAGACGTATGGAAGCATAGTCATCATCATCGACAATCATCGTTGTACTAAAAATAAAGTCTATCTTCATACTTTTCCATGATTGAAAATAAGGAAACAGTCTCCTTTGCTGCTTTTTTGGAACTATTTTCTGTCACGTTCTGAGGTTTCTTGTTATTAAAGGCGTTGTTATTAGTGTAGAAGCGAATTTATAACATGTGCACGTGTGAATGTTGCAGCGGAGCTGCGCGTGCACAGCAAGCCGGCGGCGGCGGGCGCGCCGCGACACCCCAACTACGGGTTCATCACGTACGAGAGCTCGCAGGCCGCGCTCGACTGTCTCAGCGCCGCGGTCAGTACACTACCACACACTACACGCTCGTCCGCTGCTACTATCCGTTACAGATGCTACAGTTACAACGTGGACGGAAGTGCGTCACTGAGTGAGGTGCTACATACAACACTCAACTACAGTACGGTAAACGAAACAGTGAACGACAAAAACATACAAGTTTGATTAGCACTAAAACATTACCCCACCATGAACTGTGTCCATGTGTCGGCCAATCACAGCTGGCGCAGTGTCGCGTGACACACACTACGAACCAATCAGGAGTCTCTTCCCCTTTTGAGTCTCTTTTGCCATTTTCGAATGAAACCTTGCTAGAAACGCGTCTTCTGTTTTTTTTACATTCGAAACCAAGATGATATTAATTGGTCAGCGTATAGAATTCCCAGTAGACTTGTTTTAGATAAGCGCAGTAAGCAATGTTATTAAAACCTTAATGCGCCTTAAAAACGACTGAATTCACTTACTCGGGGTGTTCGAGGTATTCTCGGTGCAGGTGTGAAAGGAAAAGCAGAAAATACTGAAAAAAAATATTTTTCAATGTAGTCTCCCAACTCAATACATTTTGTTAGATCTCCATAATTTAACCCTTGTTGACAAATTTAAAAAAAAAAAATTTTTTGACCGAACAATGTGCATGTCTTGGCGCCTTGAGCTCTTCATAGTCGGAAAATCTATGTATGAAAATCTTTTTATAAATTTGGAAAAAGGAAATAGTAACTGGGGGCCAGCGGGTCTACCACGTAATTCGATGATCATCGTAATGGGCTTCGTTTTGACAGTTGAAGCCCATTAATGAGCTTCGTCGTACCGCGTAAAATAATGGTGATGGTCTTCAAGCCCATGTCAATTGAGTGAATGATTTTCATACATATTTGACGTTTGAACACCATTAATGGTATCGCGTAATAAAAAAAAAACGAACTTCATGACCATTTTGAAATGTCAAATGAAAGCCGGAGCATGGGAGCTCTGATGTTCATGATAAATTTTCACAATTTTGGTATTTTCCAGCAATATTGTGTGGTACCTAAATCTACTATGCTTAATTTTTCGTAGATATAACTTTTCGTGCCTTGTTTTCGTGTTTTTTGTTCTATTAATCGGATGGCGAGAGCGTATTTGCTGTCTGCGGCCGGCGGAGGAGGAACGCCTTAAAACCAGGGAAAGAATCCAGCGAAGGATGCAGAGAGATATTTGCAGGCCGATGCTTCTACCCAGCGACCTAATCTTCCACCAGAGATATCGTTCACGGAAAACTTTCGCCTTTCAAAGGTATGTTTTAAGCCTGTTGTTACCTACTAAAATAAGGCCTGTCGGAACTCAAACTTATTGTTACATGCCAATTTCACGAAACTTTACGACGAAAGAAACACTGCAATGCGTCCAGAAATCAAGGTAGTATAATGAAGTTTTAACCAAACTAGACAAGAAAATGTAGTGTTACTCATCTACTTACTTCAGTGTACTTCTGTAATTAAATAACCAAGCCTAACATTGAAGTTTACAGCTTACTGTGTAAACAAGTAATTAAATTATCAAACATAACAGTGAAGTTTCTGACATCTTTTTTACAGATTCTGGTAGCATTACAGATGTATGCCAGTGGGGGTTACCAAGGCGACACGTAGTGAAAAACAACTCCCTAAACCTTTCACAATCAAAAAGTCTGATGAAGTTATGGAAGTGCTGAATCCACCACATATCTTGCGAAAATATATTAATTTTCCAAGATCTCAGTCAGAACGGAATGAAACTTCAGAGAGGTAAAGTTGATTTATGATAATACCTTCAATTTGTAGTTGTTAAAATCAAGTACAAATACTGTAATATTTCAAATATTCACACACAACATTAATATTATTTGCATTTTCTTTAAGGTTTATGGACTAGTTTGGATTTCTTGTGCATTTGCCCCAAGGACAATGAAGAATCATACTTCAACATGAAGAGACCACTCACTCAATGTCATAGTGGTATTTAATACTTTACAAAACATGAGATGAATTAATTTGGATGCACTGAGCATGGATCTTCAGCGTCCACCTCCACAAATTCCATTCCATGGAGACCATGAACAAATTGATGAGGGAAGAGTTGCTTTGGTCGATAGGCTGTGGAAGAGTCGACATCTAAATTAGTTATAGAATATGTTCACTATTTATATACCATATTTTTTTATGTTTTCACCAATTTTAGTGTAATTTATAAGAAATGTATAATTTGCAGCAGTCGCTGTTTGTACATTATAGTCTTTCACAGGTGATGGGACTAATGCATGGTACATGTATTTACTAAATTTTGTAATTAAATTATTTATATTGATAAGTTTATTGTAAACATGACATGTAATTTTTTTTTTTTTTTTTTTTGGTATTTGGACTTAATTTAAGTGTTGATTATGCAAACTCTGCTCAATTAAATATATTATGTGGTCTATTTTAATAAATTAAATTTATATCACTGCGGTATAGAAAATCAGAAAAGTATATATTCCGCAGTGATATAAATTTAATTTGTTATCTCCTTGCGATGGATAAATCGCCAAGTGTTTAAAAATATAGAAATTTATTTCTATCATAGCTTCCATTTTAATATCTGAAGTATGAATAAATAGTACTATGTATTATGTACCCTTTTTTGAAATTAATATTTAATGACTAGAGATAATTATGTACATAAGCAGGTCCATCCATCCATCCATCCATCCATCAGCCCGTGTTCGTCCACTGCTGGACATAGGCCTTTCCCAAATTTCGCCACTCATGTCGGTCACATTGTCAGTTTTAGATCACTCCTAATGTTATTAAGTTAGGATGCCCACAGAATTTCTGGACACCTCTTTACTCTGCTTAGGATATAAGGCCTGTGGTAAATAAAGTGTATGTTAGGTTTTATCACTGTCCGAACAATAAATGACTTCTGTTTTGGCTATGACTTTTTCTTTCAACTTCCTGAATGGATTGATTGTATACATACATACATAATAAGTACATAAGGCTTATGTCCAGCAGTGTATGAAACAGGCTGATGGATGGATACATACATAATACTTATGCCTGTCTCCCGAAGGTGTAGGCGGAGGCTGCAGATTTCCATCTGATATGACTCAGACCTATGTTCATTCATTAACACTTTCGTCAGGCTTCGACACTGACAGCAGGATAGAGTATACCATTTTCAAAGCATGCGACAGATGGCATTAGAACCTGTGTTGTGTTAATTTATGAACACGGCCCTGGCATACCCCTCACATAATGTCCTCCTAGGACAACCAAGTCGAGTTATATCTTCCACTTTCCTTACCATTCATTTCATTTGTACCTTCATTCAAAGCCTTTATATTTAGACCATACAACTAAATGTTTATTTTCCATACTGTTAGATTTTAATTCTTTTATAATCTTGTCAAACTTAGATACTTTTCTCAGAATAACAACATCATTTTGAACCTACATGAAATTTCAGAAATAAAACACTACTTTTGCACTGGTTATTATTTATGTATTAACACACTTATTTTTAGTAAGTACCTACTGAAACATCAAGTCTTACTTATTACATTTTTATCATCTATTCTAACAATTAACTAAAGTTATTGCTAAATTACCTCGTTAACAACACTGCATTCAAAATCACAATACATTTCCACTGTGACTTAACACATTGCCCGGTTAACATTGTGCCATTATTGTTGACCATCTTCTTGACAGCCAAGTCCAACTTCATTCACAATACATTTCCACTGAGACTTTACATGTCGCTTCGCTAATAATGCTGCAATCTTGTTCACCACCTTCTCTACAGCCAAGTCTAAGTTCTCCATGAAAATGTCTTGTCTCTGGCTGTGTGCTGGCATTCTGAAACATAATATTTGATTGTTTCAAGTAAAACAAACAGAGAAACAGGCACTGTGTTGATGATGTTGAGGTGGGACGCCTGCTGGGCTCAGTCAGGCGGATGGTTAGCTCTCCACTTGGAGCTATTCCATCGAATTCCCATTGCTTGAAGCTTTGTATTCTAATGTCCCAGGGGTATTTCCTCCTCAATTCTTCCGCAGGCACTGTATTATGTTACACTGTTGATTTTCCAGAGCTTCTACAGATTTTGGCACAAAGTAAAGAAAAATAGGCATTGCCTTATGTTATGATATTGATTTTCCCACAAATTTGAAATTAAATAGAAGAAAAACACAACAGTACTTACTTTTATTTACAAACTTGAAATAGAAATGAAAACGAAACTTTTCGAGGGAGGTTATTTTTGTCATGTGCGTTTGGTTATTCATTTCTCATTTGCATTTATTACGTTACGTGTTAAATTTGAAAATAAAACAATAAGAAACATTGTAAAACTTCTTTTCAATACGAAAAGAGGATCAGACTAATTAAATAGGTGCTCGTATCTACGAATAACTTAGTTTATAATAACTTAGTTTATAATAACTTCGAAAACGCATCCACCCATAACTAAATTGAATAAACAAAACGCAGATTTTCATTCGTTCATGATTGTCATTGTCATTGAAATTTTTACAAAATAGGTCCGAATCAGACTGGTAATGCTAATGAAGTTCATAATGATGTTCATACCCATGACAATCAGAATTACGTGGTAGACCTGCAGGTCTGGGCTGTAGGGTGTGTGATTTATTTCTTCATAGCCACAGTCTCGCACAGCAGCCTCATTTCTTAATCACTCCGATACCGAGAATACACTGAAGGCCCCTCGTGCATCGAATTTTATTTAAAACTGCGTGTTTTTGTTTGTTTATGTGGTTCTGTCACAGAGGTCCACAGCTTCAGCCGTAGTAGTTAGCCAGTTGAAATGTTCACAGAACACATGCCACTACGGCCACACAAAAAAAAAACAAAAATCGGACATTTTTGTAACGTTATTTGTTTCAATTCTATCCTAAAGATGGTAATAAATACAAGTTTATAATTTTGCCAGATTGTACTAAAGTAAAATAATCAAATTAGGGGTCCGTACCGAGACGGTGCCGAATTATTTTAGTGTATTGTTTATTGTTGCCTTGATGTTACTATGGCATTTGTAGAGTTGCTATTTACCATAATGTTTTTAGGGTTAGCCAACATTTTAAAGTATTTTTCTTCCATATTACTGTGGATACAGTAGACATTTTGACATAGTGGACTTTATGCGACCAAAGGTATTATTTTTGGAAAAAATAAATATTTAAAAAAATCGTAATTTCCCTGTAAGATCCGAGTGCCGTCAAGTCAGTAGTATTCCCTCCGATAGATACATCACTAACGTCCTGAGCCGAGGTCTCCCTAGCCCCCGCGGGGGTCCCTCTGGTGCGGTTCTCAGCGTTCATCCTTTTGTCCGGTAAAGTTGTAAACGCCCCATGGCCAGGGTCCCGTCACTCGACGTTAGCTGCCTCGGTAAATACCTACAGTTTCAAGGATCTCACTCTCGCCTATTGCCACTGTATTTTCTAACAGTAGTTCATTTATAAGCGTAGGTATTTTCGTTTTACAGGGGGTCTGGTGTATCTGTATCTGTTACGTAGTAACTATTGTAATAATCTGTGACATGGCCAACAACACAAAAGTCAATTCAAAGAAAGAAGAAATAAAATAAGACAATAATCTTAATTCGACAGCCGCTGTACTTCGAGGACGTGAAGCTGAACGTAGAGGAGAAGAAGGCGCGCGGCCGCGAGCCCCCGCGCCGCCGCCCGCCCTCCGCGCACCGCCCGCCCTTCCCGCGGGCGCCCTACCGCCGCTAGCCGCCCCCCGCCTGCCGCCACGCGCCGGGTGAGTGCACTCTGACCACTTGTCAATAGGCTAATCAACTTTATCACCCACACTGCTTGAAGTCAGTCGCGCACGGAGTCGCTATGCTTGCTATTTCATTCTACATTCAACTTTGGCTTATAGAGCACTGACTGACTGAACGTTCATTTCCCGAGCTCGTACGGAACTAACCGAACACGGTGTGAGAGGCAAGCTAACGCGAGACAACATTCATGTTTTGAAAAAAACTCGAGAATGGTTTTGGTGGTTCCTATGATTTCATGAGAAATATCCCAAAAATTGAAATGAAACAAAAATATTTTTGAATAGTATAAAATATACTATGCTGTGAAACTAAAATTATTTGATTTGTTGTATTGCTTCTAGGACATAACGGTACATAAACATTCATCAAAATATGTGTAAAATCCAGGACTTGTATGCTTTTGTAACTCTTGTATGTATCTGATTTTGATAAATGTTTTAGTTTCACGTCATGGATATTGTATGGGATATGTTGAAAAAGAAAAAATAATAAGCAAGTACCTATAAATAAGGATACGATCAGCGAACTGCGCTAGTATGGGAGTTCGGGCGAATAGAGTCGCCTTAAATAGCCAACTTCAACGCGTACCTTTTTTTGTTAAATACCATAATATTAGATACAGAGATCATTGAGTGTCCTTCGAATCAAATGATGTTTCATAATTATTGTAATTTTCATTAAAACTACGGGTAACTCAGTAGACAACACCATTTTTCCATAGTAACTCCGGACATACTCGTCTATCGAGCTTCTATAAATTTTTCAAAAAAATACAGTGATTTCTTAGTATATTTTAATTTCGAAATGTTTCTAAATGATCTAGTAAGCGAACAAAACCATTTTCGGAAAGAAAAGAGCGAAATTGTGAATTTATGGTTGATTACTGGCAATTATCCTAAAAGTAGCGTGGGGAAAAAGTTGATTGTCCCCTGTACGTTCGTGGCATTACTACTGGGCGGATAGAACTTGATTGTAGTAGATGTAGCATTAGGAAAGTGTCTATAATTGTACAGTAAATAACTAAACCGTTTTCATTTCCAGTTGGAGTGGGCGCGCCCGCCGCCGCTGCGGGCCCTTCCCCCCTTACATTAAGTTACAGTTCTAAACAAACAGCGCCCGAAAGGATATCCACTCCCCATGCAATAATGACCTCTATTCACACATAGTACTTTATGCTAATTTATCGCGATACATTGTAAAATTTGATGGAATAACGGTCATTAGTGCATGTCAACATCGACGTAACGTTGGACACGTTCGGGTGCGCTCGGGCGGCGTCGTGCGGCGGTCGGGCGGGAGAGTGAGAGAGACGTAGCGGTCTCTCCGCTCGCGATCTGCGTCGGCTCGCTACGGAGGCGTTGGGATACGTACTCGAGAATGAGCGAGGGTTCTGTCGGGTTCGTATCCGAGTCGAATGTCCCGCGTCGCGGCTCCGAACCAGATCCTAATATTCCATTCTCCTAATGTAATTAACACGCTTCGCATATTCGCTTCACGTCTAATAATTTTTGTTAAGTAGTTAGATAGTAAATTTAATAATTTTGTTCCGCGGACGCGTGCGGTCGTCGCTCTGAACCGTTTTGTATTTATAAATGTATTTATTTATGAGTTTTGTTGTGCAACGTAACCGCTCCGTTCGGCTTCAATCCCTCTCAATGAATGGGCACGTCGTCGCGGCGCGGCAGGTAGCATGTCCCTCATCCAGCGTGGCGCACCGAGCGGCGACCGCACGCGCCCCGAGACGTCAAACTATACACCCGGCTCTACGTGTGACGTCACCGGGACGTGACGTCACGTCCGAGCGAGTCGCGCGCGCGTCCAACATGGCGGACTCGCTCGTCACGATCTTGTGTCGAGTTGCCGACACTCGCGAACTGACATGTGATTACTAACTGTGCGTATGGTGCGATGATAAAGTAAATGAGCAATCTAACTCGAGAACTGAACGGTTGAACGAGATCGAGTGAATGGATGTGGCATTAAATATTTAGGAGTAGATCGTTTATTTTGCTCAATTACTTTCGCATTAGAGTGATGTTTGTTTTATATGAAATGGTGCGAGTTTGAGATTCAGTTCCGCGTGTAGAAGCAGACTCGGATGTCCGGTCCCATCCTGTCCGTAAACTTAGCTTGTCCTAGTGTTTACTTTTAGCATAGAAAGGTATGTCATATTCTAGTTGACAAACGATCTCGCGTAGAAACGATTCATAACATGGTAAATTTGAACAGGATCGGATCGAATGTCCACAAAACTCGTAAAGGACAACATTAAACCCTAGTTTGTTTGGTAAATTCAAATGTGAACTCGGTTAGTACGGAGAGATACCCAGGTATCGGTCGTGTGAAGGTGGCGGCGCGGCGGCGGTCGGCGCACACTTGGCTACAGCTTGGTCACAGCTCCCGCATTCCACAAACACTGATCTACCCTCTTATTATCTAACTTCATTATCTATCGCTATATGTCGATCAAAGGTGGCGTCATTGGCTACAAATGATGTGTGATGTCATTTCTAGCCAATCACGGTACGTTTGAAGGCGATTGAGATAGATGTCGAAGTTAGACAATAAGTCCCCTGATCTACTTGTAGTGAGTCTTGTACATGCACTGTGCGCTAGTGTGCGTACACACAGATTGGCATGTTATACAAACACTTGACACAAGCAAAGCAAAGATGCAATAGTATAAGACAATCTTATTCTTTTGGCGGCTTAAAACGTACGATTACAATTGTCAAACAGCTGTTCGGCTAAACAAATTAGGCCGTTTGATAATTGAAATGGTACGTTTTTAGCTGTCAAATTAATACGATTGTCTTACACAACTGCCTCTCAGGTTAGTCGTCGTAGATCGCAGCAACTATACTAACGTGCTATATCACAACGGAGCTGCGCGATCGAGTGAACTAGAATCGAGTTTAAATTGTATTGCGAATCGATTGTTTCGTTTGACACAGGTACCTTGTAGCAGGTATCTCGGGCTTGTCGCGACATCGGCGTCGGCCGCCGCGTGCTCTTGCGCATCGTGACGGTATTTTGTGATTTTGTAATCGTTTTGTATATTTTACTTTGTATAACTTACAGGCGTATGTACTCCTCCGCTCATCTTACATTATATTGTACTGTTATACATTATTTTTATTGTAATTTAGTACGAGCATGTATGTATTTATTTAGCCGGTAGTGCCTCGTTCCGTGAGTGTTCTGCTCTGCACTGGTGTCGGTCCGGCCGTGGTGCATGTCGTGCCGCTAGCCTGGTCTCGACTAGCGGCTAGCCTGAACTCGGCTGTGGCGACACTTGTCATGAGACCCGCACCCTCCTCCCCACCTCACCCCCGCTCCATCCCAGTTACAGATGTTTTGACCGACACTTGCTTTAACATAAAACCTAGATAACGCGCCAGAAAGAAGTCCCGTGGATTAATGAATTTTGGTTTATATCCCAACGTAAATAAAGACGAGTGACTTGTTTGGTGGCGCGCGCTCTACCTGACTGCCGGTGTGGTCGAATGGGGGCAGAGGGTGCGGGGCGGGGCGGGGCGATGTACACTCGGATAAAATTAAAATATTTGTGTTGTAAATACGACGCACGTCGGCTACATTTTTTACTTAATAAACAATCGAACATTTAATTTAATGTTTAATTATTTTCCCACTAACTTGCTATAGTTTAGAGGTTGTTGTTCAGTTTTACATTAATCTGTAATTTTGTAAATGTAATTGTCAAATTCAGAAACTTGTCAGAATGCGATACTGTCAGTGGGTAGCCTGTCACAGTACACCCTGTACAATGGCGTATTGACGACTGACATGTTTGACAAGTTTATGTATTCGTCAAACCGGATGTTCTATAAGCGGTACGCAAGAAGCATGTATATTTGAAACATAGAGAACGGTATTAACACTCGAGTGTAAATAGTTTATATTGTTATTTGACTCGGTAAAATCGATATAGCGGTTATCTGAGGGTGTTATTAGCAGTTTCATCTCTCTCGCTCTCGCACTGCGCTGTGAGCGATACAAGAAACTATCTAGCTGAGTAATTACACTGGTCAAAAAGTTTTCTGCACAGAAACGATATTTTCAAATTATTGCATCCAACTGTGTGCTGAATCCAAATCTGAACTCAGATTTTCTCTATCGTTCTCAGTTATTCTGAAATCAACTTCAAGTATTTAAATTTTAAGTTTCGTTAATGCTTCTAGAACATTTTATTTTATATATTTATTTTTCATCATTACAAGTCCTTAATTATTACTTATCAAGGTGAAAATAGAAGAATTCGCGATTGAAACTTATTCTTCAAAAGAAATAATATTTTGTGAGAGCTTGTTCTGGGTGTGATTGTTTTGAGACATTAAATCAAAAACTAGGCTTGGTTACGTGAATCTTTTTATCATATTATTAAAAAGAACTACTGGGAAGAAGTATTATTGAAAATTAAAACCGAAAAACTAATAATTGTGCTAAGCGTAAAGCCCCACCAGAAGTAGTAAAAACGCGAGATTTTTCAAAATTCTGTCTGTCTTAGACAAATATTACGACGTGATAGAGAAGATCTGAGTTCATATAACACAAACATTTCTAAAATAATTTCAATTTTTACAATTTCATTGACCAGTGTAATTATAGCACCATCAGCTAGCCGCAATGTTTTCAAAAATCTATACATTTAGAAATTTCGATTTATGTCCCCAGATTATAGATTAAACTATTTTGTATTTTAAAATATGTTTGGTCAGTCTGCAATACATACATATTATTGTAGCAATGTTCTAACACATTCATCCGCATCGAGTCACCTGAAAGTGTGATGTGCCAGCTCTGTCCTGCAATAGCTGCATGTTGTACCATCGAAGGAATTCTCGCCGACCCACTTTGTTATTACAATTCGGGTGAAATGTGGGCTTGCGAAGTTTTCTTTGATAGTTCTATAATAAGAAGTGAACATTGCACCGCTCCCTCTGACATACGTACTGTACTCTCTGACACTCACACTTCAACCTGTCAGTACAACAATGTACTACCCTCGGGCCTCAAGGAATGTGCTGCCTCAACTAATTGCATCGTAGTAGTAGACACTAGTTCGTAAGGAGCGTATTATCACACGAGTGAGAGTTTTCTTTAATAGTATCGCATTAGTGTTTTCATACTTAGTTATGTAAATTGTAATACACTAGGTACTTTATCTTAATTCGTGGTATAAGTAGTAGTTACCTGTTTTCATAATCTTGGTACAACTTGTAGTTAGCCATTTATGATTTTTCTGGTAAAAGATGGTTCGTCATTTGCGTCGCTGTGTCCAGAATGTCAGGTGAGGCAGATAATCATCAGTTGCTGCTGTCAGCCATTGTAGAACAAGATAAAACCTTTCACTCGCAACGATACAGTACATGATACTCTTAAACTGTAGCGCCAAAATCCTGGAATCTAGCGCGCGTTGTTGGATTTTGGCGCTATAGTTTACAGGGAAATGTATTATTTACAAATTTGTGTTTTTTAAGTCAAAACTTTTATTTAGCTCTTGAATCGTTGACAGCAGTGAAAATAATTTGACTCCAGCTGACATTCTGAAAACAGCGACGACAATGACGAACAATCTTTTACCAGAAAAATCAAAAAAGCTTTCGACATCTTTTAACAAAATTATGAAATTAGGTAAGTTATTGCACCTATTATTGCATGAGAACAGATAAATAAAGTAGGTAGTTTATAAATCTGCACATAGCTTGGTATTAAAACACTCAAATACTCACCACTCGTCTTTTAATAACCTCTTTATTATACTAGTTTCAGAAAAGAACACGGACGTAACTGCTATTTATATTTCCAAATGTAATCGTTGGAATGTTCGTCCATTACTAAGTATCACTAACTACACTTTGTTATATTCCCGTACCTAAGAATAAATATAACTGAGATCTCCATTTCTGGACAAATAAGTAAAAGATGCAATAAATTCCCTGCCCTTTACATTAAAGTCGATTCTGAAGACTTTACTTTTAGTTCTGTCAAAACTGTGATTTCCCTAAAGTAATAATATAGCTTGTAACACTAAAAAACCAATTTGGAATGAAGAAAATGTATCATGATGAATAACAACACTTGTACTCGTTTCACAATAATTGTATAATATTAATCCCAACCGGTTTCGGTATTACACCATTATCAAGGGTTTTCATAACTAACACATTTTGCAGGATATATAGGTATTATTGGTACATTGGTTCGACGTGCAAACAATGAAATGCGTCGTTGATCATTCAAAGAAGAAAATTTAGTTTTGTTTTGATCGCACTAAAACTAAAAGCCTTCAGAATCGGCTATATAATAGTTGGAGCGAGGTAAATTTGTCTCCTGAAGGAAGGAGGCCCGGTTCATATAAATTTCAATCAGAACGGCAACGTATTATCATATATATTTGTATATTCAAGCAGCACTGCTCGCAGGGAGCTGAGCAAGAGCCCTGCAGGCGCGGGGGTGGATATAACGAAGATTTAAACATAATTGGCAGTTCTATAATTTGTGATCTAATAAATTAACGTCAGGGGAGCATTTCCATTAAGACACGAAACAAAGCACATTCCTTTCGGCTTGTCGGTACAATAATAATTATTACAACTTACTATTATTGTGTATTACTTAAATTGGCAGTGACTACATTTTAATATTAATTTTATTATGTACTCATGAACTCACAAGATAGTCTAGTAATTACGACGATGAATGACACCTTTTTATTTCTCTCAAAATGAAATGTTTTATTGCTAAATTCGTTATGTACCTACTCATTGTAAATAATATTGTAACATTTTTCTTGTATAAAGGGCAGACATCGTGTTTAATTATATTTATGTATGTAACTTTACAAGTATTTGTACCGTTTGGATAATTTACAAAATATTATAAATGTGGACGGTCACGTGTCATTTCTGTCACCTCGGGAGACATGCAGAAGGGCTACACGCAGGAGGTGTCGACTCCTGTATAACGTGTTTCTGTACCAAATCTGCATCAAGGTCACTTTCAAATAATTGTTTCTCCTTGTACATTTAAACATCTTCCTAAACAAGACTGCTTCATTTATACAAGGAATAAAATATGATTGTGTCTCATAGAAGCGTACAATATGCCGCAATAGTCGTGTCACTGCCGAACGTGTAAACGTGCTGTATTGTACACATACAGGGTGTTGCAACACTATTATTTGCTTGTTTAGATCAAACATTAGTGTACGCTAGGCTCGCAGCCACAGAATTTATTAGAAAAAAATATATTGTTTACACAATTCAGAGTTATATTAGGTCCCAATTTTATTGCGTCTATATTGTGTTAGGTAATACCCTGTATGAGTATCTACAATATTGTAAACAGAAACGATGTCAATCCACAGAGAATGGGTAGACGTTGTCCACACAGAATGCAGACGTCAGTCTTCGCGGGATGGGCAGGTCCACTCTATATTAAATTATTTAGTCACATTTGTTAACTAACTTCAGACGCCATTCATTACTTTTTTGATATTTTTATTTCTTATAGATTTATACGTTCACTCAGCAATACATAATTTTAAATAAATCAGTTGTGTGGGGTCTAAAGTTAGTGCTGGACATCATTTTGAATCTAAATTGTCAAGTGCGGTCTTCAACAGCGCTACATTCGCCGCCATGACAGACGCACACAGCGTGTCGTGTCCGACGTGTGCCGCGCGTGTGTGCGTGTGTCGTGTCCGTGTGTGCGCGGCGGCTGCAGTGAACGAACTGCCCTCGGTAATAGAGATACTTTTTGTAACATTACTTGTGTTTTATTTAATACAACGACCCGTACACAGCTTGGAGATAAAACAGATCTCTTTAGTTTACTAACTGAAGACATTTATATAAAAGATATATGTCATAAAAACAAATGTTTGTCACCAGCTGCCTAAAAGTAAGTAAGTATAGCACTCGAGGCATTATCGCTTCTCTCCCTCAAAAACTAACACCATGTATGTTTGCAGCCTCCCACTAACATGTCGCGAGTCCCAACATCCATCCCTCGGCGCCGCCACGAGAGATCGCCTCTATTGCAGTGCGCGTAGAGTGCAGGGTGCGGGGCGGGACGCGCGGGCGGCGGGCGGCGCGGTGACGGACGCACAGTCGCGCACTGACCGCTCACGGCACCCGGCGACGACCAGCTACTCCACACTGGTAGGAAGACACGAGGTAAGTCACTACTTTTAATAGTTCAACAATTATTTCTTGAAACAAAACATACGCATAAAAAATTACTTGTATGTTTGGAAAAGGTTCTTTCGCTCGGTGTTTATCTGTTCGCAAGAACAACTGAAATTCTACAAAGAGCAAAACCCCGGAAAAGGATTATATTTAAAAAGAAAAAAAAGTGATTCTAAAATGAAAATGTCTATCGTAACCTGAAAGAATTTAACACTATTAAAGGTCACGCACTAATAAATTTGATTTCGTTATTTGCGACATTTGTTTCATGACATCGTCAGGTATTTTTAAATACAATAAGTCTTAATTTTGATACTGTTAAAATAAAGGTCCATCAAGTTCTTTACCCGAAAGAAGTCTCGCGGATAAAGTGGTAATTGTTAGGGTTTCGCGCCCGAAGAGCAACACGGAGTCCTATTAATGTTGCTCTGCTGTCTGTCCGTCCGTATTTCACGGGGCTCTAGCTTGCTAACGGAATGAGTTACAGATAAATTTGGATATGTTGTGTAAAAGGTTAACCCCTACCAAATATTTAACTAAAAATTAAATATAAGAAATTTTTAGAGGTTCCATGAAAAGGAGCCGAAAAAATTGTTTTTATTAACTCGCCATTTTAAGTGTCATTGTCTAGAACTCATTAAGTTGAGTACAAATACATATTCTTTTTATCTTCAAAAATATTTAAATGGGGGGCCATCAAAGTTGTAAATTTTGGACCATTTTGTAAAGGAAAATTTCATTGTGAAAATTTGTATTGTAATGGGCATAACTTGTAAATACTGAAAAAATAAATACTAGAATATAGCCAGTTTTATGCAGATTACAAAAATATAAACTTTGTACCATGTTACTTCACAAGAAGTTGACAAAAGAAAAACTTTATTGTCAGGTGGCTGTCGGTTTTGCTTGCTAGTGCCTAGTCAGTGTAAAAACTAAGCACCATTACTGTTGCTATGCGGCTATTATACCATGTTTGGTATCGTTTTCTAATATAATAAAGATTAATAATTTAGTTTTTATATAATAATTAGCTACTCACATCAATGCGAGTACAAGAATCAAACTAAACACTGTAGAAAAGACACAAAAAGTTGGAAATAAAATACTGTCAGGCGGCGGTGGTACTGGTGTGAGTGATGTGTGCTCAATAAACTGTTAAAAAGCCTTCCTTAAATCATATCTAAAAACTAAACTAGTCAGGAATTTGGAATTTAAACATCAAATACTGAAAACGCCTATTGTTAGTGTAGGTTTAGAGTTACCCGAATACTCGACCAACTTAATTTTGCAGTTTTGTTTCATACTGCTTCTATACAGCGTGTAAATGCAAAGTCAAGAATCTCTTTATGGTATGAAAGTAAACACGATTCTGATGTTATTACGAGAAAAAAAAAATACCTTGAATTTTCACCAAAAATTCCATTATTTTTCTAAGCTATGGCTACGCAGGTCACCGGCCTGCCCACACACCTAATTGCACCCCGCAACCCGCACCCCTCATCCGAGTGGCCAGCGACCAGTGAGGGTGTCCACGCGATTTGTGTATTTTGAGTAAAGAAAATCGTCTTATTATGAGGTACTGGTACTTTATTTAGAGATCCCAGTATTTAAAATAATATCTTTACCGATCATACTAACACACCCTTAAAGGATTCCTGACTTTGCTTTTACACCCGGTATAATAATCAGTTTATATTTCGTATTCAAATCGTTTAAGTCAGGGCGCGAGTTCTGCTCCCACTTGACCGGTTTTCTATTTGGCACAATAAGTAATTTGACAAGGGACTTGTTTCGTGAAAACAACGTTTTACAATCACAACTTCATTCATTACATTATAAATAAACTATGAAACTGACAGACTAAATATCAACTGTTATATGATCCCATAGATCAGAGACCGGATGTACCTGCCTCTCGCTAAACTAAATCGTGTGGGGTTGTTTCAACTAAACCAGTTTGGAAGACGGGATGCGTTCCTTGTTTTTTATTCGTACATAATGGGGGATCACGACCGACGACGACGTAAGCTTAGTGCTAAACTTAACGTGGTAAAACCGAATCTCACTGCAAAATGCACATCTTAATATTGTTTTCCTTACTTTTGAATAAAAATTATGCGAAATTGCGTTTTAAATCAATTAGCGGAAATTTATTAATAATAATTAAATTTTCAGATTCAAATTCTAAAGTTTTATGATTTCAATTTTGATCGCATGAAATAATTTTAATGCGAGAACTTTATTATTAGTAATCAATTTCCGATTAATGCTTTAAAACGCTTTTATTCAAAAGTAAGGAAAACAATATTATGACGTGCATTTTGTACCAAGATTCGGTTTTACCACCTTAACATACGAAATAAAATGCAATACCCGTCTGTCTGTAGATCCATAATTTGCTTCAAGTTATCTTGAACTCTACTGAACGGAATTTGATGCGGTTTATTATTACGCTAGAACTAAACAGAGATGAACATTGATACTTTTAAGAGGATTTTAAGATCGGAGAAACATTACATTTATTTTGACATATTTTAGCTAATAAGTAAGTAGAAGGCTTTTTCGACATATTTTTTTGTTGTACGAGTACGTATCATTTCGTTTTACATAATGGGAGCTGAGGAGTGACCTGAGAAAAAGGCAGTACAGGCAGTGCAGTGTTTCTCGAGTGCAGGCGCGGGGCAGAGGCTGGTGCACCAAATAAATGCGAGTGTTGTAAACAATAGCGTGTTGAGGTGACGCCTTGTATTTACAGTCGCGGCAATATTGCAGCTCTGTGTTTACTAACACTAACATCGCTCACAGTTCCTATCGGACTTGGAACCGCGCCATTTAGAACTGCGCCAATTTATATTGTCTTATTATCAATCTGAGGTGCAATTGTGTAACTGTAAGCCAATGGTATTCAAATTGATTCTCATATGGCTATTCGGTTAAGCAAATTAGCCCGTTTGACAAATGAAATCGTACATTTTTCACTCTCAAATGAATGCAATTGTCTTATTTTGTTGTTGACAACCAAAAACGTACGATTTCATTTGTCAAACGGGCTTATTTGCTTAGCCGAATAGCCATATGATAATCAATTTGAATACCATTGGCTTACAGTTACACAATTGCACCTCAGATTGATAATAAGACAATATAAATTGGAGCAATAAGCTTGCCCAATTAACATTTACAATAGATAGTAAAAATAATTAGGCCAAGTGCGTGTCGGACTCGTGCACAAAGGGTTCCGTACCACCACACAATATGGGCGCGGAACCTTAGGATTCAACATGATGGTAAACAACAATATACAACATTAAGGCTACAAAAAACAAACGCGCACCCTGGTAGCGCGTGACGAAAAATTTGGCACCGTCTGCATACGGAACCTTACTTTTTATATTTACTATTTTTTTGTTTTACCTTAGAGTGTATTTTATGAACACCCCTTATCGCCTATGTGTTGACCGGGATCACTACACTACGATTATAATTAAAAAACCGCATCAATCGAGAAAAAAGACATCCTGCTAAGTTTCTTGCCCTTCTTCTTAGCAAGACTAATCGAATGGGCGGAGTTAGGCATATATTTATATATGTAACGTATTAGTATTTAGTATATAGGTAGCTTTCATTATCGGTATATATATTATTGTATACATTAAATATACCTTTAATGTAGTTTATGTACGTGTATTAACTTGTTAAGTATATATACCCAAATCCTAATATAATATATTGTATTTTCCTCTTTTAAATTCAACCAATTTACTTATTTAATATATTCTAACGTGCGATAAGTGTATTTATGTCCCTACATTGCAAAAATAAAGTATTAATTTCAAAATCCGTTCAGTGGTTCTCTAGTTAAAACGGAACAAACAAACATAGGTACATACATACAGACAGACAAAAATTCTAAAAATGCTAGTTTTGGTTTCAGTACAATACTAATAATCATAACCCATTCCATTTAAAATATTCAGTGTATATACAGACACGACTGTTTTATTACTTTAATATCTGCTTTTGTAAAATTACTGAAACGAATATAAATATCTCTGTAGCGAACAGAGCGATGGTCGATGCATCTCATTAAATCTGAAACGAATTTGGAAACCATGGGAACTAATGATGATCCCGTACTTATTACTTTTAGTAGTTTAGATCCATACCAATAGGTGTACATGAAATCCATGTCCCTTATACAAATATGACGAAAGATGGACGAAACCTTTTAAAGCCATTGCTTACAGATAAGTTGTCAATGATGTGTGAAAATAAAATCTCACATAAATCATTCAGTATACACTGAGAAAAATGTCTTTTTAGCTTCATTATAAAATAGCATTAAATAAGTTTTGAATACGGTTTTAAATTTGGTGATAATTGGAAAATATTATGCTGTAATTAAAACGTTTGGAGGAAATAATCGAGTTTTTAGGGTAAGTAACGCAATATTATTATGACGAATCACCGTGAAATTTGTCTTGAAAATAAGATTATCATTTTCGTATTACATCATGCCTTCCCCATGAAATAGGTACGTCGGTCCGTCACACTACGGTATGCTTACTGTCACCATAAATGCTGTGACGGAGCGCATAATTCTATCTCCTTCCTACAAGTCATAGTGACAGTGCGTCATATTATAACGCTAGCTGCAGCAACAGTAGTTTCATCGTATTTTGTTGTGAGGTCCGTATGCGCCCTAATTTACGTGCATCATCATAATTTCAGGGGAATTCACTTTATTTTATGATAAACAGTTTTCTCAGTGTATATGTAGCTCTAACGGCTTTATCTTTAACAATAGCACTGCCGTCTTCATCTTCCCCTCATACAACTCCCCCCGTATTTATTTAAATAAAGGCTGTTGTTAAGTTCGTGAGCTTATTCATTCTCTAACGTGATGTAGGTCAAATAAGGAAGATTCATGATAGTAATTATATGTGACACACATGTAAAGTTTCAACAAATAAGATCATGTGTCGTTTTTAAACATTTTTATCTTGGCAATAAGGTCACAGGCGATACGCGGACGGGCGGGGGCGCGGGCGGGGGACAGCCGTAGATAACAGAGCTTCCGTTCGTCTGTAGGTACTGTTTGAGGGTACACTCACACGAGTATATGCGTGCTTTTATTGCAAATTATTAACTCTAGGGTCAAACTTGTGAAAGATACTTCCCGAAATATCTCCTAGCCTTGTACCGTATGACCGGGTTACATGCCAATAGTCGGCTACGGCGCTTTATGTTCCTCACCCGTCATAAAGCTGTAACGTTCGCTGGCAGTATGTCCCAGTTACAGTATCGCGGCGGGCAAGGGGTTATCTGTTGTTATGTTTAAAAACATCGCTAATCACTAAGTTAACGTGCTCATTGATCGTACGGTACATGAGCTTCTTGAGCCTATTTGCCATTGCGTAGCCTACCTAACTAAGGGTCTTGAAGGTTTTCTGTATACTCGTTGCTTGCAACATAGTTTATTATCTTTGCCAATTTATTATGTATGTTATGTAAGTAGATCGATCATCTTGCAAGTTCCCTCTCTATCACCCATACAAACCAACTACCAGAATGATCTGAAATTCAATTATATTTTTGCTGATGATGGCATTTATTATATTCGGATGAAGTACTTCCGTCTCGGTAGTATCAACAAGGCACGTGTCCTTTCGCCTAATCCTAGCGATGGTATTCCTGAACTCGCCACTCGCGAGGCAGGATGGTCTGGAGCGCCAGTCCCGCCGACACAGAGACCACTGTCCATGTAGGTACGCATCAACATGTCGTTATGACGTCACGAGCTGATCGCCGCCCACAGAGACGTCCATTGATACCAAGCGAGGATACAGCGACGTAGGGCTTCCAAACTCGGATTGTTTCCAACTCCGGAACTACTGTGTAGTCAACTCTAGAACTCCGGAGTTAACGTTTTTTTAGGGATTAAGAAAAAGGCACGTTTTGTAATCGGCATGAGTTTAACTTGTAATAAAATCAGTACTTTTAGGTTCCCGTGCCTCAGAAGGAAAAAACGGAACCCTTATAGGATCACTTTGTTGTCCGTCTGTCTGTCTGTCAAGACCATTTATCTCGGGAACGCGTGTAGGTATCGAGTTGAAATTAAAACCATATACTCAAGTCTACAGTCCCTCGAAGCTGTGAAAAGGCAAAAACCGTGTATTTCGACACTCTCACGGGGAATTAAAATTCATAGTGTTTCCCGTTGACCTAGAACTATGAAATTTGGCAAGTAATACCGTCTTATACTACAAATATAGACAAAAATCTGAAAACTATACATTTTTAATTAAATCATTAAAAAAAACATCGAGGTTAAGCAAAGGTATGCGCGGTCATAATTGTACGGGTGACCAAATCTTTTTGTAGTTTTTTTTTAATTTTTACTAAGTACGGAACCCTCGGTGGGCGAGTCCGACTCGCACTTGTCCGGTTTTTTATTGTGGCATTATCTACACTATTATACTTATAAAAGGTAAAAACTGTTTAGTTTGTTTGTAAGGGGTAATTTTAGAAACTATTGAATTGATTCTAAAAAGTCTTTTACTAATAGAAAGCTCCACTTTCGCTGCATGGGTTATATCTTATTTTATTAAAAATAATGTTTCTGTTTGAAATATCAATATTTGTCGGAAGAAAAAGCACTGCTTTTCTGGTTTATCGGCGTACTTTGACCAAATGGTTGGTTATACGTGAAAGAAAACCGGTCAAGTGCGACTGAGACTCGTATCTTGAGATATGCATATACATGCTGTTCAATACACAAACTTAATCCACGAACAGTTAAGAGAACCAACTTAACTTGACACTTACGATGCATTATATTCTATGTATCAATAGGTCTAATTGGGTTGGTCTGTTATTTCTTTTTAAATAATTAAATGTAGGTTATTTTCTGTTTTTGTTTTTTCTATATGTATGCTTTTAGATCTATTTGAGAACGTAATTTCAAATAGGTATTCGTGGTGTGATATGTTTGTGTGAAATTGATCACGTAAGGGGCAATAACTTTTATTTGAGTAGAGTTAGGAACCTGAACTTTAGGGTTCCGTACCCGAAGGGTATCCAAAAGACCCTATTACTAAGCCTTCACTGTCTATTGCTTCAGCCGCGACGGTATATGTATATGGATTTGCAAAAGACAATTAATATATCAACAAAACTATTGCTCAAATATTCATGATCATATCATCTCCTGAAACATTTCTGTTTGCTTCGCAATGGCATCTACCACAACGTCGTACCAGTTTACAGTTTCCTTGGAGGATTCTGCCTTTAGCTGGTTGCGGTATTGCTCTGGGTACACTGGTGTGGCTGATTGTCGCCGCAGCAACAGTTTCTCCTCGAGGTAGATCTGCGGCCTCATGGTCTCCACTGTGCATCGCGTCCACGTGAAAAGTATTATTTTCTCCTATTTGCTTCAGGCGGAGACGCAGCGATCGTCGTAACAGCCACTTTACAATACGCGCTGATATGAACGTTATTTCAATGTTGTTTCTGTCAATTTTTGTACTGACATATATCGAGTTGCTAATTTAGTGTAGGCATGCACTTTAATATCTGAACTCGTTATTAAGCAAAAGACGCTCGACACACGGACAGGCAAACAACAAAGGATCCTAAAAAAGAACTTAAATCACGCACAGTGTGCGACTTATACAAAAATATTCATGATGCTTTGAATTTAGATTGAGTATAGTTTAATTGATGAAGTTGCATTCAGAATATGTGTGTCACGCGTGCTGTGTGGTGCGGTGGGAGCCGGGGGCGGGGGGCGGCGCGCGTGCACATCGGGGTCGCGTTGTATATGGGTCTAGATCTGGAACATGGGGTCAATATAAAGTAACAGATGTGACGACACGACTCGCCGCTCCATTCATATCAATTTAACTGTTATTAGAATCTTTGTTCAATATCAAGCTAATAGCCATGATGCGCAAAAATGGGTCGATGCCTGTTCTATTGGCGGTAAACAAAACACTACTCCAAAGTAGCTCCCGGGCTACAATTGGCTTCCTGAGTGTCCGCAACGAGAGCTTCGGTACGCGGATGTTGATTCGTTTGATGCGGTTGACTCTGTTACCTGTTCCCAAGAAAGATTTGGGCTTTGTTTACTCTCAAGAATGTATGTTGAGAGGGCATCTCGTGGGTCTCCACACAAGAGGGTCTTTCACAAGTTTCATTTTAATTGTATATTTTAGTTTCGTTTGTACAAGATTATCTGTGAACACTGAACCTTTTTTGTTTACGCGCGCTTTCATTGTCAACTCGGGTTTTCTAACCAAATTTGTAAAGTCTATTGCGTTTGAGCTATCGGGAGCAAATGGTGATAAAACAAGTCAAAAACGATCTAAGGCAGTGTTTCCTTTAGCGCAAATAGAGAAGCAGCAAAAAGCTATTGTCTCAATAATGCCGTGTGAACAAAACCATAAATTTGATGTAGAATTGCAATTCTCAATCCCAGCATTCCCAGTTAATGTGTACGTAGCGGCGACATGTATTTTAAATAGATATGTATCGGTGCATGTGACGGGGCCAATAGAAGGATATATTGCAGTTGGGTGATTGCACCATGGTCATGTAACAAAGTCGGCAGTGCGAGTGCCGGTGCCGGACAAGTGGACGAGTTGCCCAGATGCGAGGTGAAGTCATCGCGTGTTGATGAGTAAGGCAGGCGGCCGATATCGAATTACCGACCGACGGCGTTGGCTACTTGCATTATCTATCTATACTTGTAAATATGTCGTGTCTGTACATTGATTATATTTATTTAAATTTCGAATGAAATGAAGTATTTATTCGTATTGTACTGAAGCAATAACTACTATTTTAAAAGTATTGTTTATACATACATAGGTACACCCACGTCTGTCTCCCAGAGGGGTAGGCAGATAGATACTACAGATTCCTGACACGCCTCCCTTGCTTCTACATCCATCAAACTAGTCACACGAGCTCTTCTATTTTTTTTGTCTCTGCATTTGTATTTGTTTAGTTTTAACTCGAGAAGCCCTCAGTGGATTAGGATGCGGTTTTCTTCACTATCGTCGCAGTGATCTGGGTCAACAAGTAGTCTACAAGGGGTGTTGATAAAATAATGTCCAAGCCGAAAACCGGGCAGAGATTGAATAAACGCGGGCGGAACCGCGGACGAAATGTTTTTATAGTTGGTGTTTTAATATCAATGTGCTTAGGTGATAATTACTCTAACGCCATAATAGGCAAGATGACTAAAAAAAAATATTATTCCGTCAGTTAGATAGATCATCAGAAAATATTGGACACGTATTTTTTCTTTTTTCAATTAAACAAACAATGATGAAGATATAGCCCGCTGAAGTTCCGCGTGACGTCACATCTAGGTACAATTTTACTTAGAAGTGACGTCATTTTCCTCCACTCCCAAACTAGGACGCGCTTTATCTCTGTCATTTTTTGTTTGATTAACAAAATAAAAAATACGTGTCCAATATTTTTTGATAATCTAAATGACGGACTAAATAGAATAATATTTTGTTTACCCTGTGTACAAGCCTATTGTGTGAGCTGGAGTCTAGCTCGTCTAGCTGCTAGACGAGCTGGAGTCTAGCTCGTCTAGCTGCTAGACGAAACGTTATCTAAGTCGATGGTCAGCTCAGCACTCGTGTTCGCACCTCGCTCTGCCTGTGGCGGCCCACCGACTCGTCCAGTTTGTATATCTATTAGTTACGACATTCGCAAGATCTCGACGGATAAACTTGAGAAAACCTTGACAACCCCTCACGGGGCACCGATCGGGACCAAATGTTCTACCTTTAGTTTATTTCAAGTAGGTATACATAAAAGTTTATTATGGATTTTAAAAGATTTTTGTTCAGATGTTTATGTTTTCATATATTGAGTAAATAATAATCCCACTAATATTATAGGTATAAATGCGAAAGTTTGGATGTACGGATGGATGGATGGATATAATATATGCTTGTTACTCTTTCATGCCGTAACTAACTACTGAACCGATTAGGCTGAAATTTTGCATAAATGTAGTTCTAGACCTGGAATAGGACATAGGTTTCTATAGAAAAGTGATGTGTCACCCTTTACCGCCAAACTTTGCACAAATAATTTTCTAGATGTAGAATAGGACAAAAACTACTTTTTATCCCATAAATCAGTTTCCACGGAAAAGCTATAAAAGAGACATAAAAAAGGGAAACACAGAGGCACGTAACACACACACTTCATCAGCTGTGTTTAGTGCACGTAATAGTCGGAATAATATTGACAGATTTTATACGAGTACACAAAAACGAATTCAACGCGGGCGAAGCGGCGGGCAAAAGCTAGTGTCAAATAAGATAAATTCGATATTTTCTAAAGTCCAGTCACTCGATCCTCGTCCACTGACCTACTGTAGTCCAGCAGCACACGCTCGGTGGACTGAGCGACTCCTGTTCTCTATGTAATAGTCAATACCCGGTTAGTTCGGACAGAAATAGCAAGTTTATAGCGCCGCATGTAACGAGCAACGAACCCTCAGCTTACACGAGCCGGCCACATGCGCACGCGCACACGGCCCGCCTCCGTCATCTCGGTATTTTAGTTAGTTCGTTAGTAGGTCAGGACGTAACCTAACTATACTATACTATCTAATATTGTGTATCCTTACTGACTCTAAATGCGCTCGGTGCCCTGCACCTCTGATCGAGCTCGATACGGTGCTCTGTCTCACTCTGCTGACCTAACTAAAGTATGGTCTGGTCGATATGGTCTCCCATGCTGGTTAGGTACCCTGGACAGTTAAAGTAAGATGCAACTAAATGACCAATCCATCACTTCGGCCGTGGCTTGTCGGTGGAATGGTTACTCCACATTGTAGGTACTCTCCGGGCAAGCGCCCTTCATCCTACTGTAGGTCTCGTCAACGCTGGTACACATTGTAACTTCAACTTACTGCCATCACGTGGTAAAGGTACTCGTGTCGACTGTCCAGTCGCGCGCCTGTGTGACGGCAGACTCTTACCTAGAACCCGGGTTCCTGTTCCAAGTCCCGCTGGTCGAGCATGCATGAGCTTATCGGAATTGATGGACAGACTACTTGTTTACTTGCCACTTGTTCAACGGTCAAGGCGTGTATTTGTGTCTTGTGTCGGAAGTTCGGCAACGGTGGGTGCAGTGATAATCCACACTCAGAGCAGGGCTGTATGTGGTGGTGTTTTGTTCCAGAAGAGGTGAAGATGAAGGGTCGTCTATTGCTGGTGGGCGCGCTGCTCGCCGCGGTCTGCATCCTGCACGTCGACGCTGAGGTTAGTGGAGGAGACGCACAGGTGTAGCGTACTCTTAGCTCCTTGGCCACTGCCCCCGAAGGAGTTACTGTATCACACCTTTATAACTTGAGTTACAAGATTACTCATTTCCTGACCGGTTTCGCCTTTCTCCAAAGAATTATTAGTTAATTATTAGCTAAAATAAACACCGTGTTGTCAGTAAATTATTATTATTTATTTGATTGAAAAGTAATATGTATATTACAGCATAATACTAAAAAGTTACACAGTTCATTATACAAAGAAAAATTACACATTTGTCAAAAATTCAGATATAAACAGAGAAGAAACAAAAGCGTAAAGTTTGTGTATAGGTGGTAAAATTCCACTTTTTTGTATTTCATATTAGTGGAATTACTCGATCTATAAAAAACTCAAATAAAATATAAAATATTGGATTACATCTTCTGTCAACCCAATTCAATTACAGTTTTTTTTTTCGGATTTTGTTAGTTGAAAGCTTATTTATGTAAGTAAGTATATAACATATAATACTATAAAAATATTCGTCACTTAACATGTCCAAAATAAAAATAAAAAACTCACAGAAGTTTTCATTTTAGGCATTTTTACCAAATTTTTCTTTCGTACGACCTCGAAACAACTTTTTTTTTTTAGGCTTACATGGCAATTAACAAAAAAATCATGGCTATATATTTTTCTTCTATACATTTTGTAAAACTTTGAATCAAATCCGCGGGCGGAAGACAAAGCCCAATTTATATTTTTTTTATTTTAAGTATTTGCTCTTTTTGTAGATTGCTTTAGAGTAAAAGGGCAATTTCGGGCCACCTGTATATGACAAGAAGCGATATGACGAACGTTTGTGGTTGGCTACAGAAGCACCGGCGACGCCATCGGCGCCTGCGCACCACGACCACGGCGGTGCCCTTCCTCCCCGACTCACTCCCGCATCCCGCTGACAACAATGACGAGGTACTAATCTATACTTATTCTTCTTGATTAAAAACACTTGTACTAGTTTCACTGAATATATTTATGTATACATATATCTCTCCCGACCGGTTTCGGATATTACACCATTTTCAAGGGATGTTCAAACAATTAGATTTACATTTTACGTACAGCCACCAAGTTTCACCAAAAGCCGACAATCGCAAGTATAAATTTTATACTTATTCTTATTTTACTGGTCCCTAAATTAAATATACTCCTCATCATTACATTTCAAAACATACTAGTATAAGTATGGATTGATGGGTAAGAATATTGCCGCAGGGATTAGAACATCACTGATGATGATTCGTTAAGCGGAGAAACACGTGTCCGTTACTTAACATGTTTTTATATAATATTCGTATTGTCAGCATGTATGTACCTAAATCTATGCGCAAGAACTGGATTACCTGAAAATTTGTAAATAAATGTTTACATATCCATACACGTCTATATTGTTAATGAATATAACATAAAGGCTTGATATACATATAGTCCCTGAAAAGCCAAATACTAGATACAGTACAATTTTACCCAATATACAGGATTAACCAAACGAATGCCCCCTGGATGGAAAGTACCTTAAATATTAAAGAAAGCAAATTATACTTTAAGGAACCTTTATTTTATTTTAAGGATAAAGAAAACTGCATACAAAGGATTTAAAAAATCACCTGGATAAACCGGGAATCGAACCAGACAAATGTGAAACAATAACCTGTATTTTTATGATACCGATCGAAAGGGTCAAACATGAAAAAAATTCTTTTGAGCAACATCTCGTAGTATCGTAAATTAAAGGAAAACCATGAAATTTTACGTTTTAATAACAAGACTTTTTAACGATATCCCAAAATTAAATATTGTTAGAAGTACGAAAATGATGCAGGAAAAACATTATTCATTTTCCTGAACAACATTTTACAATTACATTCTGATTTGTTCATTTACTGTATCGATGTGTCATCTTAAAATGTTGTTCAGTAAAAAGAATAGTTAATTCGTTTTTCCTGCGTCTTTTCCGTACTTCAAACAATATTGAATTTTGGGATACTTTTAAGGGTTTTGTTATGCAAATATAAAATATAATGGTCTTTGTTTAATTTACGATACTATGTTACTAAAAAGAATTAGGTTCTTATGCTTGAGCCTTTCGACGGGTATCATGAAAATACAGGATGTTTTTTTTTACAAATTTATCCGGTTGGATACCCGGTTTAGGCAGGTGATTTTTTTTTTATTTTCTTTTGCAGTTTTCCTTAACTTAAAAAATAAAATAAAGGTTCCTTTAAGTAAAATCTTTCATATTTACGGTACTTTCCCTCCAGGGGGCATTCGTTTGGTTCAGCCTGTATAAGTCCAGTTGGCAGTTTTGGTTTGCACAGAAAAGCGCGGACCGGTTTCCGACAGTAGTTGAACGTGTCAACACTAAACAATATATAAGGCGACTTTCGTTTATGTGGCCAATTTCATACTGGACACTCGGTAAGTGGTCAGGACCAAGGTTCTATGACCCTGTTTGCCAAGTACGATAAATATTTTTGTGTGCCTCAATACTAGTTCAAGAACAACCTCGATTCAAATATGGAGTCGAAATTACATTTTGCGTATTTCACAGAAAGGTTAATTGTATTTAATCTCCAGTATGAATTTGACTGTACAAACGAAAGTCACCTTGTTTAATGATTAAGTTAATTTGCAAGATTAAATGGTCGAGTATTGCTTGCTATGCATTTATAGCTCTGTCTCGCTGAAATGGTTCGTAAACTGTCGAAACATAGAACAGCTGTCAGAGGTAAATAAACTGCGAACGATTTGTATGTGTTTTGTTGTTGGGGTTATACCAGTATTTGTCAAATATGGTACGGTCGGGGTCCACTCGTAGTGTTAAAGGAAACCGTCCGGGTTGAGAGTTGTAGAAACACTCATTTATTGTATAAACTTATGCAGTAAAATGATGATGGAATCCAAAAGGACAAGATGCAATACTACAACGCATGTTTAACATTCGCTTTATCTGAAAAGTAACTATTGGCAGATCTAAGTTTCTGGCGCTACTTACATACGTCTCCCGCGGAGGTACATCGCCCGAACTTTACACTTATTGTGTACTCGCTTAACCGAATAAAAATCTCATGTTCCATACAGTTTGGTCAAGTAGCTTTTTCTGTGGAAAAGTTGAATTTTTGTCGTTTTTAGGGTTCCGTACCTCAAGAGGAAAAAACGGAGCCTTTATAGGAACACCTTGTTGTCCGTCTGTCTGTTAAATAAGTCTGTCGGGAACGCGTGGAGGTATGGAGTTGAAATTAAAACCATATACTCAGGTTTACAGTCCCTTGAAGCTGTGAAAAAATCATTCTAAGTAAACGTAAAAAAACGTACGGCCGTTTTTGCCACAAAAAACGTATTCTTCGACACTCAAGGGAATTGAAATTTATAGGGTATTTCCCGTTGACCCAGAACTATGTTTGGCAAGTAATACCGTCTTATACCACAAGTAAGGGAAAATCTGAATACTATACATTTGTAAGTCACTCACTAGTGTACCGGCCCAAACTGTCCGATCCCCCCACGGCAGCAGCTACATTGAACGTGTTGCATGTCTCAGAGCGAGGAGGCGGCAGGCGACAGTCCGGAGGGCGAGCACCTGGAGCTCGGCGCCGCGGAGATGCTGGACGAGCGCCGTTTCCAGGAGGCGGAGCGCGCGCGCGCCAACGAGATACCCGACGGCGACACGCAGATACTAGAGGGTGAGTGCCAGGACTGCTGCTGGCCCCTCTCCATCTCTGTGGTCGACCAGTAACCCTATGGCTCACCACTGCCACGCTGTACATAATCCTCACATGGTGGAACATGGGTCAATTTAACGAAACTGATCCACACAATCCGTGTTTCAAAGTTCGCACCATTAATTCATTTCATCTAGCTCTGACATAGGAAACTTCTTTCATCTGGTCGCTTGGTGCACACATGGGACCAACATTTACGGATCAAATCGCAACCAACCTCTCCGCCTTAATCTCCTTGGTTTACAAAGAGACTAGTTTTGTGATTTGTAGTAGGCACACAAGACAAACCAACATTGAAACAAACATAACGCCACCTAGTTCAATATAGGTGCATCAAGTTAGTAGCAACAAAACCATTCTTTTCTTTATTATATCTCTCAAAAACAACAACATCAAACAGTCATCAGAACGCGCTACAATTAGATAAAGACACAGCAAAACATCCTTTCAATAAAAAACTTTTGTTTTTCTTTTACAATATGATAGCATCCACCGAATAATTCGGTCGATATCATCGTTTTCATTTTCAATGCAACTTATGCTGCGCCCAAAAAAGCTCGAAATATATCTTGCTTTAATTTATTTATCGGCATATTTTAATTAATATTACTTTTCTGTAATAAAATATTTGAAATTTTCGCACAATATAGGTACAGTTTAATAAAAATATATAATTACAAGACGCGTATGTACTTTGTATTGAGTATGTGATATTGTTGTGCAGATCCGTGCCTGCGCGTGCACTGCAGCGCGGGCCGCGTGTGCGAGATCGACGAGCAGGGCGAGGCGGTGTGCAGCTGCATCAAGGAGTGCCCCTACGAGACCGACCATCGCAGGAAGGTATACCACCTGCACTGAGAGGTAGTAGTTGTAAGAAGACCGCGTGCCGTGATAATGAAACAACGTTCTCGTCCAGGTGTGCACGAACCACAACGAGACGTGGTCGTCGGACTGCGAGGTGTACCGGCAGCGCTGCTTGTGCCTGGAGGGGTCGGATCAGTGCCGCGGCGCGCAGTACCACCATGTGCAGATCGAGTACTACGGCATGTGCCGCGAGATGCCGGTACGTACGGCGGCGACGCTCGCGCTTCTACGTGCGAGCTGCTGTACTACACACCGTTAACTGTTGCAGGAGTGCACCGAGAGCGAGATGTCGGACTTCCCGCGGCGCATGCGCGACTGGCTGTTCAACATAATGCGCGACATGGCGGAGCGGCACGAGCTGACGCAGCACTACATGGCCATGGAGCGCGAGGCCGAGAGCAACCTGACGCGCCGCTGGGCCAACGCCGCCATCTGGAAGTGGTGCGACCTGGACGCGCACGACAATGACCGGTCCGTTTCGCGGCACGAGCTGTTCCCGATCCGCGCGCCGCTCATGTCGCTGGAGCACTGCATCGCGCCCTTCCTCGACAAGTGCGACGCGGACGACGACCACCGCATCCGGCTCGCCGAGTGGGGCCAGTGCCTCGAGCTGGACGAGGTATGAGCTGCATGCACACACACTACACTACTAACACGCTTTAAACTTGTCTTTGCTAGCTATTGTCGCGTAATTATTTATTCAAAGATAAGAAAAATGGTCATAAGTGCCTATAATAACAAGAGCAACCACCTTCATGTTTTATTTACAATTTACGACACTAATGACTGTGATTTTGCTATGAACTACCTTATAAGAGAAATAAAAACAGCAATTGATCAAAACTCTAATTCAGTTTCCCTACCTCGACGTAAAAAGATTATTAAGCCATGGATTACACCAGGTCTTTTACGTTGTATGCGAAACAGAGACAAGCTACACAGAAAATCAAAAAATGCTCCGGAAAATATAACATCGAAAACAACCTACACTCGTTACAGGAACTTTTGTAACTCCATTTAAAAAAAAGTGAAGCGGAGCTACGAAAGGGACCTGGTTCAGAAGGCAGGAAAAGACACTATAAAAGATATTACCAATACGTGTAGGAATACCTCTTACCCTAAGGAATTACTGTCATTGTGTTCCAGTCCTCAAGATTCTGTTAACGAAATAAATCAATTTTTTGCGAATGTTGGTAAATCGCTAGCAGAAAATATATCATCCTCCCTACCTTGTTCCAAAGGTGATCTATACACCAAACGAAATGTTGACTCATTTGTACTAACCCATACAGATGAAGATGAAGTTGTACGTCACATCTTAACCCTGAAAAATGTTTCTTTCGTAGGCTGGGACAACATATCCAACACCTTGCTTAAAGAAAATAAAGATATAACTAACCTGGACAAAGGAAATAAATGTATATCAATTTTCCTCGAGACGAGTGGGCCTTCGGATAAATTTGGATAAGACTAAGGTCATGTCCAACTGTCACGTCATCCAAGGGCCAATAACCGTCGACAATGTCAGCATTGAAGTTGTTCAAAAATATGTTTATCTGGGTCAAGTCATACAGCTGGATAAAAACAACTTCGACGCCGAGGCTGACAGAAGAATATGCTTGGGTTGGGCAGCATTCGGAAAGTTGCGTCACATATTTACGTCGTCAATACCGCAGTGCTTAAAGGCTAAGGTGTTCAACCAGTGCGTCCTTCCTGTGATGACGTATGGCGCTGAGACGTGGTCTCTTACAAAGGGTCTGATCCACCGGTTTAAGGTCGCTCAGCGAGCTATGAAGCGGGCTATGCTTGGGGTATCTCTGATGGATAGAATCCGAAATGAGGAGATCCGTCGGAGATCTAAAGTAACCGACATAGCCTGCAGAATCAGTAAGTTGAAGTGGCAGTGGGCAGGCCATATTTGTCGCCGACATGATGGCCGTTGGGGCCGAAAGGCTTTAGAATGGAGACCACGTACAGCAAAGCGTAGTATAGGACGACCTCGTGCCCGCTGGACCGACGACCTGAAAGACGTTGCGGGGGGCGGCTGGATGAGGAGGACGGAGGACCGACATGAGTGGCGAAATTTGGGAAAGGCCTATGTCCAGCAGTGGACGAACACGGGCTGATGGATGGATGGATGGAATTTTCCTAGATCTATCCAAAGCGTTTGATACGGTCTCTGTCCCCATTCTCATACAAAACTTGAAACTATTGGCGTCAGAGGTATACAGTTAAGACTTCTAACAGACTACTTGTCCAATAGATCCCTGTATGTTAGATTGGGTCCTCACACTAGTATTGACCTTCCAATAACTTACGGAGTACCACAAGGCAGCATTCTTGGTCCAACTCTTTTTCTCGTTTACATTAACGATCTCCTAAGTCTCAACTCTTTTCATGGAAAAGTCATTTCTTATGCAGATGATACTGCACTCACTTTCGTTGCCAAGACATGGAAAGAGGCCTATGAATCTGCCCAAGTTGGTTTTAACATGATCCAAAGATGGCTTCATGATAACGTCCTCACCCTAAATACGGATAAAACTATTTATTGCTTTCTCAATACGCAATACTTCTTCTCGGGACGATTTTAAATTGATGTGCAATCATAGCTGCTATTTTTCTCCTGGGTCGGTTTGTAATAGTCTTTGTAAACCCTTAGTTCAGTCTAAAACAATTAAATATTTGGGCATAGTATTGGACGATAATGTCAACTTCAAACAACACATCGAAACAATGAGTAACAGAACTCGTAAACTAATTTACGTATTTAAGACTTTTAGACATGTAATTGAGCCTAATCACCTGAAAGAAATATATTTTGCTCTATGTCAGTCACTAATCACTTACTGCATATCTTTATGGGGTGGCGTACCAAAAACGACGCTTAAGCCATTAGAAGTTGCACAAAGAGCCATTTTAAAAGTGTGTACTTTTAAACCTTATATCTACTCAACTGAGCTCCTTTACAAATATTGTGAAGTATTAACTGTGCGGCAGCTCTTTTTGCTTAGCATTGTAATGAAACAACATAGTGAGTTTAATAGTATCATCTAACTAGGCGAAGAAAATATGCAGTGTATGATCGAAATATGGCAATCTCAATGAAAACCTCTTTTATTCGGAGATATTACCCCTTCCTAGGTCCTTACCTATACAATAAAGTTAATAAAATACTGAATATTTATACCTTGACCAGGAGAGAATCAAAAAAGGTTTTGACAAATTGGCTCCAAAAAATATCCTACAATGAAACAGAAAAAATATTAACCGTTGTGAAATAAAATTGTAATTCTTTGAATTTTTATAACTAAATTTTTGTTACGCCTAATTGAAGACTCTTTATTTACTTAAGGCTACATTTATTTATCGATGTATAAATGTTATAAATGTATGAATAAATACAAATTATAATGTATATATTTTAACCTCCATAATATTTATATATTTAACAGTCAGTCACTTCACTACACATACTATTCACCCTCTCACACACACTCACGTACATCTTCATTTCACACACAGAGAGGACTGAACATGGTGTATTATTTATAATTTACATCCTTTTTCTATTTTGTTAACATTTGATTATATCCCTTGTTATCCTTGCACGCCTGAATTGTTTTTAAAATGGGCTTTGTAATATAACTATATAGGTATCTGAGGATAGAGGCGCTGTATGCTGAAATACAGGCTAACAACCTACTCAGCAGCAGATGCTACATATGTGATACACAAAAATATGTTTGATAAGCAGAGTTCTTTCTATATGTATAACCTGTGTTATGTACATTTTTTGGAATCAAATAAATTTATTTATTATTATTATTATATATTAGGCTACGCGCTAGCTCATGTCTTCTGTGCAGTAGTACGTCCCATAAGTTTTGTTGTGGGTCTTTGTTAAGAGGCATCTTACACTTTCCTGAAGTAATCTCAATTTTCAAGCGCCTAATTTATCATCTTAGGAAAGATTTTTATACTGTTTAATACGTGATAAACATAGACCAATCTTTCGTATTGTGTGTTAATTTACCACAATTCCAAATACTACTTTGTATTTTTTGTAGTGATCAATCTCCCACACCTCGTTTACGAAAAACTGATCACATTGTCAACTTTAAGGATCTAATTCTGTGTATAAATTTCAATAAATTTGCTAAAAAAAAATACCAGTACATCAGACATATAAATTTGTTGTGACATCATTTACCAGAATATGTATAAATAATCACATTATCCCCAAAAAAATAAAAGAATTCCGTCAATTTTCCCAATTAATGTAGCCAGTATACAACGAGTTTTTGTATTGAATACAGCTTATTTTACATTCAAAATTGCATTTCAAAATAGCCTATGACTTTTATCAATTGTATTCTGTAATTTTGTTGACATTCCTTTTATTTAATTAGACTCAAAAACATCATTATCTTTACTCCAAATTCCAATAAATTACGATGCACAAACGCGCACCGATCAGTACGGCGCGAGCGCTCAATCAGGTAGGATCTATGTCAGTTTTTTCCCGCCATACTGCGTCTCGACTCTCTGTACGCGATACTCGTATACGATCGCAGAGTTTTGATCATTGATCGACACTTTTTCGTACTTCAATTTTGTTTGTTGTCAAAAATAATAGTATTTATTTCGGAATATTTATAATCTTATATTTTGGTGTTAGTTTTAATGTATGTTTATTTGCTGTATGGACTGGTTCGGATTTTCCGCTGAAAGTCGTAAGGATACTCAGAGATGATGTTTTTTGGCAGGAAAAATGCTTCCTAAATTGACTCGGTTTTACCATGATTGCGTATTGCAAGAAATCATAGACCCTAGAAAGACAAGATCAATGCCCTTACGGCAAATATATATATATACCTATATATAGAATGAAATTAAATCAACCGACCAAATTCATACTGGAGACTCGGTTAGTGATCAATAACTAGGTTCAGTAATCCTTTTAGCCAATTTCGAAAAACACATTTTTTGCTCCCTTTCTGATTGGACTACAATTACTAGTGCAGGCACTAAGGGGCAAAAAAAATTTTTTTTCGAATTTCACCTGGTGGGTCATTAAACCTTGTTTCTGATGACTAACCGAGTCTCCAGTATGAATTTGGTCGGTTGATTTAATTTCACCCAGTATAGCGTAAAATTAAACCATTTGTTGACTGTGGTACCAATATATTTTTGTTCCAATGTATATAAACACAAATGTACATCTTACGAAACTTTTAATTTATTTTTAAACCTTGACAGAAATGATCCTCACACATTAATTTCACTAGCCCTTCACTCCCACATCCTCACCTTGTAGGTAATACCTACACCTACACAATAGGGTAAAAAAGAACCGCGTCCAAATCCATTGAGTGGTTATCGGGTTAAAACGGTACCAAGATTCAAGATTAAAAATGTTTATGCGTAAAATATATAGTATAATAAATTATACAAATGCATAAAATAAAGTCTTATTGGAATAAGAATATTATTATACATAATGCAATTAATGAATAAGTTGATAAATAAACTGAATAGACCATAAATAAATATAATGCCTAACCAAATATATACTAACATAAGTAAAAAATTAAAACATTGTAAGTATATACCTACATAATGCAATGAATAAATACATAAGTTAAGTTAAAGACAGGCCGACAAAAATAAAAAAAATAGTACAGTAATAAATACTAACAAACAACCCACTTTATTTTAAATTTTGAAAAATCATAATATTTATAAAATATGCAAACATCAATACGTCTAGGTCGCGCTATTCGCAACATCGTCGCATCGTGCTCGAGGGTCATGAGAGGTCACGCAGCGTATTTACCGAAACTTCGATAGTGTCATTTTGTGGACTGGCTCTTAAACACCAATATGAGTATTAAAAAATATTTCGTCACATGGTCCAGATCATCGTGCTCGTTTGGTTGCCATATTTAAAAAAGGCCGCCAAATTGTTAAATTATATGTCAAACTATATCTTGGTATCCAATGGTACAATTTTTTTTTTAACTTATTTTATTCCTTTTGTCATGTCAAGACAAACAAATTTGGTTATTACATATTTTTTGCTAAATCGAGTAGTTGTTGGGAGGATACGTACTAAGGTTTTAATATTTTCAGTTCATAAAGGAATTGAGTTTGTGTGTGTGGAGGAGAAAACCAACTGGAGTGGAGCCGTGCACTAATTTCTATGCAAAAAAGTCTGTCATTTTCGGTGGGCGACGAGGTAGTATCGCGATGCACGCACACTACAAAATACTCAACACTAGCTTAAACTATACGCACACAATCACATTCACACACAGGGACATCTATCGTTTTTATATAACCGGTAAGCCCGCCGGGCTCAGACCTTTAGCAGAGGGGTTCGTCCGAGACTCATTGCTTTTTTATTGTACTTACAATGGAATGCAACATTTAAAAAAAATACAAAATGTTGCATTAAATTGTAACTACAATAAAAAGCAATGAGTATTGTCTCGATTCCCTCGTGAACTGAAAATATTAAAAACCTTAGTACATCTCAACAATTACTCGATTTAACAAAAAATGTTAAATATCAACACCATATTGGATCGGACGGATTGTGCAGTTGTGCGGCACTGGAACTTCATACATATGAGCTCCAGAGCTCTAATGTTTAATGTAAATGAATATTTAAATTGTTAATATGTGTATTAATATGGTTTTAAGCATTTCTGTTACTAACAAATTATGAACTTGGTCTGAATTAAAATTATATTATTATTATTATTATAACAAATTTTGTTTGCCTTTACAAAAGGAGTAAAATAACCTTTAAAAAATTTAAATCAGGCCACTGAATACCGAGATATATTTTAACAAATAATCAACCAATTTGGCGGCCATTTTTTAATATGGCGACCAAGCGACCATGATCTGGACCAAGTGACCAATTTTTAAAAATACTTCTATAGGTGTTTAACAAAGGCCCGCAACAAAACTTAGAGGACATATAACGCACACGAGACATGGGCTAGCGCCCAGACTATATAACTGTTGATCCATCAACGCCCAGACCGAGCGGCTGAACCTAAGAACATAAAACTTGTCCTGTAGCTTCCGTGTATGATCTAGACATGTGCTGAGAAGGTATTTTTGGAAATCCCCACTGGATCGGGAGAAACGGAATATTTTGTTGACGTAACAACGAGCCGTTTGATTTATTTGCCGTGTTTAAAAAATTTAATAATTTGTTCCAGTACGAGCTTGAAGACCGCTGCGACGAGTTCACAGAGGAAGCCGCGTGATCGAGCGTCTGTGTACACAAACACACACACACGCGCGCGTGCACCACTACATGTAACGGTGCTACTCTCCACTATCGCACTTGTAGTTGTAATTAATGTGTAATACTGTACATAATAAACAATACAAGGTACTTTGATATGCTTTATTTAACCGCCAAATGGCCGGTTCCGTACGGAGCTTTTATTTGAATACGCACCTTTGCGCCGGTCTCAGGTCCGTGGCTCGGTGTGTCACGGGAGTCTACATTACACCACTGTATGGCTAAGCTCTACACACCCGTCACATGATATTTTGTTATCATTGATTAATGCGTGGCATTTGTTATAATCATCATTATTGAACATTCTTTGTGAAATACCTATGTCTATTTAATTTTCATTTTATTTAAATATGTAGTTAAGTACATGAAAATCTGAATATTTGATAATAAGGAAGCTGTGATCAAACTGCCAAATCCTCTTACTATGTTTCAACTAAAATAAATAAATAATATTTTTCGCTTGTTTCATTCAGTTGAAAAGATTTTAAAGCGGTAACCGATTGATATTACCTTTTTTGATGCAACAACGTTGCACTGCACGGAGTGGCAACGCGTGCGTAGTCCTGTACTCAGAGGGTGCCGAATTGTATATTTTAGCGCTTTGTGTTTTACACATTTAATTGGCTAAAACGTACGCAAGTCTATCTGCCGTGAACTGGTTACTCTCGACAAGACTTCCTCTGTAAAGAACCTGTTCAATGGTACTTGTTGAAATGTTCTCACAACATAAACAACAACCCCGAGGAGGTGTATCGGAGATATTTGCTGGGGATTGTGATTGTGACTGCTGTAATAGACCCTTCACCGAGCGAGCGCTATATCGTCGCACTGAAGGTAAGAACACGCCTCACATTGGTGCTTGCTCGAGCGGCAGGATTGTTTTCAGTGTTTTTGCGGTTTGGTGGTACCTACAACAACAACAGGAATTGCCGTCCTGGCTAAGTTTTGCGATGACTTGATATTTTTGTGGACGTATCCCTTTATCTCATTTACTGTGGTGAGAGCATATACTGGCAGGCCGATTCTCATGGAGTGATCTCAATAACATAAACAAGTGTGAGTCAGACTCGCCCAGCGACGGTTCCGTTAAAGACTATATTTTTTTATGATTTAATTACAAATGTATGGTTTTCAGATTTTTCCCTATACTTGTAGTATAAATAAGACGGTATTAGGTACTTGCCAAATTTCATAGTTCTAGGTCAACGGAAAATACCCTATAAATTTTGATTCCTTGATAGTATCGAAATATGCGTTTTTTGCGGCATAAATGGCCTTATCTTTTTTACGTTAACTTGGAAGTTTGATTTTTTCACAGCTGGAACGAAACCCTAAAAATCGAGTGTGTTAAGGTGGTTAAACCGAATCCCGGTGCAAAATGCACATTATAATATTGTTTTCCTTACTCTTGAATAAAAAGTATGCAAAAATCGCGTTTAAAAGCAATTAGCGGAAATTTATTAGTAATAATTAAGGTCTTACACTCAAATTCTATCATTCAATGATTCATATTTTGATTGCATTCGATTGACAAACTTAAAGGCGTATTTGACGTTGTAATTGGATGTAATCAAAATTTAAGACATAAAATAACATACTTACCTAATTTTAATGCGAGAACCCTACTGTTAGTAATCAATTTTGTGTTGTGCTCTGGGTGATTTCACAAAGATAGCCATGTACATAGTATGTTATGTATGTGTTTAGTTTATAAGTTGAATGGTTTTTTTTAATTTTCAAATTGATGTTTTTTAATCGCATTCTATTGCATTAGGCTTGGCCTGTAACGATAGATGTAAGTTTAGAAGAAATAAAAAAAAATGAAAATTTTCCGCTATTTGTTTCAAAGCGCAATTTTTGCATACTTAAAAAAAAGAAAAATATATAATTTATTCAAAAGTAAGGAAAACAATATTATTATATGCATTTTGCACCGGGATTCGGTTTAACCACCTTAAGCACAAAACAGAGTTTTTAATCAAAACGTAGTGAGGGTAAAAAATTTGACTAGCCCAATTCTTAAATTTCCTGCAATGAGTTTTTTAAGCTATACTTTTTTGTATTTTAGTGCAAGAACCATACAAATAATATAAGCGGTTTCCAAGAAACAGCCAATTTTATTCTAAACACAGCTTGACTTTGGGAAATATTTTCAAGGTGTTTTTATAGGCGAGAATAATTTCCTGCAATGAGATTGTTTCTTATACTTTAAATAATGACATATTTTTTTCATAATTTTTATGAAAGCCGTCTAAGAGAAATAACTTCATCAATGGGAGTAATTTTCGGATGACGCTGGGAACACTGGCCTTAAAGGGGAATAACTTTCTTCCGCGTTGAATTAGAAGCCTGATTTTTAAAGAGTAGAAGCTTGATTTATTTACAAAGCCTTTTCCAAGGCGATGTAACAGCCCAAAAAGCGATAGAGAAAAATTGGCTCGATCGAAAAAAATTGCAAAGTAAAGGTGATTAACAATGAGTACTGTTTTAAACATGTAAACCTATTATCTAAACGATTGCACAGCGATTTTTTTTTAAACACATTTGTGTGAATTTATATTAAATTGTATTCCTTGAAAAACAGCATTATCCATTCTCTTCTTGATTTACCGCTCTGCTCAGACGCGCGCTTTTTCAGATACCTATGCTTATCTCTTTCGTTGTGCGATCGACCTAAGCTACTACGCCATAAACCTTTCGAGGGGAAGTAAGTTGGAACCCCCCGCCGAAACCCCTCCCCCGTGACGCAAGCACAATGCAAAGTAAAATAAATTATGTATTTTAGTATAGGTAGTACCTACTTCAAATTCAAAGTTCACCAGTGAGCGGGCGATCAAACTGAACGCGGACCAGGGCTCAGGGCTGCGTTCATTTTTAACGCCCAATGACGCCCACGGCCCCAGCAGTAGCACTGACAGTGACAGCAAGTTATCAGTAGGGATATTCCGATACAAGTAAATACGAGTAAGTACTAGATACTTTCGTTTCGATACCAAGTAACACGGATCGATAACACTTTTTGCTAATTTTGCGGGTTTGTAAGGAACACGAGAAGAATAATTTACGAATAACACAAAAAGGGTCATCATACCTTGTTACTGAGCACTTAACGAGTCTTCAGTAGGAATTTGGCTGCATAAATTAAAGTCACCTTATATAATAAACTATGTTTACTACAGAATATCTGGAATGTGACAGCAGAAATATTTAAAAAAACGTAGTTTCCCGGTACATATAAGTTGGTCTACTAATACAGACCGCGCCAAACTTCTGGTCCCATACATTATAGGGGACCAAAAGTTTGGCGCGTCCTATACTCGTAAATCTGTAAAGCCTACTGAGCTGTGATAGTTTTCCTTTTAAATTAATTATTATATATTAATTCTCTGAATTTTTATCACATTTCTATAAACAACCGTTTAGCCAGAAGGGGGGAGGGATGCTCCACACTAACTAAAATTTTCACTTTAAAGCTTAATATTTCACCAACGGATCCCTAAATCGAAAAATGGTTCTCACACACCCACAATGTTTTTGAACGGCCTATCCAACGATACCCCCTACTATGGGATAGACGAGAAAAAAAACATCCCCAGTTTACGTGCATGAAGGGACCTATAAAAAAATTTTTTTTCAATATTTTATTTTACCATTTTGTCGGCGTGAGTAATATTTATATCCATGCCAAATTACAGCTTTCTAGTACTAATAGTCTCTGCGCTAAGCCGCGGACAGACAGACATGGCGAAACTATAAGGGTTCCTTGTTGGACTCCGGAACCCTAAAAATTGGATCGACAACTTTAACTATACAAAACAAGGTCCAAAATTAGACTTAGATCCGATTTAATCAATTAAGTTTGCAAAGAAGCATGTTGAAACTTAGTAACAAATATGTATGTTCCCCGTATTATTTTTAATAATAATAATAATAATAAATTTATTTATTCCAGACGAGGTCCATATTACATTAATTATATTATACATATAAGAACATTTACAATTAAAAATAGATAATTTATTCTACAGTCTGATTCACTCACAGTTTAATCAGTCTGTAGCCGGCGCCACGCTGCGTGGAGCGGACTGCCGGTCCACTCGTGCACGGCGCGAATCAGTGTATTGGTGGAGGTTCGGAATCGCTCAGCGGCGGCGGCGGCTCTGTGCCGCATGAGGCCGGCCCAGCCGGGCACGCGCCCCTCCACGAACATCGTCGACGCGCTGCACCAGCGCGGCAGTCTGTGCAGTGCACGCCAAGCGTTATTGTACTGCACTCGCATCTGGTTGCATGCAGATTTTGTATAATTACACCATAACTCTGCGGTGTACAGGCTGGTGCAATATGCCATGAAAAGAAGTCGCTTGACGTCATTACTGCAGCGGTTGAAGCGTCTTGCCAGCATATTTCCTTTTACACTGATAGCTCTACGCTGTCGCTCAATATCAGAGTCGTCGTGTAAGTTCGCCTTTATAACATGGCCTAGGTATTTTACATCTTCGACCCTTTCGAGCTTCTGTCCACTCAACCGTAAAGGTGGTGTTTCAGATGGTGAGTTGCTTGAAGAGAAGACCATGTATACGGATTTAGAGGCGTTGTACTGCATATTGTGCTCAATCGCGTACTTTTCACAAATAGCGAGTAGAAGACGCATGGAGGCAGCTGATGGTGTTAATAAGACCATGTCGTCCGCGTAGCTGACGTGGTTGGTACAGACGCCATTTATGGAGCAGCCTACTCCGGCTGCAGTCAGCTCCCGGCTGAGCTCGTCCATGTAGACATTGAACAGGATCGGAGAAGCCGAGCCACCTTGTCTGACGCCGCAGTGCAGCGGGGCCGGCTCTGAATAAGCACCGTTCCAGCGGACGATGTTTCTTTGCTGCTGATGCCATACTGCAAGGGTGGATATGATGTCTTCTGGAACGCCGCGCTGTCGAAGCTTCGTCCACAGAAGGTCATGGGAGACACGATCGAAAGCCTTGCTTAGGTCCAGAAAGCAAGCATAGGTAGACGTGTTTTTACTTTTATAGTAGTGCGCCACTTGTTTGACCACGTAGACCGCACTAGCCGTCGAAGTATTGTTTTTAAAACCCATTTGATAATCTGTGCTTTCCAGATATGATTCGGTTAAAGCAAGTATCGTCTTTTCGAATATTCGTGCCACGATAGGAGCCAGCGCAATTGGTCTGTAGTTGTCAGATGACGACACGTCTTTTAGCCTATTTTTGCAGATAGGAACAATAACTGCTTTAGTTAGAGTCTCAGGCAGGTATCCTAGCGTTATCATGCGAGAAAAAAGTCTAGCAAGGATGGTACATAAAGGCTTTCCAGCGTAGTGTAGGTGTTCAATTGAGAGTCCATCGCTTCCAGGTGATTTTCCGCGTGCAGTTTTGCTGATAATCTTGTGAACGAGGCAAGTTGATATTTTATCATGACGTATTGTGCCGTTATCTGACGGATGACTCACTGAAGGTGGTGAGGTGAGCGGGGAGGGCGAGGTGAGCGGGGAGGGCGACGGCGCGGGAGTTGTGAACTTCGTGCTAAACCGGTTCGCTATGCACTTGCTGTCAGTTATACCGTCTATGTGAGACGGAATGGTACCACGTGATTTGCAAACACTATTCGTTTTTCTCCAAAATTTCGAGAAGTCTTTTGTTTGCATATTTTGGGCCATTCCGTCCATAAAATGTTGCTCAGCTTTCTGTTGACATTCCTTTAGGGCTTGTTTGAAGCGCGCTCGGGTTTGTTTACGTCGGCTAGCTATGTCTCCTTCTCGCGGCCGACCGCTTGCGTTCCATAGAGCGAGTGCACTACGCGAGGTGGCGTACTCCTCTGCCACGTGATCATTCCAACCAGTAACAGTCTTAAAATGCTTCGTTTTGTTGGTTTTTAAACAAAAAGCACTATGAGCACATGTTTGAATTATAGAAATAAGTGCGTTGTATATTTCGTCTATTTGCCTCTGCGAATTAATTTCCTCCCATAGTTTGGCTGTATTTTTTATTTTCGTGTCGATAAGTGTGGTGTAGTGTTCGATTTGAAGTAATGTTCGTGGTTTCCATGCCCATCTGTTGACACTTATAGCCGAGTTGGTGTCTATTTTGGCAAGTCCGTCCATTCTTAGATCTATGTGCATTGGTCGATGATCAGTCCAGGTAATGCTATAGTCTATATATATTTTTTCTATGCATTTCGCTAAGGAGTTCGTAGATAGACAGTGGTCGAGCCATGATGTAGAACTGTGTGCGTCGCTTACGTATGTATATGTATCCGTTGGTAACATCTTTTTATCTATCCACTCGTAGGTATATTCGTCACAGAATGAAGATAGTTCGCGACCAAATTGTGTGGAGGGATCAGCATTAAAGTCGCCTAAGATCATAATGTTATGGCAATTTCTGTCTTCAATGATGCTGTGTATTTTACCTAAGCATTCTGCATATTCGGGAAAATTATCTGTAGCGCACGTAGGCAAGTATACACATACCAATAAAAGTGACATTTGACTAGTTAGTATAATTTCGATGGCCAGTATACGGGGCGTGTCACAGCGTATGATTGAGCTAGCTTTAAGCGCTTTACGATGTAAACAAGCAACTCCCCCGTGTGGTCTCCCTTTTAGAGGTCCTGATTCTATATCCACGGCGGAGGTACCCACTGCGACATAGTCTGGGTGGATACTGTCTAGAGTATGGAGATCTGTTGGTAGGAGCCAAGTTTCTTGAAGGAGGACAATATCGTGCGTGTCACAGAGCTCGTTTATGAATTTAAGATTACGCCGAAGCGATTTACAATTAATACTAACAACTCTTAGTGTACTACACATCTTTGTTTTGAATTTTATAGTTTCGCCGTAAGTAGGCGTTATATGCATGAGCTTTATATTTACCAACAGTGATGCCTGGTGGCCAGAAGTCTGCATTCAAAATTATATTTAGCTTGTCATGAGATACTGTGATTTTGAACGCATGGTTAGGAATACCTACTCGCTCCGGTAGTAGTTCCACAGAAAAAACTTTTGTTTTCGTTTCAATGTACTCGGTAAGGTCTGTAGGTGTCATAGTCTTATCGAGTCCTGATATGTACACTTGCACTGTTGGTGTGGCTACCTTCAACTTAGCTGGAATATTGGTAGCGGCACCGTGTATGTTGGTGGTACGTGGTGCCTTTCTTTTTGATGCATTTTGTATATCTTTATCTGACCCTCGTATGTGATAAGGTCGAGGTTTTCTTTTCTGTACTAGTGTAAAACCTTCATCCTTTTCCTTTGTCGAGGGTGTTGGAGTATTAGTTATGACGCTAGCATAATTCATTTGTGTTTTAGGATCATTCTTTGCACTTTTAGGTATGACATCAGAGTGTTTAGTTTGTTGATCTTCTTCGTGTAGAAGGTTACTTCGTATGGATCCAGTAGAATGGGACCTCTTATTGTCTAATTCGGTGTTTATCAATAAACCAACTGGTCCGCTGATTTCTGACGGAGATGTGTCTTGTAAGCAGGCTACAGCGCGTTCTTTTTGTAACGCAGAAAGTTGTTGGCTTCTGTCTGGTGTTATTATTGTGTCATTATGTGAGATAATGTTTCTATTACTCACATTACTGGCCAAAGTCCGCGGATTCAAAGGGTCTGCTTTGCCGATACTGTCAAGCTGTTTTTGGATCTCGGCTGTTGTTTCTTGTGTGGTGTATGTTGACTTTATACTTTTGACTTCATTATCCAACCTTACAATATCTTTGAGGAGACGAGAAACGTCTACGTGATCAAAATTTATAGGCGGGAGTTTGTGCAGCTGTCGTGCCACAAATATCGGAACCTTGTCGGGATCCGTTTCTTTAAAAGCAGTTATTATGTCTTGAAGATCTTTACGACACTTGCCTTCTTTTTGTTGCCTTGTAATCATGCGTTTCTTTAATGCAGATGTAGTTTCAAAAAGCAATGTTTTTGCTTCGGTAATTTCTTGCTGGCTGTTGTGACTAGCGCAGATATTAATTAGGCTTACTTCATCCATAACATCTAACTTGCTTTGAAGAAATGCAAGCAGTTCGTTTATAATGACGTTGCAGTGAATGCATATCTTCATTTTGAAGCTTAATTGTTGCGATAAATAAGCCTATAAAAGCACAGCGCCAAGCGCATGTGGGTAGATTGTCGGTTAAGCAGACTGCGCTGCCTGACAGCCAGCCGAGGGAGACCCGTTGGGGAGGCCCAGCTAGCTGCCCGCAAGCTGCCGGCGGATATCCAGATCACATCAGAGTAACTGAGATTAAAAGTATATCACAACAATCATAATAACACTTTTGGTCGCGTATCGCGTAAACGAGAACGAAACGATATCGCACGATGACTCACGCGCAACCGACGTTGTGCGATGTTCGCATGAAACTGATATTTTAAATAACTTTAGCTATGATATTATTATATCTACGTCCACTGCTACCCCAGAACGGACTTTCTCGAGCATACGGAGACTTTCTCGAGCTCTGCTTGCCATCAATCAGAGAAATATAAAGTACTCTTTGAGTCAGAGTTGGTTGCCACTACTTTGCGGGGGAACGGTGGGGTACGATAAACTCGCGCGGGGAGGTGAGTGTCGCTTCTTTACGGAGTAATAGTCAGCGCTGCCAATTCCGGGGAAAATCCCCGATTTGCGGGGAATTGAGGGTTAGCGCGGGGAATGAGAAAAATCGGGGAATCCAGGCCAATATTTTTCGGTGGGCTAAAAATATTTGTACAGCTCGACAACTGGAATTTAAGAGCTTAGGGTTAGAATCACTGCCAACCGATGAGTACTGGCTCAAGGTTTTTAATATAAAGAATACGGCTGGTATGTCTTTGTTTAAGAATTTGGAAAAAGTAATAGGTCTCCTCCTGATATTACCTTTTTCAAACGCGTCTGTGGAGAGGGTTTTCAGCAACTTAAATAACATCAAAACACAACACCGTGGGAGTCTCAACAATGACACCATTGCTGCTTTAATGCATGGTACCAAACAATGTGTAGCTAAAGCGGGGAATCTTTTAAAATTTCAACCTGATCGAAATATGATAACTGCGAGAATATGGCAAAAATAATATACTTTTCCAAATAAAATAAGGGCCACTTAATATTTTAATAAAAATATTTGTTTTTGTATCTGCACTAAATTTAAATAAGCACGTGGCCCTTACTTTGTTTTGAATAGTATAGATGTAGTCTGTAGATGTAAGAGTTAGTTTTGTTATAAGCTAAAGTATTTTATAAAAGTTTCAATAGTATATTAAGCAAATGTTGTATAAAACAGTGTTTTTATTCCAAAAATATAATTTCGGGGAATTTGGGGGGAATGAATCGCTACAAGCGGGGAATTTCGGGGAATGGGCAGCACTGGAGCGGGGAATCGAGAAATTTTTATTGGCAGCACTGGTAATACTACACTTTAAGCGGACGTTGTGCGACAAATAAACTGAACACAGCTCTTTCTGTTCTGTGGTTAATTTAATTTGGAAAATTTATTCTAAAGTTCTTAAATATATTGAAAAAATATTAGATTAAATTTCCAAGTAAAGAGCTTAAACAAAATAACAATGAAGGATGTTTTAAATCGGTTCAGGGGGCCTAGCATGGTGCCACTTTAACACCATTTTAAACACCATTTGATAGTAGGTAGGTCCCATATATTTTCTGTCAAATGGTGTTCTAAAATGGTGGTAAAGTGGCAACCATGTTAGACCTGCCCCTTATTCTGTATCGTAAACTCAGTTGCAAAACCAAGTGGCTATCGTCTAAAAAAAATACATATCCGCTTATCTAAGGGTAAGTTTTCACTTGAAATGACTTCACAATTCGTAAATAGTTAAAGACCCATTAAAGGTTATTTTAGAAGTTCATTTTTTATCTGTTTTTGGTGAATAGCAACTTTAGCTAGCAACCGAAACTGAGTTACATAATAGCCCCGCTGCTGTAGGTAAAACATACACCCCTTACTTTCTTAAAGATGTGTCAGCCGGGACTTCTTATGTGAAAAACACTGTAGACAAGGACACACAAGTGTCGAGAGCTCCCTCGCTCGGCTCGTTTTTCGCTTGATTATGGAATCATAATAATGACAACCTTATTTTTAAGAAAAAGAAATCTACTTTTGTTGGACAAAAATTGGAGAGTGCACAGTCTAGTTCTGTCTCAGATTAATAAAGTTCTGTATACACAATGTCCTTGGACTCGTGCCCTGAGTAGGGTTGCCAGGCCTTAAAATACAAAAAAAAATTATAACGTGATCTGAGCTTACATCTTATGAAATATAAACAAAAGAAAAAACCAATTTGAATAGAAAGAAAGACAAAAATCATCTTGAGCCTAAAAACTGATAAACCAATAATGGTTTCATACATCGTGTATGGAGATATGTGATCTAATTATAGAAACAAAAATACTTATTATATAAACATAAAAGCTATCTAAAAAATTAAATCTAAAATAAATCCAAATTACTTATATCAAATAAATAAATAAATAAATACGCCTCAAAACATTAAACTACTGACATGAAAATTATTTTCTAAACCGTGGCCGTTGGGTAGGGTGCCATTTATGTCGGCTCAGTAAAAAAAAATATAGGCAGGTATAGTCTGTCAAAAAAGTGTTGAAATGGAAATGAAACTTTAATACACTTTATTGGACTTTTGAACGTTCAAGTAGTATAATTTAGGTAATATATGTATGAAATAACAGCGCGGTTAACTCGATATAGCAGATTTTGTACTTGTTTGTTTGATGTAACCAGGCGAAAGAAAAATAGTTTCTTCAATATTCATTTCAACACTTTTTTGACAGACTATACCTACCTATGCGGCTCAGGCGTGGTCTCAGGTTAAGATTTTGGGAAGGTCATCTTTGCGCAACTACAGTAACAGGAAAACAGGTCAAGCAATTAAATAAAAAATGAAAAATCTCAGTTTCAAACTTCCAAACAAATGGAAGCCTTCTATTAATTTCATGGGGCTTGCGAACTCCACCGCTAACGTCCGCTAAAGTTGACACGAATATTTCGCATACTTCAAATTCGGTTTGCACCATTTGAATTATTTTTACAACGTTATTTTCTGTGGTTATTTTGAATATTTTTGAACGTCAGTTGGCAGATAATAATTTGATTGAAATATTTGTAAGCCGTTAAGTTTTGGGGGATTATTCGAGTTGACGTGAATGATTTGGGGGGGGGGGGTCATGACCGCCATAGATTTAGGATGTACAAGATGAACAGTGCCATATCGAAAATGATACAAAAAAATAAATGCACACGTGTGAGTTCAATAGTGTTGTCTGTCTAAGTTACACTTTTTGATCGATAACTAACTTCGAAACTACCTAAATTATTTTCTTTATATCCGTTCAGTTCCACGTGGGGAAGCCACCAGTATTGTTGCAGGCCTTGTAGCCCAACTGCCTAAAGAAATTAAAAAATTGTCGTGATTTACACCTAATTGCGACCGCCATGACTTGAGCAACAGTTTCCTTTTCTGTGAAACGTCAAAACGACAGGTAATTCGTATGATAGTTGTTAGACGTGACAATCGTGTCGATTCGGGCAAACTACCATTTAAACTAAATTCACGTTGAAAATTGACTCGAAAACATTATTCGCTGTACGAAATATTTGACTACACTATAGATGTGCCATGAAAATATTTTCATTTTATTCTGAATGATTAGTAGGTAATTTCCAAAACAGTTACATATTTATTATCGATATTGTCTTATCGATATTCGTGACGTCACCGCTTTATCAAGCCCTAGCATACTCGACAATTTTACTATTTTACTCATATATTTAAAGGTATATCAATGATTTTGCTTAATATTGTTGCCAATCCTGCATATAACAATAAAATATAGCTATCTAGAGCAAAAAAAAATCAATAGGTTACTAAAAAAAACTTTATTCAGAGCCTATTAATATGAGAAATTGGGCAAAATGTGCTTTCCAATGACAAAATCATATTTTCCTGTAAAATGTGTATTTATTTGGGTTATTTTTCCTTGTAAGGACACAAATATTCATTACACAAGAAACCATGGTCTACACCAAATACTATTTTTGTATTTAGTTACGCATTATTTAAATATTATAACAAAATCCGTAATCACACCCAAGCAAGCGGGCCGCTATGGCCTCTTACTCGAAAAAACATTGTCATATCGGTTCTTTGTTGTGCATCTCTTTCTCTCTTGCATGGTGTTCATAAAGGTAGGACGTCTCTTTTACACGCTACGTGCGTCTGTTCAGTCAGCGCAAAGCGAATCCCATGTCTATGATGACCGCTGTGACACCCCCCCCCTCGGACTGCCTCTGATGCGGCTAGTTGATTTAATGCTTAGAGTATACATAAGCAAGCTATAGAGCGCGTCTTAGCGTGTACGAACCGTAAGCATGGGTACGAACAGTCTCGAAATTGCCCCGGCGCGCCGAATGCTGATTGTTTCTCTCGCCAGTTTTTATTTGGATTTCGTGTTAGTATGGTGAAATGTGCAGTGTCTACCTGTAAAAATGATTCACGGAAGAAAACGAAGAAAAAAGACGATATTTCTTTTCATCGGTAAGAAATATTTTGATGAGAAAACACTGATTATTACAAAATTACTCGGGGTGTGAACGGGTGTTGCGGGAGGCGCGCGGGCGGGTCGACGCAGCACGTGCTCCCACGCCCCCCGCTTCAGTCTTTCCCTGCATTAGAGCTAGTGATGTACTTTGTTCTCGAATATTTTGTGATACAATGTTTTCTTTCATAATAATATCCGGTGTTTAAAATACGGTTAATTATAATAATTTCAGGTTTGCGAAAAGCCGTGAATTGGCAAATAAGTGGGTGACAACTTTAAAAAGGCCCAGCCCAACATCCGGAGTTACGTTTGTTTTACTACGTTTGCTACGTTCATTTTTGAAACCAAGAGTGGACTGCGCAAGCTGGTTGTAGGTGCAATACCAGAGCTTAAATTTGAAGTAAGATAACATTTATTTAAACGCAATTAAAAATTGCTAGTGTTGTCAGCTGTTAATGATGTACGTAATTACGTACTTTTTTATAGTTATTATGTAACAAACACGCAGCAGCGTGTCTAAGGCTGAGTTCTGGAAAGAAAAGGGGCCCCAGTTTGTTATGTCACACAAACAGTTTCGAGCTACTTTCAACCCTCTCGTTCCTCATTTCCTAATGGACCTACGAAATTGCAATTTTAAATATCTGTTAAGGTCTTCACAAATAAATTTCATAAATGAAACTTTAACAGTGCTTGAGATATTTAAGTCCAAAAATCACTATTTTTAACACTGACTGACAAACTAGCTCATATAAAACCTAAACCACTTCCAGTATGTATCGATAGGGCATTTAGCGTATATAACGGAAAAAACAGAAAATTACTTATATTTAACTATTCCAGAAGTAATTAAGGACCAACTTAAATGGTGTCAAATGGTGTTAAAGTGGCACCATGTTAGGCCTCCTGAATTGCTTTTCCCGTGAAATTTAAACTGTTTTAAAAGTAACTTAATTGTAAGAATATTTTCATGTTATTATGTATATTTTTGAAGTGCAATTAATAATTAATTAATTAAATTATTAATAAAGGTCAATAATAATCTTGAATCAAATAATATACGATAATTATTTTTCTCATTTACAAAGATGAAAATGAATCCGATACAAAACCGAAGTTTAGCATTATGGACCCCTTAAGGGAACCTACATTGGATCTTGAATTAAATAAACACAGACTCTAGGATCGGTAACATTTTTATTAGTATTTCATCAATAAAAATTGTTTCATAAATTCACAGCTGTTGTGTTTTATTGGTCTGCCAAAACCTACCTTATATTATAATTATACCTACCTACCTAATATTTACTAAATACTTGCCTTTTACTTAAACTAATAACTTACATTTACGTACAGGTTTTTTGTTCCGTGGAACAAGCGTCAATCATGCAATGCATGGCGCATCACTATCCGACCGCTACATCTATACACAAGTATCTATAGACAATCTGCTTACGCTTGGCATAAAGGAAACTGAGCGATGCGCGCGCTCTATACCTTATGTATACTCTAAGATTCAATGTAAATATTCAAAGAGTTGATTATTCGAAAAAAATATTTGTGTACAAGATAAAAAGCTTGCGAATGTTAATTCTATGTGGAGGCCCTTGGGCTTCAGCCCTTGTTGCCGTAGCTTAAATGCGGCTCTGTATGGATGGATGTAAGTCTATGGATGGATGCAATGCAATGATACATTATGGTTCTCTGTATAATGTTAGAAACATTATACTAAAATTGTTTAAAACCGTTTTTGTAAATTTGAATCAAAAAAATGGATCGCAACTGTAGTAATAAAATATACCACAGCTTACGCTTGGCAGCACAATCGCAAAGCCAATTTCTTATTGGTGCACGGCTTTTTATCTGTTTGTTACCGGCTTTGTTTCCGGTCGCACTCGCTTTTTATTGGCCAGTTCGTTTGCGTCACTTTTGCCGCTGCATGGATACCACCTCTCCCAACGGCTAGTTGATTTGGCGCCTTTCCTTCCTGTGTTGGTCAATCTGTTCACGCGTGATAGTGGTGATTGTGTTTTACACGTTTTAAAATGGTGAGTTTTTGCAAGATTTCGTGAAAAATACCAAGTGTTGTGATGTTTTTATTGTTTATTTTGATGCCCAGTGATGTAGTGCACAATCTGGTGAAGTTTCAGCTTCGTACGATAAAATTTAACCGAGGTTTTTGTGATTTTTAGGCTGGTGGTAAAGCAGGCAAAGATTCGGGCAAAGCCAAGGCGAAAGCAGTGTCCCGTTCGGCTAGGGCAGGCTTACAGGTACGTCCCTTAAATTTCTAAATTTGTTTCAAGAATTTTCGCCCTTAGAGTACTTTTATTTTGGTCCTGAATCATTATTTTACAATATAGAATATTACTCATGACCTCTTTAGTATGGCGGCGGTGGACGTCATAAATCTAGAAAATCAATATGGAGACTAATGTTGTGAATATTTTTAGTTTCCTGTTGGAAGAATTCACCGACATCTTAAAAACAGAACAACAAGCCATGGTCGCGTCGGAGCTACAGCAGCCGTTTATTCTGCAGCTATCCTCGAGTATCTCACAGCGGAGGTGAGTGAGCTTCATCCAATATGGCGGCTATCTGGTGTAATTAAAATAGGTACTATGAAACTTGCTTTTTCTAAACATGATATGTTTTTGTGCAACCTAATATTTATACCTACACATAAAATGCTCGCAAATCTAACCCGAAAAATAGTTCATTGTCACTAATTTTGATAGATACAGATTTGGCGGGAAAGTTTGTTTACAAACATATCCTAAAAAAAACAGTTTTTTCTAAAATTTGTACTCATCTGGTCAGAATGTCGATAAGAGAGCGCCTCCCTCATACCACAAACCCATAATCTAGTTTTTACTCATACAGCGAAGGTAGGTAGGTACAATCAGAGTTTAGAAATTACCTTTTTACTTAAGCGTCATATAGAATCTCGTAGGTACTTACCCTCATCCACACATCGGGCAAAAAGTGGTTTCAGCTAGAATTATAATTGTACAGGTTCTTGAGTTGGCGGGGAACGCGTCTAAGGATCTGAAGGTGAAACGCATCACGCCGCGCCACTTGCAGCTCGCCATCAGAGGAGACGAGGAACTGGACAGTCTCATCAAGGCGACCATCGCTGGAGGAGGAGTCATCCCGCACATACACAAGTCACTCATCGGCAAGAAAGGAGGCCCGGGCGCACCTGTCTAATTAAGGTACTTATTTCTTACATTACACTAGGTACTTACAACAAAATATTTTTTTATTAATTAACATATCTAAAAACGTAGGTACATTTTTGCTTAAAAAAATGCAGGGAAATCATGAAAAGTAATGTACGTAATAATGTTTCTCTTTTCAGATTTGCATAAACACAATTCACACTGCATTTGATCCCGGACTAGATTTCATCTTTTCTAAGGCATCAACAGAAGTATAACATAATAGTTTTCTTGTAAAGACTTGGTGATGTGGACAGTGGAGTGATTTCAGAAATATTGGTCCGGACTGTAGCATAAGGTCTTAGGGAATATTGTAGCATAAGAAGATTTGAATATGATTGTAATAGAATTAAGTTTAAGTAACTCCCTCTTAAATGGAACATGTTTAATTTGCTAGTACATACAAATTTAAATAATTACTTTGATACCAGTTTGTTGCAATTTTGTTATGCACCCGGTTCAAATTAATATTTTACTTTGAAATTCCCTCAAAGTTGTAGCTTTTCGTTTATAAGCTTTAAGCTATTGTAATACATACAGCATTTTTTTACCTAAAATTGAATATCAATGGTAACAAATTACATGGAAATAATTTCTTATCATTAGGCTGTTAAAAGTTGTAAGAAATGATGTATTTTGTTCTTTAAAATATATGAGAAAGCACGAATATTGTTAATAGTTTATTTATATTCTGTCAAAAATTCAAAGTTCAGGATTTACCATCCATATTTGTCATTTTACAAAAACTGTCAAGCACCAGCTGAAGTGCTGGTGTCACTTCAGCTGCTGAAGATATGTCTCTGAGCTATGGACATCATGCGGTGTCAAACAACTTTCCACAATAGTATGAAAAATGGAGTAATGATCACCTAAAAAAAAATCGCTTTAAAATATATGATAGGATCAGAGAAAATCCGGATTTTTCCTGGTATCTCTTCAGATTACCTACCTAATCATTACCTACTAAGTTCATCCATGCTAATATATTGTTTCATTTACCAGCTTCAAATAAACAGGATACAATTTATATAGAGGGAAAATAAATCAACCAAATTCATATTGGAGACTCGGTTGGTCATCAAGAACTAGGTTCAGTAATCCTGTAGGCCAATTTCTAAAAATATTTTTTTTCGGTCCCATAATGGTTGGACTAGTTGAAGTAGTACAATTCCTAGTGCAGGCACTACGGGACAAATAAAAATTTTGAATTTCTCCTGGTGGGTCATTAAACCTTGTTCCTGAAGACTAACTGAATCTCCAGTATGAATTTAGTTGGGTGATTTAATTTCACCTAGTATAATGTATAATTTTGAAGTTTTTATGGGGATACCTACATCTACCGGGTGTAAATAGACTGCTACCATTAAATGAAACCGCATATTCTACTGAACCACTTTTCCCAAGAATCATACCCGCAGACATCCTTGGCTTGGGAAATAATTGAGTTCCAAACAAAAATGCGTGAACCATAACGCACCGACATACGGGCGAGTTTAGAGAGAGAGTCGTCCGTGAAACAGCTTCATTCTGGTTGTTGGTGTATCAAGAAAACTCGATCGAAATTGCAAAATATTTTAGTTTTTCCTTGACTAAACACTAATTGTATTCCAAATTTCAAGGTTCTGTGTCTGCTAGAAGTGCCTTGGAGTTTTGATGATCGGTCAGTCAGTGAGTGAGTGACAAAATTGAAAAACGTTGACTAGTTATAATTCTTAAACTGTTCGTTCAAATTTAATGAAATTTGAAATATAGGTTCCGTGTTTATACAATGCCTGCTTGGTTACTGAAAATTCAGGCTTCTAGTTTTATCCACAACGAAGTTGAGGGGAGGTTGAAAATGGCCTGAACTGTTTCGAGAAAAGGATGTTACGGCCGTGCCGCTTTTTAGATCGACTTGGCGGGGGCACTACCGTGTCCGCAGATTTATTTAAACATTAAATATTTTTGAAACACATTCGTAAGTCCTAGAAATCATTTTTCTGGAAATTAAGAACTATAGTGGTTGTCTTTCTATGCTCAGCTCCGCTTCGCTAGGGTCTTTTTAGATGCTCAGTGGTGGTTCAGTCAGGTCAGATTCAGTATTTTGCTAAGCAGTAAAAAAGCCACCATGTTTTTGGCTAAATCACGAAAGAAATCCCGCCCGGACTAGGGCGCGTGCGCTCAGTTTCATCAACCGCCCCGCGCGCGCCTTTTCTATGCTCAGTGGCGGCCGCCAGCAGTGTAAGGCTGAGATTCAGAGTGCATTTTGAGTCCGAACTCAATCTTACAAACGTCAAAAAGCGACGTGATCTCATACTAGAGTGACGTTTGTAAGGTTGAGTTCTGACTCAAAATGCTCTCTGAATTTCAGCCTTTGAGTCCAAGCACAAGAGGAACTCAATCTTACAAACGTCACTCTAGTATGAGATCACGTCGCTTTTTGACGTTTGTAAGATTGAGTTCGGACTCAAAATGCACTCTGAATCTCAGCCTGAGTGTAAGTAAGGGTGAGCTGAGTGTGAGTGAGTTCAGTTTGATCGCCCGCCGATTTCCGGCGATCATGGCTTCTCTTTTGCACGCGTTGAATTTGTCTTGCCATCCTGCTGTCAGTGATGAGCAGGTGACCAAACTGAACGCGGCCCTGGATAGCTTAATATAACTTCAACGAGAGCAAAAGAGATAGCATTTTAGGCGCCGTCTCCCGACGATTCAAACTAAACTCACTCAGCCCCTGAATGCGGCATCTTCGTATTAGTGTACCATAGATATATTTACTTTACAGCGTTTAACGAGTTTGCATCGCTGCAGCGATGAATTCTGCAGCTGCTGCAAAGAGGATTTAAACGTCCATTCACATGAGTTTGATAAGCATTGAGCAGCGCAAATCATTTCCGCAGTCTCTGCCTGCAGTTTATAAGCCATGTGTCATTTTGACGCAGGTATAACGTTTAACACAAATTCATCGCTGCAACCGTTGCACAATTCATCGCTACAACGATGTAAACCTCGTTAAATGCGACAAATTGATTGGTAGAACAAGAATTTACAGGAATGTTCTGCGGCTGCGGCTTGCTTGTTCCTCAGAACAATGGCCTGTCCATATGTAGGCGAGTAGGTGGCATCAAAGATCTTTGGGTGGCATAGCCTGAATCTATATTAAGATGCTCAGATTAAGAACGGTTCTTTATCTGAGATTATGATGACAGTAATTTAAATTGTTTTTTTTATTGATCGTATGTGTTTGTACCTAAGTCACGAAAAACAATCGATGGTACAGTATTTATTGCAATTGCTGGCAGTACCAAAAAAAAAGTTGATCGTAGCCATCTTTGCTTTGTTTTTATTCGTGTCAAGGTGTCAACATGGTGTCGAGATGGTGTCAAACAATACAGCGTTCCGAATGGGGATAGCAGTGCTAAAACTACTCACGCCCATCAAGTCATTCCGAATGGGAAATAGCGTCCATCACTTCTTAAACTTATGATCCATTCGGAACTCTTTTGGACACGACGTGGATAATGAGGCTTGTCAGTGACAGAAATATTAACCTTAAACCACAGATATACAGACCAAATATTAATAATAAACGCATAGAGTCGACTTGAAGCCAATTTAGCTCAGTGAGTTCCGTGCTCTCTCTCTTAGCTATAAATATTGCTTGTTTCCGAACAAAATATATACGAGAGATAAGTTAAGGTATTAAGAAACATGTTTCAAGCATAAACCAGCCAAAACAATGTAGCTTAATTGTCGCTTGGTGTTTGTATGGAAACTTGCCAACGCTATTTAATTCTTAGGTTTAGTCTGTATGTGCCCAAAACACAATCTAAGAAATTTGATAACGTTACGTGAATACCAACAAAGGGTATACTTTAACTAAACTAGAGCCAACGAGAGATGGCACCTATGACGTTTAAATGCCTACCAAGTTTCATAATTGTTTGTGGGTAAGTGTCACTAAAATAATCTGATACTTCATTGTTGCTGGCAGCGAAAAGTGATGTACTACTCGTTTCGATCCTCATTTTTCGATTCTACAAAGACTTAATTTTTTATTAAAAACACAAGGTATCATGAGGAATGTTAGTGGCTGAATTGTAATCAATAAATAACGGGTTCTATTCTCCATAATCGTACAGCTCCGTCTGTTTACAAACTATATATAGTCGCCGTCAATAGAAATTGTGGACTATGTAAACAAACCGTTTTCTCAATTTTTCTCAAGGTTCTGCCACGGAGTCTCACTGAACATTATTCCAAATCATGAAGCATCAAGTCTTACCTGCCATTCACTGTATTTCATCATGAAATATTCAATAATCACCAGTTAATTACCGAAAATTATAGAATCAATAGTCAAATCTGTACTGCGACGAGATTGCTGTCATATTTATTTCTCATCGAATCTGTATTGTCTTTGAAAATTAGTGATGTACGAATCTATTTGAATATAAACCTATTTTATTCGTGATGCAATTTTATTCCGTCTTTTTTTGATAGCGTTACTTCATATTCTTTGACATAACGTGTGTGTGATTCTATCGAGAGCTGTGTGATCTTCCAGCGTTGCTCTAAAATCTTTTGTGTTTTCGGTTTTCTAACGACTTGGCTTCCCTTTATTAACTTTGTATTGGGGTCTTACTCGCGATAACTAATAACATACCTTAATAGATATGTGCTTGACGTTTCAACGCCTATGTAGGCTTCTCTTACTGATCTTTCTTTGTGATTTGGATAGTATTTTACCTTGAAACAACGACAATTGGTTCCATCATAGTAATGGACAATGCCCCATATCATTCGCGTCAAATCGAAAAGGCGCCCAACATGAGTTGGCGGAAGGAGGCTATCCAAAGCTGGTTGCGTGAAAAAGACATCAAATTTCAAGAAATCGAAATCAAAGCGAATCTCATAGCTAAAGTAGACAAGCAAAAATATAAAAAAAATGTATGTAGATGAGTTGGCGGCATCGAAAAATGGGACAGTTTTGCGCCTTCCACCATATCATTGCGAGCTTAACCCGATAGAGTTGAGTGTTAGAAGGTTACGTTAGAAGGAACAACAAAACATTCAAAATGGACGATGTGAAGATTTGTTGCTCCATGGTTTGGCGCGGATCGGGCCAGAACAGTGGGCGAAATGTGTAGCTCATGTCCTAAAAGTAGAAGAAAAAATTAAAGAACTGGATGGGATAATAGATACGGCCACCGACGCTGTGACGGAACCATTTGTAATTAACGTGGGTGATTTGACTAGCGATTCATCAGAATATTTTAGCGATGAATCAAATAAAGAAAATTAATTAAGCACCTAACATATTTAAATCACATACTTACCTATCTCTAGATAGTTCAACTATTCAAAGGAAAACACTGTTTACTCAGCCACTAAAATGGAACCTAAACGCTCAGTCGATTATTCCTCGTTTAAGGTAGGTGTTCCCGATGATATGATACAGGATTGTCTCTCCCAGGAGTTTTGGCCACAAGGGTTCTCCGCCGAGCGATGGTTATTTCGATTGGAACGACCCCGGTCTAATAACGCCAGCGATAAACAATAGAAAGTTTACTCTGAACGCATATTATCAGAACGTAAGATGGTTAAGAACCAAGCTTGTTAATTGGAGACAAAATCTCCATATAATCGATCAAAATATTCATTTAATAGCTATAACTGAGACCAATCTGGATCCGTCGTTTCATGATGCAGAGGTCTGCTGCGGGGACTGGTCTATCCTGAGAAGGGATCGAGGGGGGGAGGGCGGCGGGGTGATGATCCTGTGGCGCTCGCCCATCACCTTGGAACATGTACCTCAGTACGAGACCGGCACCGGCGAGGACCTATGGGCGCGATTCGCAATAAATGAACATTTTATTTACGTAAATGTGGTATACATACCACCGAAATCTAAAGACGACGTATACACAACGTATTTCGATAGTGTTCAACGCGTTTTTTCTAACCATTCAAGTGACAAAGTGTTAATTTTGGGAGATTTGAATTTGAATAGTGCTAGTAATTACACAGTACATTATTTTGATTGTTTTAAGATAATTTGTAACCTTAAAGAGTATAATTGCGTGAACAATATGAATGACAGAATGTTAGACGTGGTGCTGACGGGTCCGGAATGCGGTGCAGTGTCTGTGCGGGGTGTGGACCCGGGGGACGAGTTGTCTAACATTGACCTGCATCACCCGCCGCTGTCGGTGCAGGTCCAGTACAACTTTGCTAAGCAGGTAACTGTCATAAAGAAAATGAGTGATAAGAAATCGCCAGGGTCAGATGGTATACGTATGAGGGACCTAAGATATATAAGTGAACAAATAAGCCCAGTCATAGCTCACTTAATTAATTTATGTATAAAAAATTCGAAGTTTCCTCAAAAACTAAAAGAAGCCATAGTGCGACCTATTTATAAAAAAGGTGATCATAAAAATTATGCTAACTACAGACCTATAGCTATCTTATCCAGTATAGAAAAAATCATAGAAAAATGTATAGTTAATCAACAAAATAGATTCCTTAATGAACATGCAGTTATAAACGATTGCCAGCACGGTTTTCAGAAGGATAAAAGTACATCAACATTACTTGTAAAATTTACGGACGAAGTTAATAGTTATCTCAACGATAAAAAATTTGTTGTTGCTGTATTTTTCGACTTTAAAAAGGCCTTCGATACCCTACGGCACGAGACGCTGCTTGGAGCGATGGCGGAGTGCGGGATCAGCGGACCGCTTAATAGCTGGTACCGCCAGTACTTGACGGACCGCTCGTACCGGGTGAGAGTGGGCGAGGAGCACAGCGGACCGCAGCAGTGGGCGGCGCGGCGCGGGGTGGCGCAGGGCTCCGGCTGTGGCCCGCTGTGTTACCTGATGCACGTGAACAGCATGTGCAACGTGGTCCGCCATTGCTCAGCGTACATGTTCGCGGACGACCTGTGCACGCTGCGGGCCGGCCGCGACATGGGCGAGGTGTCGCGTCTCGTGCAGGAGGATATCGACAACGTAGTGCGATGGTCGCACGATAACGGAATCGTACTCAATGCCGAAAAAACTAACCTCCTTGTTATCCGGTCTCCGTACTCTTGTACCCCGGACTCTTCATGTCAACTGGTTGCCCACGACTTTAACTGTTTCCATAATAACTTATCTAATTGTAAATGTAAAACAATAAAGCAAGTTCCATGTGTTACATACCTAGGAATGTGCATCGATGAAAATATGGGCTGGACTAAACACATAGAAAGGATATTAAATAAGCTACGCATATTGTTATTTAAATTCAAACATCTTAGTTACAAAGTACCAATTTCTGTGCTAAAAACTATATATATGTCGTTGGTTGACTCAATTATATCTTATGGTGTGGACTGCTATGGATCTATATTTAAAACATACATGGATAAGATTGAAAATATACAAATAAAATTCTTGAAATTCCTAGTCAGTAAAAATGTTAGGAAAAAACACAAAAATAATATCAAAATATTGTACTCATTATGTAAAATACTACCGGCTTCATTAAAATATAAATACATAATTGCAGTAAATGGCCATGGCACCCCAGATCATAAGATACCTAAACAGCATGGGCTCAACACGAGAGCAACTGCTCAGGGTAAATATGAAACAGTAAAAGTGAATAACTACTTTGGCGGCAGATTGCTTAAACGCAAAATTCCAATGTTATATAATGAAATGCCTGTTCGTATAAGATCTGAACAAAATAAAAATAAATTTGCAAAATTATATAAAACTTACCTTCTACAAAATATGTAAACATAGATTAAAATAACAATGTTATTATTTATTGTTAATGTACCTACCTACGAAAAAGAAGTGCGACTCCCTCCCCACAGACAAACCAAATTCCTACTTGGTTTTGTGGGATGTATTTAGATTTAAGTTATTCTTGAAATAAATAAATATATTCATTCATTCATTCATTCATTCAACTCTCATGGACCCATCTAATATTGATAACTCTAGGGACTGGAATTTTACCAAAGCAGACTTTTACTACATGTATTGTTTAATACGCGATACTGATTGGGATAAACTTTACCTCTTTGATAACGTAGACAAAGCTCTTAGCTTCTTTTATAGTCAGATATATAGTATATTCAACCACTGCGTTCCAAATAAAATACGGAAGCATTCTTGTAGCCGTACTTATCCAGTCTTCTACACGAAAGCAATAATCCGTGACATCGAAATGAAAGCAAAAATGCATAGTACTTGGAAAAGAACAGGTAATGCAACTTCTCAATCGGATTTTAAGCGACTTCGCTCAAAAATTAAGCGGGATATTAAAACCGCACATAGTAATTACAGTAAGGATATCTCACTACAGTTACATAAGAATCCCAAAACCTTCTGGGAATATATGAATACGCTACGTAACCGTGGCGGTCTGCAAACGGTGGTGACAAGAGGAGACACCGAATACCGCGGTGCTGAAGCAGCGACTGCTTTCGCCGCCCACTTCCATTCCGTGTTCCTTCCGACGCAACCGATACTGGATCCCGAGCCCGCAAGCTCCGGTACAGCCGCCGCCGGCGCGCGTTACGTCACCGTGACGTCACTTAGCGTCAACGAGATACGACAAGCAGTTCATAAACTTAAACCGACCACATCTGCCGGTCCTGACTTAATCCCTGCCTACATCATTAAAGGATGTATTAGCGAGATTATAAATTCTATAACCTTTATTTATAACTTAATTTTAAGAACGTGTACTTACCCCGAGTCGTGGAAGGAATCTAGGGTAACACCCATACCTAAGAAAGGTGATAAAAAAATGGTCGAAAATCATAGACCGGTTGCTAATCTCTGTGCACTAGCTAAAATATTTGAAACAGCTATACATGATCGCCTTCTGTCGCAATGCTTACCACATATAACCAGCGCACAACACGCGTTTTTGCCGAAACGATCTGTCTCTACGAACTTAGTTACACTTGTCGATATACTATCTAAAGAGCTGGATTCAGGGGGGCAGACTGATGTAGTTTATTTGGATTTCCAAAAAGCGTTTGACCGCGTGGATAACGATGTCTTACTTTTCAAGTTAGGGGACATGGGATTTGCGCCCGGACTTCTCAAGTTGTTCTCTAGTTACTTACGAGGTAGAAAACAGTTTGTGAAATACGGTCCCTACTTATCAGATTCATATCCCACGCGGTCAGGAATTTCTCAGGGCTCAAATTTGGGTCCTTTGTTGTTTGTCCTGCTCATCAACGACCTACCTGAGACCGTCCATGATTCCCAGGTTTTATTGTTCGCTGATGATGTGAAAATAATTAAAACAATTAAAACCGTGGAGGACTGTGAGGCGTTACAACACGATATCGATGCAGTTCTTCAATGGAGTGTCAAAAATAAACTTTTATTCAACCCGAGTAAATGCGAGATGATGAGTTTCACCCGGTCCCACTCTCCCGCGCAGCACCAATACACGCTTGGGGACGAGCCAGTAGCACGTGTCACGGAGGTACGCGACCTCGGCGTGCTCTTTGACCCGAACCTCACATTTCGCCCTCACGTGCAGAAGCTGACGGCCACCGCGTACCAGAGACTCGGCTTCGTGCTACGCAACAGCGGGCCTTTAACTACGGAAGCGACTCGTACTTTATACGCTGCATTAGTCCGGAGTGTACTCGAAACGAACGCAGTGGTATGGTGCCCGCATGAGAAGAAATATATTCTCATGCTGGAGCAAGTACAAAAACGATTCTTGAGGAATTTATATAAAAGAACTAAAACATATTATCCGTATTTGTATCCCACGCGGTTTCTAGAGGGTCATTTAGGATATGACTCCTTAGAATTACGAAGATCGATGTTACTTATTAGATTCATAATTAACATAGTTAGGAATAAAATTGACTGCATCGATCTCGTCAATAAATTAATAAGTATATTTGTACCTGAGGGGTACACAAAAGCGCGTGAGTCACGCCGACACCGGCTGCTCTCGACAACAGCTTGTCGCACGAGATCACACGCCGAGTCAGCACTCCCGCACGCGCGGACTCTAATCAACTCTCTGCTCTCTGAGGCACCACACTGTGACTTATTTACGACCGGGATAGGGTGCTTGATGAGAGAATTTCAGAGAATATTAGAAAGACGTATGAATGAAAATGTTTAATTTATAATGAATTTTTTTTTTTTCTCGCCTAATATGTTTTAAATTTGTTGAGTGAAACCCGCCTTTGTTACTTTATGGTACCTATATATTAACTGTGTAACAATTGTAAATATAAATAAATTGAATTGAATTGAATTGAATTGAATTCATAGACAAAGACAACATGGCGCTTTGTTTACATAGTCCACAATTTCTATTGACGGCGACTGTATTTTTATGATTGAAAAAATGTAAACCAGTTTTCTATATTTTATGGCTGCTTTGTAAGCAAATGCACATTTGCCATTTGTATTATTATAATGCATGTTGTATGACGTGTCAAATAAATTGATATTTTATTTACTTGCTAGTCACACTTGATTTTCATTTATTCCGAAATTAAAATGCACCCCATCACTAAACGCATCTGCAATAGGGGCCTTCTCTCGTTGGCACTTCTATACGTGTTTTGCAAGAGTTATTTGCCCCTCATTCCATCCATCCATCCACCAGACCGTGTTCGTCCACAGCTGGACATAGGCCTTTCCCAAATTTCACCACTCATGTGTCGGTCCTCCGTCCTCCTCATCCAGCCGCCCCCCACAACGTCCTTCAGGTCGTCGGTCCAGCGGGCACGAGGTTGGCCTACACTACGCTTTGCTGTACGTGGTCGGCGACAAATATGGCCTGCCCACTGCCACTTCAACTTACTGATTCTGCAGGCTATGTCGGTGACTTTCGATCTCCGACGGATCTCCTCATTTCGGATTCTATCCATCAGAGATACCCCAAGCATAGCCCGCTCCATAGCTCGCTGAGCGACCTTAAACCGGTGGATCAGACCCTTTGTAAGAGATCACGTCTCAGCGCCATACGTCATCACAGGAAGGACGCACTAGTTGTACATCTTAGCCTTTAAGCACTGCGGTATTGATGACGTAAATATATGACGCAACTTTCCGAATGCTGCCGAACCCAAGCATATTCTTCTGTCAGCCTCGGCGTCGGAGTTATTTTTTTCCAGCTGTATGACTTGACCCAGATAAACATATTTTTGAACAACTTCGATGCTAACATTGTCGACGGTTATTGGCCCTCGGATGACGTGACAGTTGGACATGACCTTAGTCTTATCCAAATTCATCCGCAGGCCCACTCGTCTCGAAGAATCGCTAAGGCCACGCATCATTTCCCCCAGTTCCTGCAGCGATTCCGCCATTATGACGATGTCATCGGCAAAGTGAAGATGTGAAATGTACTCTCCGTTTACGTTTATGCCTCATCCATTCCAGTCTAGTGTTTCAAAAACGTCCTCCAACGCGGTGGTAAACAGTTTTGGAGAAATAACATCTTCCTGTCTCACGCCGCGCTGAAGATGTATCGGTCTTGTTTGTACACCCTGTACTTGGACGGACATCGTAGCGGAGTCATACAGACATTTCAACAACTCCACGTAACGCCAGTCAACTTTGCAACGCTGCAAGGACTGCAGAACAGACCAAGTTTCGATGGAGTCGAAGGCTTTCTCGTAGTCCACAAACGCTAGACATAAGGGCTGATTATACTCTTGAGTTTTCTGTATAACCTGCCCTAGCGTGTGAATGTGGTCCACGGTGCTGTAGCCTTTTTAAAACCCAGCCTGCTCTGGAGGTTGGAAGTCGTCGAATCGTTAGGCGAGACGATTCGTGATAACTCTTGAGATCAGCTTGTAGGTGTGGCTCAGGAGCGTAATTGGTCTATAGTTCTTTAGTAGGATTTTGTCCCCTTTTTTGAAGAACAAAATGACCAGACTCCTGCTCCACTCCTTTGGCGTAGGACCTGTACGAATGACAACATTAAAAAAGTCCTGTAGCTGTCCGAGTATAGGGTAACCTCCAGCTTTCAGGAGTTCAGTTGTGATGCCGTCCTCGTCCGGAGCCTTGTTGTTTTTCAGCTGTTCAAGAGCTATCCTAATCTCACCCATTTCGACATCCGGGAGTTCATCGGTGTAGTGTTGGACCAGAGGTGCACGTTTGTCGTCTTCATCGCGAGCAGTTGGCTTGGGAGCGTGTGAAGAATATAGGAGCCCATAAAATTTCTCGATTTTGGCGAGGATTTCTGGCCTAGAGGTAACAGTTCTATTGTCACATGTCTTCAGCTTCGTCAGATTGGTCCCTCCTAACTGCTGGGCAAAAACTTTTGAGCCTTTATTTTGCTGGATCGCGTCTTCAATGACGAGAGTGTTATGTTGGCGCAGGTCAATACGAATTTGCTTTTTAACACGCTTGTTAAGAAGGGAAAAATCTGCAGAATCTGAAGACATTTCCCGTCTCTGCCTCATCAGGTCCAGAGTTCCACTCGAAATTTTGGTCTCCTCAGTCCTTCGCTCCGGCTTAAAATAAGCCCTCCCTATCTCGCGCACGACTTTCGTGAAATTGCTAGCAAGCTGGTCAACATACTCAGTGGTTTCCAACAGGGCAAACCGGTTCTGGAGTTCCATTTGGAACTTTTCGGATACCGCAGCGGTTCGGCGGAGAGAAAGATATATAGATTATAGATAAAGATATATCTTGGATTATGTGCTTTTGATCCGTCATGATGAAGTCTAACTCATTTTTAGTCTTACCATCATTATCAAATCTTTTTTCTGGGCTCGTAATTATTTCGCACTATAAACTTAGGTCCACGAAACGAACTAAAAACTTCGTTTAATATTAAACTCATATACTAAGAATAACCCATTATTGAAATTGCCGCCGGCCGGCTGTCACTTTTTATAGATCACTCAATCAAAGTGCTTACGCTCAGAAGCATGGGCGATGAATGATAGCACAATATGGCGGCCTTAATAATGTCATTCATGCATGACGTCATAACAACCATTTTATTTTGGGGCGATCGTGGACTCATTTATCATTTATCATTTATTTATTGCCAAGTCACAGGTTACAAAGATGTTACATAATAATAAAAGTACAAGTGACGCCCTGTAGGGGCGCAGCAAACTCGAGAAGAGCAACTAGTTGACATATAATACTTAAATCTAACTACGTTAAATATAATTTAATTATCAATAATCATTTTAAATATGTAAATTAGGAGTAATTAGTATAAGATACAGTGCATTTATATTATTTAATAATATTATTTATTGATGGTAACAGTTTATTATACCTATTGGAATGCAAGTTAGATCCTAATATATTAAGTATAATTTATTAATTATTTATTTATCACCTCGTTGAGCCATTGAAGTATTTTATTTATTAATAGCATCGTTAAAAAGTTCATTTATACTGTAGTAACACTTGTTTATAAGGAATATTTTTAGTTTATTGTTGAATAAGGTGGGTTTTCCAATATATTTAAGATAGTTAGGTATATGGTTGTATATTTTTATGGAATTTTTATGAATAACATGTGATGGGGGCTGGTTGAGACTAATTTCATTTTTGAGGGTGGTCTTATTAATTTGTTCTGGTTACAGTTATTTCTTTAGAATATAATTGAATTCGTTTTCTTATAAACTTACAAATTCTTGACTCGGAATGACGATAGACGGGATATAATGTAATCGATTATGTTTTGAATCGGAACGCGCTGCAATCAAATCGTGCGTGTCAGAAAGGAAAGGAGTGTATGTCCGACAGATTTTTTGTGTCGTGCACATACTTTATTTATTGTTTCCCTAGGAAAAGTTTAAGTGGCATTAAGCATGAGTTCCCGTCATCGTGATAGGAGCCGCTCACGGTCGCGTGATCGTGATCGTGATCGACATAAGGATAGAGATCGTGACAAGGGTCGTGAAAGAGACCGGGAGAAGGATCGGGACAGGGACCGGGACCGGGACCGTGACAGAGACCGAGACAGGCACCGCTCCAAGAGGTACGAGACATCTGATCCCGCGTGTGCAGTCAGCCCATGAAGTGGGCACGTTGTACTGATACCTGGTTGTGTTGTTGCTATAGAGACAAGGACCGCGAGCGCAGCAGGAGCCGGGAGCGGCACAAGGAGAAGCGCCGCAGCCGCAGCCGCAGCGCTGGCCGCACTAGGAAGTCCAAGGACAGGTTGGGCACTCAAATATACAGTCGGAACAATTCAATAGAGTACAATCAAGAAGGCGAGACCTGAGAATTGCATTTGTGTGTGTGATCCCCAAAGGTACAGTCAGACCAAAAAATACAAATAGTCTCTAGTTTATTTACAGTTTTCTAATATTTCTTCTTCACTCAACATTGCATCCTGATCATCTTGAACTTCACTCTCGTCCGATATATCGCCTACATTTATGATGAATCGCTGTGTTTGGCACTAAAACTATAAATAAAGCCTTCAAAATCGACTTCATTTGCGACCAAATGAAATTTTTGGTTGCTCAATGGTTTTCGGGTATTTAATATACTAAAAAACTAAACAACTAAATGTGTTCTAATCTACTAGCGGTACCGGAGGTGAAATGCAGCAGGGTAATGCCCTACACCGGGCGGCCATGGCTCCAAGCCCATTGTAAAAAACAGAACAAACTGGTCTAGTGGACGTTCCGCCCTTCAAGCCGCTTTGCTTTCTACATTGTGGGTGTGCACGCACACAAACGCAATTCTCAAGTCTCACCTTCTGGATTGTATGTATCTTTCAATCAGTTGCCAACCACTAAAAACATGGATCAAACTGAACCTTCAAATTTGCCTTCAGTGTGTATTGAACTATTTACGAATAGTGATGACCCTACAAGTGCAAATATATCGGATAGTAGATTTTTGTTTTTAATGGACTGCAACCCATTCAAAGATACATAATTTAGGGGCTGAATAATCCTTCATCAAGGGATCAACAATGTTTCGGTATAGGTAGGTAATGTCTGGTTAAACCAAGTTTACAATTGAGATCAAAACTGTATTTAGTTGAGTGTCGATAAGGGGGCACAATCCAGAAGTGCATTCATTTAATAACCCTAGGCTGGGTAGGAACACTGGGGTTGCAATGCTGAATTTTTGAACAGGTTTGGCCGAGGTGCGACACTCCAAATGTTATTATTAGACATTTCCAATAGATTTAGTATTGATATTTATCTGTCATTTTGACATCCCTGTACGAATCTTGTGAACCCTGTTGAGAGTTGAGTTGAAAATTTTACACCGGTCTAGTGACACTGCTATTTGACACCGGTCTAGTGGCACTGCTATTTTTGAATGGTCGGTGTTGCAACCAATGTTAATTTTTGAATGGGTTAGTGTAGCAACCCAGGTAGGAAACCCAATCCGCTGTGAGTTTTTTTAACAGCTATCTTTGGTACCCAAACCCCTGTATTTTAATTTTCAGCCTTAAACCAAAACTTTTGTTTGGACTAATTTGTAATTTAACTAGATTTTTAGACAATTTTGTCTAATTGATCTTTTCTAAGTACTCATACTCATTTATTTGTAAAAAGAAACATTTGCAAGTCATTATTACAAATACAACAAAATCATACCAATTTTTTTTACAATAAATAATAGTTACATTCAATGTATACAACTACGTATATACAATACACATGATAGCTACCTTTATCCTTGTTCATTGGCACCTGCAGGATTAATGTCAGGGGGGTGCATCTACCTGTACAATATTGTGATATAATATTTCTTTATATCCTTATTTATATAAATAACTATAAGGTAATACATTTAGGATTTTACATCATGTTAAAATTGGCCTGGCTAATCTTGTGAGCTCAATGACAACAAAAAACTTATTTTTTCCAAAACAGGGAGGTGCAACGGTGCACATAAATGTGTTACCCAAACCAAAATTAAGTTTTGTTTTAATGAGTAGAAGGCATTTAAAAATCAGATATATTTGACCTAATCAAAATTAGTTTTGACCTGAATAATGAATGAATGAGGAAACAAGTTGTCTTCTAGTAATGGTATTCGTCCAGGCCAGCTACTATAATCACAAGTGCTTGTCCAGGGATGGCACGATCGCGCTGCTGGATCAGATGGTCGGCACGACCACGAAGGCCACGGCGCGCGCTGTCGCCAACAACGGCTCTGTGAACCCCGCCACGCAGGCCGCCATCCTCGCCGCCGCCGCCGTCGCGCAGGTAACCTGTTCCATCTGCATCCTTCTCTGACGTATGTCCAAGTCTCTGTTCACCTACCATACATGACTGTGAAGAGTGGAGCGAGTATACTGATCAGTTATTCAACATTTGTTCATGTATTTCAGCACAATGCTATTGAGAAGGAGGTAAAACTTGCACTCAAATTAGCTTTCAATTAATACAACTGTCAGGAGCAGGACAGACAGGAGAGACTAAACACGAAGGGCGAAGACGTGGAGTTTTGTTCCCGTTCCCGTCTTCTTTGTTTGTTTTGCATCGCACGCAACACATTTAGTATGAAAGTACATTAAGGGGGCGCTACGTCTTCGCCTTGTGCTCGTCCTGTGTATCTCCTGTCTGCCCTGCCCCTTAATGCGTACATTAAAACTTTTTTCATTTTTCATTCAGAAATATATTAAGTACATGGTAATGTAAAATTTATTTTTTATATTTTCGTTGTTCCTTCATGATAAAGTTTTGATTTGTCCGTTTATGTTAACACGGTCCCCCGTTCTGTTTGTCTCCTCTCGGCTGGTTGTGGTTGAGGCAGACGTTTGTGGCGCAGCGTCGCATCGCGGCCCCGGTGCAGCCAGCCGCCGCCGCCGCCGCCGCGCTGTCCGCCGCCACCGCCATCCCGCCCCCCACCTCCGTGCAGCAGAAGCTGGAGCTGATGCAGGCGCGCTCCGAGAGCCGCATGTACCGCGACAAGCCCGCGCCCGCTGTCGACTTCCACCCTGAGGACGACCATGACGACGGACAGGGTGAGAGACAGCTCATGCCGCACTAGGACCTTTGTTCTGTTAGGTTTGCTGCAATCTGACCGGGGCACCAACCTACACAGCGACCCTTTAATGTTCACTATGGCCACTTTGGATTTAAACTTAAACCAAGATAAAGTTTTAGGTTCTAAGTTGGTCCCGATAAGATGTTCATGACCTTTCATTTCATTTATTTAATTCATTTAACAATATATATTGCATTTGAATATCACTTAAACATATATATAAAACTTATAACTAAAATATATGTATAGTACAATTTTATTAACAGTTACAAGTATACCTAAAGCATTACAGTAACAATAATTATAGATTAAAAATAAGAGAAGAAAGGTACACAATTTTTTATATGTACAATACAAATTTTAATTAAGTTTATAAAACACAGAGATAATTTATCATTATTACAATTCTTCAATGTCATATAAGCACCTCTTTGACATGAACCCCCAGAATGCGCCGTCACTTGGAAGATGCCTGTGTCCATTACTAAGACATCCATCCATCCATCAGCTTGGTTCAGCCACTGCTGGACATAGGCCTTTCCAATGTTTGGCCATGCTGGTGGTCCTCCTGGAGGCCCCCAGCGTAGGGACTCGCGAACGTGTAGTGGAAGCTTGACGTGCACAAACGCTCGAAGAACAGGCTGTAGGTACTCTTATTTTCTGACGCGGCTGCCCGTCACTGGTCTGTTTCATATAAGAGCTGGCAGTTAGGGGGTGGAGAGCTACCTAGTTGTGCCTGTTCGAGAGTTGTCCTCTTACTCTCTCCCGGATAAGTTCGGGAGGGTTTGCGTTGCGAGTAAGATGGTGGTACTTCGACACGCGGATACATAAGACAGCTTAGTGTGAAGCAGGTAGAGTGTCAGTGATCAGATTGTTGGGGCGCAGGTCCGCCCGGCGAGACGGCGGCGGAGCGGCGTGCGCGGCGGCGGCGGTCGCGCTGGCAGGGCTCCGAGCACGACAAGACGTTCATCCCGGGCCTGCCCACCGTGCTGCCCTCCACGCTCACCCGCGACCAGGAGGAGCAGTATCTGTGTGAGTATCTACACTACACTGGCTCTCTTACTTACTTACATCTCTCTCTCTCTCTCTCTCTCTCTTTATAGTTCTCTTTAATCAACTACATATACAAGTACAATTAGTGGACATTCGATTACGTTTATCTTTTGTAGATAGTTACTCAAATGCAAGTACATTGTAGGAGACAAACCATTTGCTTTTGTTACATAAATTGAATTTTATTTCAGCAATGATCATATAATTTCTAAATACCATTTCCAGGACTAAACTAAACTGTTTCAGGACCGTTAACATACATGATCAGTACCTATAAGCATGTAGTAGTGTGCGTTTAGAGGGGTGCAATGTCTAATGGTGCGCGTGCCTGTGTGCGGGCCCTAACCGTTCCCTTACAGTGCAGCTGCAGATAGAGGAGGTGAGCCGCAAGCTGCGCTCCGGCGACCTCGGCATCCCCGCCAACCTGGACGAGAGGTGAGCCTGCCCGCCCCGTGCGCCGTGCGCTGCGTCCCACTCACGAGGTTCTATCTACCTTACTTACATGTTCACGTACCGCCATCGGCCGTGGTCTCGTCACAGGCTGTTAAACTGTCAAACCGATCAACGCTAGGCCGCCTGCCGTCACTCTCCCGCCTTATGTAGATCCCTTTCTCAGAAGTGTAAGCAACGTGTGTATAAAACATTATTAAAACTTAAATGTGTTTGCAACCTATTTTATGTATAAGTGGCATCACGTCCTATTATTCGTTGTAGGAGTTTACATGGCAATTATTATATTTCTATTAAAGCGTTAGACCGCGTTCTCAGGGTGTGGGAAAGTTACCGAGTTGATTCTGGGCTCATACCTGGTGAAGTTCGCATTTTGTAGGAGATGTCGTATTAGTTGCGAAGTAGGAAGACAAATTATTGCGAGTTCCTTTTAAAGGCTTTGTACCATTTTCATGCGTGGAGTGAAAAAGAAACATAAAAACAACATGTCGGTTTCACATCTGTGGCACAATATTGATAAGAAATATACACTCAGCGGCACAATTAGCGGAACAGAGCAACATTTTCATATAAATGTGGTAATTTCGAAGCCTCGGCTCTCCGGCAGGTAACGATTCGGATGAGATCTGATAGGAGCTATCTAGACTACAGATATATGAGGTCCAGACTGTTTAAGGAACCCAACTGATCAAACCGACAGTTAACAGTTATCCATGAAACAAACAGCCTCATAAATGGTATCAAAATGTATGGAAATCCGAACCCTCAAAACTCTACACAGTCTGTGGTATAAATGGCTTTTCTGATCAGTTGGGTTCCTTAGGCGGTCTAGATCTCGTCCATCCGTGCTTTAGATAGCTCCTATCAGATCTCATCCGAATCGTTACCTGACGGAGAACCGAGGCTTCGAAATTACCACATTTATATGAAAATGTTGCTCTGTTCCGCTAATTGTGCCGCTGAGTGTATTTTGTATTCTTTGATAGTGAATAAAAATTATTACAACAAACAGGTTTTATATGCTTTTACAAAGAAAACAATCTAAACATCAAATTATGAAATTTTTATATGAAAGAAACAGCTTGTAACAAAAGATCTGCTTTTTGCAAAAATTCAATACCACCTTATAATGCTTGGTTAAATTTCAATATTTCGTGAATAATCCATTTCAAGAGTTTAATACCCCTTAGAAGGATATATAGCCTTCTGTTACAACCTGCCTAACCTATTGTATCATCAAAATAAATGACAATGTTTGGTTTCCAATGAAACGCCTTTTTAACACTATTACTATTCTCAATATTAAAAACACAAAAATTGTATGAAGCCGCGGCAGGAACGAAAGTTTGTCGTTTGGGAGAGACCTTGGAACGATCAGGTTGTTGCAACGATGTGTGTGGCTCGCGCGTCTCAGTGCGTGGCGAGCAATGTATTCAATGTAAATGCTGTCTGTCTGCGTGTGTGCATCCCTTAAATTATAAATTATGCTTCATTGTATGAAGCCGCGGCAGGAACGAAAGTTTGTCGTTTGGGAGAGACCTTGGAACGATCAGGTTGTTGCAACGATGTGTGTGGCTCGCGCGTCTCAGTGCGTGGCGAGCAATGTATTCAATGTAAATGCTGTCTGTCTGCGTGTGTGCATCCCTTAAATTATAAATTATGCTTCATTGTATGAAGCCGCGGACAGGAACGAAAGTTTGTCGTTTGGGAGAGACCTTGGAACGATCAGGTTGTTACAACGATGTGTGTGGCTCGCGCGTCTCAGTGCGTGGCGAGCAATGTATTCAATGTAAATGCTGTCTGTCTGCGTGTGTGCATCCCTTAAATTATAAATTATGCTTCATTGTATGAAGCCGCGGACAGGAACGAAAGTTTGTCGTTTGGGAGAGACCTTGGAACGATCAGGTTGTTGCAACGATGTGTGTGGCTCGCGCGTCTCAGTGCGTGGCGAGCAATGTATTCAATGTAAATGCTGTCTGTCTGCGTGTGTGCATCCCTTAAATTATAAATTATGCTTCATTGTATGAAGCCGCGGACAGGAACGAAAGTTTGTCGTTTGGGAGAGACCTTGGAACGATCAGGTTGTTGCAACGATGTGTGTGGCTCGCGCGTCTCAGTGCGTGGCGAGCAATGTATTCAATGTAAATGCTGTCTGTCTGCGTGTGTGCATCCCTTAAATTATAAATTATGCTTCATTGTATGAAGCCGCGGACAGGAACGAAAGTTTGTCGTTTGGGAGAGACCTTGGAACGATCAGGTTGTTACAACGATGTGTGTGGCTCGCGCGTCTCAGTGCGTGGCGAGCAATGTATTCAATGTAAATGCTGTCTGGCTGCGTGTGTGCATCCCTTAAATTATAAATTATGCTTCATTGTATGAAGCCGCGGACAGGAACGAAAGTTTGTCGTTTGGGAGAGACCTTGGAACGATCAGGTTGTTACAACGATGTGTGTGGCTCGCGCGTCTCAGTGCGTGGCGAGCAATGTATTCAATGTAAATGCTGTCTGTCTGCGTGTGTGCATCCCTTAAATTATAAATTATGCTTCATTGTATGAAGCCGCGGACAGGAACGAAAGTTTGTCGTTTGGGAGAGACCTTGGAACGATCAGGTTGTTACAACGATGTGTGTGGCTCGCGCGTCTCAGTGCGTGGCGAGCAATGTATTCAATGTAAATGCTGTCTGTCTGCGTGTGTGCATCCCTTAAATTATAAATTATGCTTCATTGTATGAAGCCGCGGACAGGAACGAAAGTTTGTCGTTTGGGAGAGACCTTGGAACGATCAGGTTGTTGCAACGATGTGTGTGGCTCGCGCGTCTCAGTGCGTGGCGAGCAATGTATTCAATGTAAATGCTGTCTGTCTGCGTGTGTGCATCCCTTAAATTATAAATTATGCTTCATTGTATGAAGCCGCGGACAGGAACGAAAGTTTGTCGTTTGGGAGAGACCTTGGAACGATCAGGTTGTTGCAACGATGTGTGTGGCTCGCGCGTCTCAGTGCGTGGCGAGCAATGTATTCAATGTAAATGCTGTCTGTCTGCGTGTGTGCATCCCTTAAATTATAAATTATGCTTCATTGTATGAAGCCGCGGACAGGAACGAAAGTTTGTCGTTTGGGAGAGACCTTGGAACGATCAGGTTGTTACAACGATGTGTGTGGCTCGCGCGTCTCAGTGCGTGGCGAGCAATGTATTCAATGTAAATGCTGTCTGGCTGCGTGTGTGCATCCCTTAAATTATAAATTATGCTTCATTGTATGAAGCCGCGGACAGGAACGAAAGTTTGTCGTTTGGGAGAGACCTTGGAACGATCAGGTTGTTACAACGATGTGTGTGGCTCGCGCGTCTCAGTGCGTGGCGAGCAATGTATTCAATGTAAATGCTGTCTGTCTGCGTGTGTGCATCCCTTAAATTATAAATTATGCTTCATTGTATGAAGCCGCGGACAGGAACGAAAGTTTGTCGTTTGGGAGAGACCTTGGAACGATCAGGTTGTTACAACGATGTGTGTGGCTCGCGCGTCTCAGTGCGTGGCGAGCAATGTATTCAATGTAAATGCTGTCTGTCTGCGTGTGTGCATCCCTTAAATTATAAATTATGCTTCATTGTATGAAGCCGCGGACAGGAACGAAAGTTTGTCGTTTGGGAGAGACCTTGGAACGATCAGGTTGTTACAACGATGTGTGTGGCTCGCGCGTCTCAGTGCGTGGCGAGCAATGTATTCAATGTAAATGCTGTCTGTCTGCGTGTGTGCATCCCTTAAATTATAAATTATGCTTCATTGTATGAAGCCGCGGACAGGAACGAAAGTTTGTCGTCTGGGAGAGACCTTGGAACGATCAGGTTGTTACAACGATGTGTGTGGCTCGCGCGTCTCATTGCGTGGCGAGCAATGTATTCAATGTAAATGCTGTCTGTCTGCGTCTGTGCATCCCTTAAATTATAAATTATGCTTCATGGTTTTTTGTACGCACAAAGAATCACAGCCAGAAAATATTTACAAAAAAAGAACAGGTATGTACATTGGCGAGCTTATCTCAAAAAAAGATTACTTCTTTTAATTATTTGTTTATCAATTCATTTTCCACAAATACCTATCATTACCTATATTACATTTATACTAAAAACTGGCTAAGTGCGAGTCGGACTTCGGGTTCCGTACCATTATGTATAAAAACGGCAGAAAAATGATGTCTGTTGTATGGGAGTGCGTGGGTCCGACTCTCACTTGGCCGGTTTTAGTATTTGTTGTTATAGCGGCAACAGAAATACATCATCTGTGAACATTTTAACTGTCTTACTATCACGGTTCATGAGATACAGCCTGGTGACAGACGGACAGCGGAGTCCCGTTGGTTACCCTTTGGGTACAGAACCATAAAAAGCGTTTTACAAGTTTCGAAGTCTCTGTAATAGTGGATTTTGTTATGCGTAATGGTATATTTAAAGTGGTATAATCCATCCTCCGACAGCAAAGTCCGCACAGAATCAATTACTATCGGAGGTCATTACTTTATTTCAAGAAAAGTGTTAGTAAAGAAAGTGTTATCGATCCGTAGTACTGACCACTTGCCAAGCCTCCAGTTCATATTCCGCTTTGTAAATGAATGTCACTTGATATAATCGACATCTCGTACAACATGCGAACCTGACTATTGAACCCAGAATCAGCTCGGTCACTTTCCCATACCCTGAGAACGCGGTATGTGTAGACACCGATAAGTACTGCTTATTAAATATGACTGTTTAAGAGACAACATTTTATTACCTGAACAATATATTAAAAAATGACGTTACTGTAGGATACCGTAATACGCAGATTTCATTAATTTTTGTTTGTAATTTCCAGGAACTACTAATAAAACAGGTTGACTTTTGCAGGTCACAAATGTAACGATGTAGTGTTCCGTACCCATACACACCGACCCCTGAAGCTAACTGTCCATTTCTGTCTATAAATTACTGTATACAATGTTCCACGACGCCATGCGACGTCGCACACTGAGCTGAAATCGAAATTTCGTTGAATTTTTTTCTTCATGACACATTTTCCTTCTGTCTTTTATATTTTTATCCTTTATTTATTAAAGTTAAACACCTTGTTTAGTATAATAATGGTATACAAGTTAAAAAGACTAACAGCATTAAGTCATTGATAAGAAAAAAAAAAGAAAAAAAAAAAGACATTGTCTTGCTAAGTTTCTTGCCCTTCTTCTTAGCAAGATTAATAATAGGCTGATTTGGGCATTAAATCTATTTATAGTTTATTTATCTATTAATTCATTTATTAATTGCATTATGTTACATTAGATAATGACATGTAAAACGTATACTTTATGTATCTATTTTACTAATAAACATTTTGAATCTTAGTGATGAACTGATGAATAAAAGACGACTTTACTTTTTAGATTGTTTGTTGGTACTAGCGTGTTTTAGTAATTATGGCGATGATCTATTTCTTGTGATTCCTAGCAATTAACTTCAATTAATGAATAAAATACAAAAATACCTCAGACATGGCTGTATGGGCTAAGTTCCCTTTGCCTTCCCACTATGCGGGATGGGAGAAAAAACAACAAAAAAAAACAGTAGTGTGATAAAGTTAACTTTGATAACAGTTTAGACGCATGTAAAATAGGACTTTACGAGCACTTACATTGAAAATAATATTTAGAGTTAGTAGACTTCGACACCATCACAGAATTACATACATCTTCATCTGAAGAAGAAAGGACAATAATAACAACAATTATTCGTAAGAATATAAAATTGTTCTTCTTACATGAGTGGATAAGGCCTACTGGGGATACCCACTATAAAAAAACATGCCTATTATTCAAAGTGTAGAATAGAGTTTCTATAAATCTCTACAAATGTCTGCGACAAACTTATGTTACCGAACCAAATGTAGGAACTTAGCTACACTATAAAGTTGGTCAGTAAATTGGCCCTTTTTGGGTATGGTGATAGCTAAACATACAGACTATTAGAATCCATATATGTTAATACTTTTCGAGACTTTTGAATAAACTGATCAAATGTATATTCTCTATACAAACAAATAAAAAAGTACTTAGTCTATTGGCTAAAATATAAATAAGTATTAAAAATAAAAATCATAAGAAATAAGTCATAAGTAAAGTTGTTTTTTATTCATCACTAATCCCATAAAAAATCGATTTCAGCTCACTGTGCGTCGCTGTCTGTCGCTTCAGTTACATAGAGGTCCTCAGTACCGCGCCGCGACACTAATCTCGGATTTTTAATTTTTGCAGGTTCTCTCTGACTGCATTTAATAATCACTAAATTAACATTCTAATAATCGCTTTTCAGAGACAGGATTAATAATAATTAAATAATAATACGATTATTTTTCAGCGCTAATAAATGATTTCAGGTTAATAAATGGTTTTTTCTCAGGAGTAGGAGAGGAAGTAGGAAAAAACATGCACCGAATATTGCAACCACATTCTGCACTGATCCTTGTTATACCATACCTACATAGTTGCACACAGCTAGCGAGGTATCGGGCCGGAGCTGCTCATGTTGAATAGTGTCCGCTACCGCTACTGACAGTTGTTAGAGCGAGGAGTCGAGGGGCTATTTACCATGCCTATTCTCAACCACATTCTGCACTGATCCTTGTTATACCATACCTACATAGTTGCACACAGCTAGCGAGGTATCGGGCCGGAGCTGCTCATGTTGAACAGTGTCCGCTACCGCTACTGACAGTTGTTAGAGCGAGGAGTCGAGGGGCTATTTACCATGCCTATTCTCAACCACATTCTGCACTGATCCTTGTTATACCATACCTACATAGTTGCACACAGCTAGCGAGGTATCGGGCCGGAGCTGCTCATGTTGAACAGTGTCCGCTACCGCTACTGACAGTTGTTAGAGCGAGGAGTCGAGGGGCTATTTACCATGCCTATTCTCAACCACATTCTGCACTGATCCTTGTTATACCATACCTACATAGTTGCACACAGCTAGCGAGGTATCGGGCCGGAGCTGCTCATGTTGAACAGTGTCCGCTACCGCTACTGACAGTTGTTAGAGCGAGGAGTCGAGGGGCTATTTACCATGCCTATTCTCAACCACATTCTGCACTGATCCTTGTTATACCATACCTACATAGTTGCACACAGCTAGCGAGGTATCGGGCCGGAGCTGCTCATGTTGAACAGTGTCCGCTACCGCTACTGACAGTTGTTAGAGCGAGGAGTCGAGGGGCTATTTACCATGCCTATTCTCAACCACATTCTGCACTGATCCTTGTTATACCATACCTACATAGTTGCACACAGCTAGCGAGGTATCGGGCCGGAGCTGCTCATGTTGAACAGTGTCCGCTACCGCTACTGACAGTTGTTAGAGCGAGGAGTCGAGGGGCTATTTACCATGCCTATTCTCAACTACATTCTGCACTGATCCTTGTTATACCATACCTACATAGTTGCACACAGCTAGCGAGGTATCGGGCCGGAGCTGCTCATGTTGAACAGTGTCCGCTACCGCTACTGACAGTTGTTAGAGCGAGGAGTCGAGGGGCTATTTACCATGCCTATTCTCAACCACATTCTGCACTGATCCTTGTTATACCATACCTACATAGTTGCACACAGCTAGCGAGGTATCGGGCCGGAGCTGCTCATGTTGAACAGTGTCCGCTACCGCTACTGACAGTTGTTAGAGCGAGGAGTCGAGGGGCTATTTACCATGCCTATTCTGATGAAGTAAATTACAGTTTTCTGCACCTTAGGTATGCCCACATTATTAATAATGATGGACCTGCTTCTGGGAGAGTCGTGAACATATTTTTGTGGAACTATAAAATTGTAATAACGATATAATATCGAAGTTTGAATTATAAAATAATTTGATATATTATAATAGTTTTGTTTGGTTTGTTAGAATATGGTTGCAATGTTCCTGTGACTGCTGTGTTGCCAGACACCGCAATAAGATATTACAACTCATGTAGCGGCCGCGCCCACCCCTTACTTGTGCTCTGTTTAGTGTTACTGACATCCAGCTCCATGTACTATCGGGAAATATCCCTGTGCTGACACACTTATCGCAATTCTCACCATTTCAATAAGAGCGAAAAGAGGGTCTGCGCAGTTTGCCCTCAGGGTACATAATGCTCACGTATATTGCACGAGAGAAGATAACGGTTTGATCTCGCGTATTGCAGCATCGTCCCACCCCATCAATTACGTTTTTTATGTAAAAAATAGTGAACTTGAATATTTTCGGTACTTGACTGACGGGGCCTCGTTAGAAAAATTGCAAATTGAACGATTAGTCCTTTTTTATATAGTTATAATGAAAGCAGAGAAAGTTGCTCCTTTGTGTGTAAGGTTCTTGTGACGGCACATTACATAAATATATAAACTTTTCGTTATTTACATTATATCGAGGGCTCTAGGTGAAGTACCGTATTCAACGACAGGTGCAGCTGGATGCGCTGTGCATGTGGTTGCACGTGTCGGCCCCGTGACGTGTGGTGGCGCGGGGGGGGCCGGCAGTGAGTATGTGTGCGTGTGCCAGGTCGCCGTCGCCGGAGCCCATCTACTCGACGGACGGCAAGCGGCTGAACACGCGCGAGTACCGCACGCGCCGCAAGCTCGAGGAGGAACGGCACCGGCTCGTGACGCGCATCACGCAGATCAACCCCGAGTTCAAGCCGCCGCCCGACTACAAGTAACTACACTCACTTGCCTTCTGCATGCTTGGTCACTATGGCGACATGTAATTTGAACCAGCTAACTTTGAACTTGTTTATAAACCTGTAACCTGTTGTGTTTTTAATGTAAGAGCTGCCAGAATAGTTTATTTTTGTAGAGAGATTGAAAACATTTGACTTACCTAATCAGACGGATTTATATCAAGTTTTTTTTTTTAATCTATTTTTTTTTAAATGTGTTTTCCTTATTCTGTACGCGGTTAAAAGGATCGCAGTACTTTTCCTAACTTCCTGCATAAATTTTATTTTTTTATTTATTACACTTTTTGTACATTTACACACATATTTAACAACACATTTTAACAAACAGAACAGACATTGTGTACAAAGGCGGCACTTATTGCTTTTAGCAATATCTCCCAGGCAACCTTTGGGTGAAAAGAAAAGACGTTAACTAAATTAAACTTTAAAAAGGGGTAAATGCTATCAAAAAGGAAAAAAAATACTAGGGTGCTATTTTATCCAAAATATAATTTTAACATATTGATATAATATATATATTGTTTAACATAAACATACTTAAAAAATACATAAACGTACAAAGATTAAAATAAATTAAATAAACGTAAATATATAAATACTTATACATACACAAATAATAATAGGGGTGGGATATTTATATAGAGTGCTATTTTGACGGGTATTCAGAATGAAAGAAGTGCTTCACTTTGATCTTAAATGAGTTTACATTTTTCAACTTTTGTAGAGAAAACGGTAAACGGTTCCAGAGTCGCGCAGCATGAAAAGTAAATGAATCATTATAAAAACCTGTTTTCGCTTCTGGAAGAGCTAATGTTTTGTTATTGCATTGCCGCATCACTCTACCGTGATCGGAAAGGAAATTAAATCGTTCTCGCAAGTAACAGGGAGCACAGGGATTGTTAAGGACCCCATGAAGAAGATAAATAAATAAATGTAGGGTATTGTTTTGGGAATGTTTATATAAATTTACCTCAGCAAGACTTGTTGTTATTGAAATGAGGTCGAGGATCACCCCAAGTGATAAAAATAAAATTCATACACATACAGCGACTTAAGATGTCCAACCATGTTTTCTATATTTAATTGTAGAAATCTTGAGTATAATTAAAGATGGCTGTCGAATAACGTTAGTTTTATAGAAAGCAAGGTACTGTTTTGATGGAATGGCGCGTACTGCGATCTCTCCGTATACAGGGTGGAAAAAATTCAAGGGCCCTGGAGGGGAATTACCTTAAATCCTTTAGTTAGCTCATTCTACTGAAAGGAAACATTCCTTTATTTTTTAAGGAAACAAAACTGCATTCGAAGTTCTTCTAAAATTCGCTTGTCTCACCCGGGAATCGAACCAACTACAAATAAAATAATAAACCCTCGCTGTTTTATTATACGAATCGGTAGGATTATTGTTCAGGATAAAATTTGTCTAATATGAATTTGGCCTTACACTCATTTGTTGTAGGAAATACCCATGACATTGAATATTTATTATTATTTCTTTATTAACAATACCTAGTACTGTTCACTTGTGACAAGTAAATGACACGTTATAATTTTCTTATGTCTCTAACATCCAAAGACATCGTATGAAGTACAAGCTTGCTAATGTTATGTATCTCTAAGTACCTTGCTGAAGAATTCGATAAGAAAATCGTTCAATTGTAATAATAAATCTATGCACAGGACAATTCCTTCTTACAATAGGCGTACTGACGAAAAGTTTAAAAATGGAACGTTTTTTTTTTGCAACGTGGGGCAACATATTTGAAATTCGAACGATAACTTTCATCTTTTTTAAAATCGATAAAAGTATTCGTTCGAATTTCAAATTTTGTTTTGTTTTGCTTTTGGCGTTTCAATAATCGTTAATAAAGAACTTGTAATAATATTCAATCTCATCGGTATCTCGTATAACAGATGAGTGTCAGACCAAATGTTTATTAGACAAACTTATCCTGAACAATAATCCTACCGATTCGTATAATAAAACAGCGAGGGTTTATTATTTTATTTTTAGTTGGTTCGATTCCCGGGTGAGACAAGCGAATTTTAGAAGAACTTCGTATGCAGTTTTGTATCTTTTAATAAATAAAGGAATGTTTCCTTTCAGTAAAATGAGCCAACTAAAGGATTTAAGGTAGTTCCCCTCCGGGGCCCTTGAAATGTTTCCAACCTGTATACAGTAGTGTAGAGCGGTGAGTGCAGTGGTTGTGTGTGTGTCGCAGGCCGCCGGTGGTGCGCGTGCACGACAAGGTGATGATCCCGCAGGAGGAGCACCCCGACATCAACTTCGTGGGGCTGCTGATCGGACCGCGCGGGAACACGCTCAAAGGTACACTATACACAACGTAATAGCTACACGACAAGCGACTTCTTGTTACCACGACAAGGTGATGATCCCGCAGGAGGAGCACCCCGACATCAACTTCGTGGGGCTGCTGATCGGACCGCGCGGGAACACGCTCAAAGGTACACTATACACAACGTAATAGCTACACGACAAGCGACTTCTTGTTACCACGACAAGGTGATGATCCCGCAGGAGGAGCACCCCGACATCAACTTCGTGGGGCTGCTGATCGGACCGCGCGGGAACACGCTCAAAGGTACACTATACACAACGTAATATCTACACGACAAGCGACTTCTTGTTACCACGACAAGGTGATGATCCCGCAGGAGGAGCACCCCGACATCAACTTCGTGGGGCTGCTGATCGGACCGCGCGGGAACACGCTCAAAGGTACACTATACACAACGTAATAGCTACACGACAAGCGACTTCTTGTTACCACGACAAGGTGATGATCCCGCAGGAGGAGCACCCCGACATCAACTTCGTGGGGCTGCTGATCGGACCGCGCGGGAACACGCTCAAAGGTACACTATACACAACGTAATATCTACACGACAAGCGACTTCTTGTTACCACGACAAGGTGATGATCCCGCAGGAGGAGCACCCCGACATCAACTTCGTGGGGCTGCTGATCGGACCGCGCGGGAACACGCTCAAAGGTACACTATACACAACGTAATAGCTACACGACAAGCGACTTCTTGTTACCACGACAAGGTGATGATCCCGCAGGAGGAGCACCCCGACATCAACTTCGTGGGGCTGCTGATCGGACCGCGCGGGAACACGCTCAAAGGTACACTATACACAACGTAATATCTACACGACAAGCGACTTCTTGTTACCACGACAAGGTGATGATCCCGCAGGAGGAGCACCCCGACATCAACTTCGTGGGGCTGCTGATCGGACCGCGCGGGAACACGCTCAAAGGTACACTATACACAACGTAATATCTACACGACAAGCGACTTCTTGTTACCACGACAAGGTGATCATCCCGCAGGAGGAGCACCCCGACATCAACTTCGTGGGGCTGCTGATCGGACCGCGCGGGAACACGCTCAAAGGTACACTATACACAACGTAATATCTACACGACAAGCGACTTCTTGTTACCACGACAAGGTGATCATCCCGCAGGAGGAGCACCCCGACATCAACTTCGTGGGGCTGCTGATCGGACCGCGCGGGAACATGCTCAAAGGTACACTATACACAACGTAATATCTACACGACAAGCGACTTCTTGTTACCACGACAAGGTGATGATCCCGCAGGAGGAGCACCCCGACATCAACTTCGTGGGGCTGCTGTTCGGACCGCGCGGGAACACGCTCAAAGGTACACTATACACAACGTAATAGCTACACGACAAGCGACTTCTTGTTACCACGACAAGCGCGCCACCGACTTACTTATCCTATAGACTGTTGAGTTGGTTTATCCACCATATATACTTGTACACCGTTTCTTAGGGTTCCGTACCTCTAAAGGTACCGTCTGTATGTCGAGATCCTTTATCTCGGGAACGCGTGGAGGTATCGAGTTGAACTTAAAACCAAATACTCAAGTCTACAGTCCCTTGAAGCTGTAAAAAAATCAAACTTCTAAGATAACGTGAAAAAAGATAAGGTGGTTTATGCCGCAAAAAACGTATATTTCGACACTCCCAAATGCTCAAGGGAATCAAAATGTATAGGGTGTTTCCCGTTGATCTAGAACTATCAAATTGGGCAAGTAATACCGTCTAATACTACAAGTACAGGAAAAAATCTTAAAGCTATTTTTAATTAAATCATAAAAAATCATCGAGGTTAAGCAACGGTATGCGCGGTCATAATTGTACGAGTGAGCAAATCTTTTGTAGATTTTCTTAAACTTTTACTAATTTGTAGGCAACCCTCGGAACCTTCGGGAGGATTTCCGAGTGAGATGGTGGTACCTCCACAGTCGAGCCCGGCATCAGCTCTACCACCTAAATTCATATCCATGGATAACATCTACAATAAATTACAGATATAAAAAAAATTACTCCCTTACGAAAAATATTGAGCAGTTATTAGTCAACAAGCGCTATTATTCTATAAATGACAATTTCTTGCATGTACTATTTTAACATTCATTCATTTATTATCTTGTTTCATTCCAGTTGAATCTGTAATGTTAGGTAACCGATCTGTATTTGTTGTTTAAGCCATGGAGAAGGAGACCGGCGCCAAGATCATAATCCGCGGCAAGGGCTCGGTGAAGGAGGGCAAGGTGGGCCGCAAGGACGGACAGCCGCTGCCGGGCGAGGACGAGCCCCTGCACGCCTACATCACTGCCACCAACGCCGACGCCGTCAAGAAGGCTGTGGAGAAGGTGAGGAGCGGGGGCGGGCGCGGCGGCTCCACCGACACCGGTCACCTACTGACAGCTGTGTGTGTTGCAGATCAAGGAGGTGATCCGTCAGGGCGTGGAGGTGCCCGAGGGACAGAACGACCTGCGCCGCATGCAGCTGCGTGAGCTGGCGCAGCTCAACGGTACACTGCGGGAGCATGAGGGGCCCAGGTGAGTCGCTACTACTCGACTATCTGAATCTAAGAATACCCCTCAAAATACAACTCTATCGATAATGGCAGACTGCTATTTAAATGAGACGTAATAATTCTTACTTTATATTACTTAACATACATACTTTAAAAACAACAAAAACCTACGAAAATTTAAGGGGCTATTTCGATAAAATGCCACTTTTTGAAGTTGTTTACCTGCTTCTCAGATAAAGTCCCTAATTTGATAAATCAGTATATAAAATTCGGAACCTTTTTCTAGTTTTGTTCAGTACAGAAACGCGATTGCGTAACTTTCGCTCGATAGAAATAATTATTGAAATGAGGTCTGTTTCGGGAACGAATTAATGTCTGTTGTAGAAGTTATTTAAACTCCAGATTATTGTTAACTAAGAAGTTTTATTAAATTGAATGTTATTATACGAGAAAATGTTCAAATCAAATGGTCGCGACGGAATCGGTTGATGCACTGGTTTGTTGAAATTAGGAAATCGCCGCCGCGCGCCGCTTGCATGTCACCTGATTGGTTGTGCGTAAACATAAAACCGAACAAGGTCTTCTTCTACACTTTTTTTCATAGTATGACTAATGGGAATGACATACAGACCTGAACGATATTTTATTAGATAGATTTTAACGATATCAAAATTTTCGTAGTTTGAAATTTTGATAGCTATTTTAGTTCATTTTGTATTTATTTAAATAAAACAGACTATTTGCTATTTTTTCCGGAATCTGCCCCTCTTGCACTGCGCGCGGAGCGTTCCGCATGAAGTAACAGTGACCTTTTCAAGCGTGTCATATCCTCTTAAATCACACTCTTCTCTATACATATAAAATACAACGTCTGTCTGTTCGTTCGCTTATAACTTGAGAACCACTCAATGGATTTTGATGCAGTTTTCACTGATAGATAAAGCATTTCTTCGGGAAGGTTTAAAGCTATGTATCATCACGCTATGACAAAAGGGAGCAGCGTAATAAGAATTTTAGTGAGACATATGGAAGTTTCGCCGCCGGCCGTAGCGTAGTCGATCGTCGTGGGTTCAAACACCGACTTGTAAAATTTGTTTTTATTTTTTATTCTTTTATTTTATATTCAGAAAAAATATAGCATTTTGTAAAAAAATATTAAAGCTGAATTTATATTTCTTGATTAATTTGTACGTAACAAAAACATAACGAAAAGAAAACGTCACAAAAATGTAAGAAAGAGGAATAATTAGGACTCGTTCACATTCCAATTAATGAAACAACATTTGTTTTATTTATTTGAGTAAATTTTAATACATTTATAATTTTCGTGATTTACACACATATACATCATGAGGCAGTACATGGTACCATGGAATGGGGGTTGAAGGAGAATCGTGTTGCTGTAATTGCACTGCACAATTGTGGGCACCCACCGAATATGATTTTCAAGTTCCTACAAAAGCTGAAAATCAACAAGCAATTTATTTATCGCACTATCAATGGGTACAGTAGTACCTTGAACGTCGAAGAACGAAAAAGATCCGGAAGACCATGCACCGTTCGGTCACCAGCTGTGATTAAGGCAATGAAGGCGAGAATCGCGAGAAATCCCGTTCGGAAGCAAAAATTGTTGGCAATGCAGATGAATGCAAACCTGCTTACCGCAGACGAAAGGGTCATCCGTTAAACGTACAAAACGGCCATCGAAAAATCTTATTTACGTATGAAAAAATCTTCACCGTTGAAGAAAATTTTAACCGCCAAAATGATAGAGTGTATGCTAAAAACAGTCAAGAAGCCAGCATGATTGCTCCGAGGGTCCAACGAGGACACCACCCCTCATCAGTGATGATTTAGCTGAGTGTGTCCTACTCAGGACTAACCGAGGTTCATTTCTGTGAAAAGGGCGTGGAAACTGACGCTAGAGTGTATCAAGATACCATTCTAGAACCTGTGGTCAACCCATTAGGCCACACCTTGTTTAAAAACCAGCCATGGGTCTTCCAGCAGGACTCAGCCAGCTCCCAGACACAAAACAAAATCTACGCAAGCATGGATTCGGGAAAACAAAATTGATTTTATCGCGCAGGTAGAATGGCCAGCCCAGACCTAAACCCTCTGGATTATGCCATATGATAAATGATTGAAGAGAAAGCCTGTGCTAAGCCGCACATGAATCTCGACTCTCTGAAGTGCGCTATAATTGTCAAGACAGTGGCGGAATTGGACATGGTGGTAGTGCGTGCTGCCATCGATGACTGGCCTCGTCGTCTAAAGGCTTTTGTTCATGCCAGGGGCGGTCATTTTGAATAGTTTTAATACATGTTCAGGTAATCAGACTGAAATTCGGTTGACGCGTGTATGAATAAGTTTGTCAATTGTTTCATTTTACTTGGTTTACGGTTGTTACAACGTGGATCACAAATTGTCTTTTTCCTTTCGCGGTGATGTTTTCTTCAACCACGAGAACAAACGAAAAGGCGGAGACGCAACACCAACGCCACTTCTACGGAACTCTTGCTTGCGGTATTGCCAGTTAAATAATTCAGAATTTGTACCAATTTATTATAAAAAAAATGCTTCAAAGAAAATAACAAAATAAATATATTTTTTAATAATTTCGTGTTTTGAGTAAAATTTAATAATCACTGTACAAAATAACATGATAATACAATGGAATTGCAAAATTGGTTATTCTTCTATATGTATTGAATTGACACAAAATTTTAACGTAAAGTACTAATATTATATATTTTTTTGTATGATGAATGAATAGACACTTTATTGTACACACACGAAATAAAAATAAAGAATAAAAAGTAAAGAATACACGGTATTTATTGTATAAAGGTGGCCTTATTACTAGAAACAATTTCTTCCAGCCAACCTTTGGGTGGTGAAAAAATAGCTAATAGCAATGCCACAGTGTGGGCTCCACACGAGACAAAGTACTGTCAAATGATGGAGCGCATACAAAACAAATTCACAAGATATTTGTACTGGAAAATGTACGGCGTCTACCCTTTCTATCCATTGATGTATCCAACCTTATTCGTGCTGGGCATGGTTGGATACAACAAGCTGGAAGTTAGAAGAAATATGTCACTTGCGCTATACATTTTTAAGGTTTTTCGAGGTAAACTGGCTAATCCGGCTATACTGGAGGGGGTGAAATTATGCGTACCCGATGAGTATGTGCACAGGCGCAGGAGGCCACGTCTATTCGCGGTGCCTAACGGGAGGACCAATTTGCTCGGGAAAGCACCTTTGACGCGTGCAATGCATTTACTGAATCTGGTGGCGGACAAAATTGACCCATACCACTGTTCTCTGAGCGAATTCGTAAAGGTGACAATGTATATTTTATGTTATGGTGAAAATGTTTGATATGTGTTGATGTGTCTAATGTTAAGAATTAAATGAGTTAATTGACTACACTATTGCATTAGGAATACCCTGTAATGATAGCTGTAATTTGATAAATACATAAGTAAATAAATAAATAATCTATCTGCACTACTAATAAAGTAGTAAAAAAGTCGTGTCTGTACATTTAATTTTTTCGCGAAATTTTAAATGAAATGGGTTATTGATACTGTACTAAGGCCGAAACAACAATTTTTAGAAATGTTGTCTGGCTGTCTGTTCCGTTTTAACTCGAAAACCACTCAACGGATTTGGATGCGGTTTTTTTTATTATCATCGTAGTGACCCTGATCAACACAAAGGCTATACTTAATGGGTGTTCATAAAATAAAACACAAGCCGGAAACGGGGCAAAGATTCACTGAACGCGGGCGAAACTGCGGGCAAAAGCTAGTTATTAACAAAATGTACATGTGGGACAAACACATAAATATTTGATAAAGAAATCAATAACCAATAAAGTGAATCCACATAAAGTCGTTTGCAATAGAATCCAACAATCATGTAAACAAACCAAATTGTCACGATTACTCCGTAATCACATACATTTGACGATCAATTATGAACATAGTCTGATTTCAACGAACGCACCATTGTTTTCACATTATCTTCAACACGATTTAACTTGTATTTATAAGTTAAATTTGTTAAAACATTTGCAACGTAAAAATTTCGAAGTATTTGACAAGCTGTCATCTTAGTTTTTTACTCATCGAACTCTATAAGTCATTGAAAAGTTAGTGTTGTTCGTAATCTGAAGTTATCTTTTATTTTTAATTTAATAAATTATTTTAATTTAATATTATTTGAATACAATAAAAATTTTTTTTCAAGAGCTTAATATAATTAACCAAAACGGATTGTATCCTAAGCCATAAAAATAATGGTTAGTTTTTAAAAATTGACAGGTGGCCATTTTGTTAGAATTGTCATTCACAGTCATTCACTGTTCTGTGGGTTCGCTGTGCATTAGTGTTTTCTGTTTCCGTTTTCTGTTTCCGATTTCTACGACTTTGCATTCTCATTTTGGACTTTTGTTTTGCTTTACGATTTGGCTGGACATATTTTTCTTGGAACGACGACCTTTGCACGGCATCACGGACTTTGATATAGCATACGATTGGTATTTTTTCTCAAGGAGTAATCAGGAGGTAAGAATGATTTAGATCTATTACCTACAACGGAAATCTATTAGACGCACTTTAATATTGTATTGCCCTCGTAACTAATTATTTGAATAGATCACAATTACTGAAATGTATGTGTGTAAAATTATATTTGTTTTTAAGGTTATAATGAGCGAGCCGCAGCCAGGTTCGTCGGGGACTGCTCCGCCGCCGCCGGTCAAAAAACCAAAATTGGCTGTTAAAAAACAGTTATCGCAAAGGGAGAAAAAATTTTTGGTGAATATTTATAATCACTTGGAGAAAATCTCTCCTACATACCCATCAAAAATGGAATTATATAAAACCACCTCAAAAATAATGGACGTCTCAGAATATATTGTTCGTGACGTAATGAAACAACTCGCCAACTCGAACGAGTGCCCAACATGAGCTGGAGGAAGGATGCTATACAAGAATGGTTACGTAGCAAAAATATAGCTTTCGAAACAAGTGAAATAAAAGCACAGTTACTCGCAAAATTTGATAAAAAAAATTATGTTACAAAATACGTTGACGAGCTCGCCGCATCGAAAGGAATAACTGTGCTTCGCCTTCCTCCCTACCACTGCGAACTCAACCCAATTGAGCTCATTTGGGCACAGGTTAAGTCGTATGTTGAGAGAAATAACAAATCTTTTAAAATGGCGGAAATAAAAACTTTATTGAACGAAGGGTTGGCGAGAATCGGAGCCGAACAATGGTCGAAATGCGTAAGTCACGTCCTAAAGTAAGAGGAAGAAATGAAAAAGCTCGACGGCATTTTAGACACGGCAAGCGATGACACAGTGGTTCCATTTATAATTACGGTCACCGGCGACACTTCTGATAGTGATGATGACGAAGACGAAGACTTAAATTTGTTTTAATAAACACTTTTTTATATATAATCAGTTTTATTTTATAGTCTATGGCTTATATATTTAATCTATTTAGTCAGTTTAATTTAGTACCTATCCTACTATGGGCCATAGTCTATGACTTAAAATTAAAATAATTAGAAAAATAAATTTAATTAAAATTAAATTAGAACACTATGACATCACTATGGGCATAAACAATACGCTGTCAATGTCAGTCCGCCATATTTGTTTACATGATTGTTGGATTCTATTGCAAACGACTTTAACTAAATCAACATCTTACTATTACTTATTTATATAGCGTCAAAATAATAAATAGCTATTTATTCATATAGTTATAAATGCCATTTACATAGATAATAAATACATAATATTTAATTCGACTGATGACGACTCCACTGAAGGAGTCGAAATATTTCGTTAATTTTTTTCATGTTTTAAAAACTGTGTTTTAAGTAAAATAAATCTACCATAAATTAAGGCCAATACTGTTAAAATAAAAAAATATATATTTATTTACAATATGTACAAAACATATACATACCATACATATACACAAATGTAATGAAAAATACAAAAGGACTGAGTGATAAAGCGGCATGACTACCATCCCAACGAGTCTTCATAATGACACCTAATATTTCGCTTAAATATCTCTAGAGAAGACGACATACGGATCTCAGAGGGTAATTCATTCCAAAGACGAACGGCCTTGACCGCAAAGGATTTCCCATAAGCAACAGACTTGTGCTTGGGAAAATTCAAAAGTAAGTTTTCTAGCTGCAGCGTAAGGAGCTGACGAGTTTAAATTTACCATGAAGATATTCAGGAGCGGAGGGACCGTTTAAAACGTTGTATAGAAGAATTAAGATGTGAGTATTCCCACGAACCTTAAACGAGCACGAAATTCAGAGACATGATCGTACTTCCGTAATCCGTAGACAAAACGAGTGCACAGGTTTTGGAGACCCTCTGTTAGGTCTAGATAACTCACGTAATCGAGGAGACTGTACCAGCATAATTTTGGTTTGGAATGGAAGAAAGAACTGCAGCCGTTTGAGTGAGTGGTACGCCCCAAACAGTACTAATATCGCCAATTTGAGGAAGCCACGATAACCAAGTTTCTTACACAACTGACAAAGGGAATAACTACATTGTCACATTTAATTTTTGATGCACTATTTAAATCAAATTTTACCAACATTCTCGATGTACCAAAAATAATAGACTGATTTATTAGGATTAAGTAATAAGCCAAAAGATTAGTTTTGTTTGGTGTTTATTTGGTTTTTTGTTTTGCTAAATGGACAAAAAAAATACAAATTTTCACGATTTCACCCATAAACATACATATATATTTAAATATTATATTATATTATGGTGTAGCAATTTACGACAATAGTTCAGTACCAGTTAGGTTTATAAACAAACTAAATGGTTTGAAGGGTAATATACGCATTATAGCCATGTTCTTGTCCAAACAAACTTAAAACAACATTTTGACTTGGCTGTGACAAGATCTTGACTAATTAGCCATGCATGTTTCTGATATATATTTTTTTAATAATTTAGTTTGAAAATGTAGACTATTTTATGAAACTAATTTCATTATTTTTGGGTTTTATTCATTGCATCTATTTAAAAACAAAAACTTAAATTTTACCCGCCAAAAGTGAACGTGACGTCACTAGAGGCGTTCCGCATGGCGCTAATAGTGCTAACACTACCATCAAACTTCTCACGCCCATCAAGTCGTTCCGAATGAAAAATGGCGTCCATCACTGTTTATACTTATAATCCATTTAGGGTTCTTTTGAACGCAACATGAATGATGACAGAATTTGTAGAAATTCATTTAAGTTACGTGAATACAAAGGATATAATACTTTACTTGGTCCAAGAAGTAATTTCTTGTAACTACAATCTTATAATCATGATTTAACTAATGCTCTTATTCTTCGAAAAACCTATTTTTGAAATTGCCACCGGCCAGCTAGCACTTTTCATAGATCGCTCATAGTGCAAACGCTCTGAAGCATAGGCATATCACAACATGGCGTCGTTAAGGATTTCGTCTATGATAAACAAGGTGAAATTTAATCAATCACCCTTATTCATACTGGAGACTCGGTTAGTGATCAGGAACAAAATTCAATGATCGTTATTTTCGAAATCATAAAAAAAATTGTTTCCATACTGACTGAATAGGCAGTAGGTAGGTACGGGAGCAATTTTTTGTTTTCAGTTTTACCTTGAGGTTCATTAAACATTGTTCCTGATCACTAACCGAGTCTCCAATATGAATTCTGGCGGTTGATTAATTATCGGGCTCACAGTGACTCGGAATGATGATAGACGCGATATAATCGATTATGTCGCGACACGGAATGCACTGCATGTCAAATGTCATGTCATGACGTCATAGATAAGTCAAATGAAGTTCATTGTGTTTTGTTAAAATATCTTTAAAAGTATAGATTTATTTATTAATCTGATAAGTAGCAACTGTACAGAAAACATATTTCTCGAAATGGTTTTAAGATTTCCGTTCTTGTCCAGAAAGTTAGCACCCCCAATTAATGTAAATAATGCATTAAATTTTACCAACAGGTTAGTGAAATTTACTAAAACAAAAAAAAAACTTTGTTTGTTTAACATCTAGACACAAAATACAAAGTAAAGTTGTGCACATTGCATCGTGTGGGTTCCGTTTCACCATAAATATGTCTGTAAAAGTGTAATAAATTACTGAACTGTATTGAACTGTTCCTGATGGCGACGGCGCGCTGCTGTCCTCGAGTATACTGCCGTATGGAGACCGAACGCGAAGTTGTGTGTTTGTAGATGCGCGAACTGCTCCGCGACGGACCACAAGACGTGGCTGTGCCCCGACAAGCCCAACGTCACCTCGTCCATAGTGTGCTCCTCGTGCGGGGGCGCGGGGCACATCGCGCGCGACTGCCGCGCCAAGCGCCCCGGCCAGGGGGGGCCCCCGTCCGCGCCCAACCACGCCAACAAGGTACACTCTCATGAAAAACAAGAGCAGCAGTATATACCGAGTGTAAATAGACTGCTAACATCAAATGAAACCACATATTCTACCTATCATACTGAACCACTTTCCTAAGAAACATACCCGCGCTAACCGTTAGTTTGGGAAATAATTGAGTTTCAAACAAAAATACGTTAACTCTAACGCACCGACATCAGGGCGTTTTTTGAAACAGCGTCTTCCCTAAAACAGCTGTTACGGTGCAGCGTTCTAAAACAGACCTTCCTCCTATGAGATAAAGTCTTTGACTAACAGTTGAATATCTTTGTCTCTGAAGATTTGCGCGGGTCTTTTCTTCAGAGAGTTGTTCAGTATGGTCAGTAGAGTATGTGGTTTTATTTAATGGTCGCACTCTATTTACACCCTGTATATAGTAATATACATATAGTTTCCAGTTGTATGTGTGAGTGCTATCTAAATCAACGACTGGTTCCAGGCTAAGATCGACGAGGAGTACATGTCTCTGATGGCGGAGCTGGGCGAGGCGCCGCCGCCGGGCACTGGCGGGGGAGGGGGTGGCGGCGGCGGCGGGGGAGGAGGGGGACGACGTCATCAGTCCTTGTTCGGCCACAACCACGGCGCCCCGCGCGCCATCATGGCGCCGCCACACGGTACGTACTCAATTACTCTCAGAATTAGTCTTTTGAAAATTTATATTATATTAGTTCATCAGGACATCTCAAGAAATAACTGTACCAATTTTCAAAACCACGCCGGTTATTTAGGCTATTCGCCTATTCCCTTACTTATTGTTCTTACCGTAGATACATTATAGTTATTATTTAGGTATGACGTAACAATGAGTAACGAACACAAACAGCTTCTATGTCAGCACCTCCATCCTTGTTCCATCTCCCCCGAAGTAGGATACAACAATACACAAGTCGTGCTGTACCTACATCAGTTAATTGTCTAATTCTTTTAATAGCAAATGCAGCTGAACTAACAGTTTCTATATCCTATCCTACTAATATTATAAATGCGAAAGTTTGTGTGTGTGTGTGTGAGAGAGGGTGTGTATGTTACTCTTTCACGCTGAAACGGCTGGACGTATTTGGATGAAATTTAGAATGGATATAGCTTATACCCTAACTTAACACAGGCTACTTTTCATCCCGGAAAAAGTATGTCGTTAAACCGTATAAAACGCGGGCGGAGCCGCGGGCAAAAGCTAGTAAAGTAATAATTTCTTCATTTCTATAAGAAAGTTATAACCAATACAATTTATTCGGCAATTCTCAAACTAAGCTAAGACTGGATATTGAGAGCCAGGTTTACTTGTATTTTTGTACTGATTGGCTTAACGTTCTTTGTGGTTGGAATTACAAATTGAAACTCAAAACAGAAGGAAAAATGGATATGAATGATAATGAAAAAATATGGGTCTCTACGATGATAATTAAGAAAATCGTATCCAATAGTTCTTGAGTTAAAACAGAACATACAGACAAAAATTATAAAAGGTAGTTTTGACTTCAGTATGTCGGTACTAAATTTATTAAAAGACACTTTCACGCGAGCGAAGCCGCGACCAAAAGGTATAAGTGTAAATAAAAAAGTATTTTGTAAATAGTATTTAGCAAAAAACTTTAATCTAACTTTATTTTGATGAATTGGTTATAATGAGACAAGATTGATTTATTTAGAAGGGATTTTATTATTGAGAGGTGACACACAAGTTAACATGGCGGCGGTTGACAGTGCAAGAAGGAGATGACACATAAGTGAACGAGACAGCAGATGATTGCGTTCCGTTTACATTTCTAACACTGGCCCTTAAACAATGCAATCATTTATCAAACTGGCCCTTAAAACAAAAGCTATAAAGTTTTTATGCAACTTAAAATGAACAGGTAACATTATTAATTGATTTTACAATATTTAAATTGTCTCCGCTAAGCCAAGTTGACAGACAAATTTTTCAGTTTTCTCTTTAGTTAAAGGTTTAGTTAAAACATCAGCCGTCATTTGATCGGTAGACAAATAATTTAAATCAATAATACCTTTGTTTACAATTCCTCGAATGAAATGATGTCTGACATCAATATGCTTAGTTCTAGAGTGATACATTGGATTAACACAAAGTTTTTGTGCTGATTGACTATCATTAAACATAGTAATTTTACAACTTGTACCTAAACATTCATACAAGAAAGTTCTGATAAACAAAGCCTCTTTACATGCGTCAGAGAGTGCCATGTACTCCGCCTCCGTGCTAGAAAGAGCGACCGTCTTTTGTTTTCTGCTTTCCCATGATACTGTAGACTTACCTATTTTAAAGACAAACCCAGTGAATGACCTCCGATCTATCTCATTGGCGGCCCAATCTGCATCAACGTAGGCGCTGACATCCATACTACTCTTTTCATAAGTAAGACAATGATTAACCGTACCTTTCAGATATCTAAGCACCCGTTTTGCTGCCTTCCAGTGTATTTCAGCATAACTATCGTTGAACTGACTGAGTATGCTGACTGCATGAGCAATGTCTGGCCTCGTGCAAACTGAAATGTACATTATACATCCTACTAATTCTCTATACGGAAAATTATTTTCATTACAATCTGCTTTTACAAGCTTCAGCCCAGATTCCATAGGAGTGCATGCTGGCTTGCAATCAGACATTTTAAAACGCTCCAACACTCTTTGAATATAACTAGACTGATCTAAAGTCCACTTTCCATCCCTTCTGCATAGTTTCATGCCAAGGACGTGATATGCTGGCCCTAGATCCTTCATTTCAAATTGAGTCATAAGCTTCTCTTTAATTTTCAGTTTCTCTTGTTTGTTATTCGAAAATAAGATTATGTCATCGACATAAAGTGCTATAATAGTCACAGTTCCAACATGATTCTTCATAAAAACACATGGCTCTGAAGAAAACTTTCTAAAGTTAAGTTTTTCTATTAAAACTGTATTTATCTTCTCATACCAACTCTTAGAAGCCTGTTTGAGCCCATAAATCGCTTTATTCAGGCGATAGACTTTGTTCGGGTTCTCTTTATCCTCAAAGCCCTCCGGCTGTTCCATGTAGACGGTCTCCTTGAGGTCTCCATTCAAAAATGCAGTCTTCACATCAAGGTGATCTATCTCCATATTCATCTCAGCGGCCAAAGCAAGCAAGATTCTAATAGTTGAGTACCTCACCACTGGTGAAAAAGTTTCATTGTAATTTACGCCATATTTTTGTGTATAACCTTTTGCTACTAATCGAGCTTTATATTTCAATACTTCTCCATTCAATCCTCTCTTCCTTTTATAAACCCACTTGCACTTCACAGGTCTCTGCCCATCTGGCAAGTCAGTCATGGTCCAGCATTTGTTATCCAAAAATGATTTATACTCATCTGACATAGCATCTCTCCATTTCTTGGATTCTATTCCTTGCAAAGCTTGTACCACTGTCTCTGGTTCGTCATCAAAGCGGCTTATCTCGGACAAGTGTGGAGACTGCGATGCTAAGTTCACAACTTCAGTGTACTCTTCTGAACTGTCCATCGATGTGTCACCTGGAACGTAAGTTTCATCGCGCGAATCATCTGATTCAAGGCTACTCACTGATATAATACTATCCCGGGGAATTATAGTAGATTTATCAGATCCCGCATTACTGGGTATCCCTGTTACATCATTTAAATCTGATAAGGACTGATCTAGTCTTGACTGCTCTGGTGACTGATCTGATATGGACTGTTCTTGTGACTGATCTGACATGGACTGGTCTAGTGACTCTGGAACAGTTTCATTGCCCATATTATCTTCAATCTCATGAGAAGTTGAAGAGTTTTGATTGTGAGAATATGTTAGAATTAGCTCAGTGAATTCATCACTTTTACCTTTTGGTAAATAAAATTCATTTTCTAAGAAAGTTACATTTCTTGCTTTAATGCATTCTGACGGACGTGAAGGGTTTAGTAATCTATACCCTTTTGTCTCTTCACAGTAACCCACAAAAATGTATTTGTTACATTTTGAATCGAATTTCTTACGTTTTTCTATCATTGCATAAGCTAAACAGCCAAAAGTTCTAAGGTGAGTAATATTTACCCTTTTATTTGACCATTTTTCCTCAGGAGTAGTGCCCAGAACAGCTTTGGTTGGTGTCCTATTCTTCAGGTAAACAGCAGTATTAACTGCCTCTGCCCAGAACCGCTGATCAAGGCCTGCATCGAGAAGCATGCACCTGGCCTTCTCCACTATGGTGCGGTTGGCTCGTTCAGCAATTCCATTTTGCTGCGGTGAGTGCGGTACTGTGGTCTGGTGACGGATCCCGCAGCTCTTTAGGAAATCCTGTAAACATTTATTTACATATTCACCACCATTGTCAGTGCGCAATACCTTTATCTTATTCCCTGTTTGATTTTCTACCATAGCCTTAAACTCTTTAAATTTATCAAAAACTTGATTTTTGGACTTCAGAAAATACACATAGGTTTTCCTAGTGAAATCGTCAATAAATGTTAGAAAGTATTTCGATCCACTAAATGAATTCTTTGAAAAAGGCCCACAAAGATCACTGTGCACAAGCCCTAACGAGACTTTTGCCCTACTCTTGGACTTCTTTGGAAAAGGTAACTTTGTTTGTTTACCTTGAATACAAGCAACACATGATTTGAAAGTTGAGTTATCAAAATCCATGCCAGTAGCCATACCTTTTAAAAGCTGCATACTTCGCACATTGAGATGTCCAAGCCTTCTATGCCAAACCTCCTGCGACTCCCTGGATGCAGCCTGAGATCCTGGCACGGCCACCTCTGCAACTGGGTCTGTTGGTAAAACAAAATCTGTCCCCCTTCCACACACAGACGCAGCACATGACTTCTCTTTAGTAACAAAAGAAGCTTCACCTTTGGTATTGAGTACATAAATACCATTTTGAGATCTAGCCGTTGCAACTACCTCATGGCCATCACAAACTTTACACAATTTTCCCTGAAATGTTACACTAAAACCTTTACGTGCCATTGCACTGACTGAAAGTAAGTTAGTCGCTAGCTTAGGTACATATAACACATCACTTACAGTTCTTAAAGTGTTCTGTAAAGGAATTTTCACATTTCCTCTTCCCGATGACATCAGTTTTTCACCATTCGCAACACTCACCGATACTGGAGTGTCAAACACGAAATCGTGTAACATGTCTTTGTCATTACACATGTGACTGGTAGCACCCGAGTCCACATACCAAACATCCCTGGATAATTCAACAGATAACGCAGATAACAAGGCCTTATCTGAACTCTTTCCCTTTGAATGACCATCATCCTTGGCTCTGCGAGGACAATCCTTGATGCTGTGGCCCGGTTTCTTACATCTGAAGCAGCGAAACACCTTTGCCTGTTTCCTTACTATCAGCGCTGTGCTTGCATCGTCTCTTTCTTGTCTCCGCTGATATTCTTGAGTTAATCTTGACCTCACAAACTCAGTTGTGAGTTTCAAAGTCGAATTTTCTAAAGTCATGATGAGTGGGTCGTAGTCTGATGAGAGCCCGCTCAGCATTACGATAGCTAGAAAATTGTCTTCCACGCCAGCGCCTATATCGTCAAGCTGTTGGCCTATCTCGGCCACCTTCGTGAGATATGACTCTATGTTTGAGAAAGAATCGAGCTTCATCCCGAACAACGTGCGTAACAATGACAAGCGCCTGCTCAGGCCTTTACCTTCATAAACATTTTCAAGGTTGCTCCAGGCCTCGTGTGCCGTCTTCGCGTTTCTTATGTGCGGATATACACATGGTTGAACAAGAAGACAAATACGAGCTAATGCCTTCTTCTGTGTTTTGTCATCTTTTTCCTTCTTTTCTTCCACAGCGTCCCAGAGTTCTTCATGTATCAGTAACATCTTTGTTACAAACTTCCAAGTGCCGTAATTGTCGACACCACGTAGTTTTTCGATGGTCGTCTTGGGGTCGGCCATGATGCTTGGAATTACGAACTTGGGGGAAAACTATGACAATCTGTCTGAATTCAAAAAATATATTTAATTTAATCACAGGGAAGCAAGCTGGTGCCCATAACCTGATGAATTGGTTATAATGAGACAAGATTGATTTATTTAGAAGGGATTTTATTATTGAGAGGTGACACACAAGTTAACATGGCGGCGGTTGACAGTGCAAGAAGGAGATGACACATAAGTGAACGAGACAGCAGATGATTGCGTTCCGTTTACATTTCTAACATATTTATCTGAGATAGTGCTATTCGCTGACGACACGTCACTTATTTTTAAAGTTAATAGACATAAAGATATCCTTGATGATGCGAATGTAACTCTATCTATGATTCTTGATTGGTTTACTGCGAATAATTTAGTTTTAAATGGGAAAAAGACAAAATGTATAAAATTCACATTACCAAATGTAATTCAAGTAGATGCTGATCTACTTTTGCAGGGGTCCAAGCTAGAGTTAGCCAACAAAACGAAGTTTTTATTCATTACTATAGACTCTCGTCTTCAGTGGGGTCCCCACATAGAAGGCCTTTGTGGTAGACTAAGTTCAGCCGCATACGCTGTTAGACGGATGAGGCAAATTACTAATGAGGATACCGCTAGATTGGTGTACTTTAGTTATTTTCACAGCATTATGTCATATGGATGTTGCTGTGGGGTAGAGCTGCGGATATAAACGCAGTCTTTGTTTTGCAGAAGAGAGCAATTCGTGCTACTTACAATATGAAGCACCGGGATTCATTAGGAGAAAAATTCAAAGAAATTAATATTTTAACAGTGAATTTATTTACCAAGTTATTAAATATATCAGAAAAAATATCGATGCTTTCCCAAGGCTCGGTGAGCATCACTCTATAGACACTAGGAAGAAACATAAACTGGCTTTTCCAAAAATACGACTTGCAAAAGTAGTCACCTCTTTTGCACGACATGGTATAAGATTTTACAATAAACTTCCAAAGGAGGTCCTTAGTTTTTCAGAAAATAACTTTAAATTATATATTAAGCAGGGACTCTTGAGAAAAGCATATTATAAAATTAATGACTATTTGGATGATAGTGACGCTTGGTGTCATGAGAATATTGATTGATACTACTGTTCGTTTATTTCTAACTGATTTGTGTTTCAAATCGTCTGTTTTTATGTAGACTAATATTTTTATATTGTTTTTTTATTATTATTTTGACATTTCTTTTTACATATTGAAATGAACATTGTATAACTTAAACCTAGCATTTATTACTTAGTTGATAAATCTGACTATATTTTTTTTTTTTTTTTTTTTGTTCCATAATATAATGAGTACTGAGAAACAAAGCAAAAAGAACCATACTTTCTTGTGTAGTGCTGGTTGCGGCGCCAACTTAGAGACAACCCGGAATAAACTGATCTGTTCCAAATGCGGAAATGGCTGTTGTTACGACTGTGTAATTATCTTGAATAAAGATTTTACTGAAGTATCAGTGGAAGAAAAGGCGACATGGATTTGTCCCGAATGCTGTAGTTTAAGGCGACGAATCGGTGATAATTCTTCAACACCAGTAAGAACAGTCCAACTACAGAAAATAATGCAGATCGATGACGAACAGAATATTACTCATCGAAAAACAAAAGGAAAAGAAATCACTCAGGACATCCCTACAACAGAAAATTTGCGCAAAATAATTCAGGAGGAGTTTTCGAAACAGGAGGACGTATTGCTGAGAAAACTAACAAAGTTTATAGAAGATAAATTTAGGCCTATCATAAAAGAAGTTGAGGATATAAAAAGCTCTTTGAACAACATCAATTCTAAATTCGAGTCTTATAAGACAGAGTTCGAAGACAATTGTGCCGAGGTTAAAGAATTAAAAAGGCAAAACGAAGATCTTCACGGAGTAGTCAAAGATATTACTACTCGTCTTAACCAAACTGAACAGCATGCTCGTTCTAATAACATCGAAATCCAGTGCGTTCCAGAATTTAACAACGAAAATCTGTACACATTAGTCACGCAACTAAGCAAAGTGATTTCCAGCAGAGTCACTGAATCTGATATACATCATTGCACCCGTATTGCCAAGGCTAATGCCTCTTCAAGCCGGCCCCGCTCAATTGTAGTGCAGTTTGCCAACTCTCGGCTTAAGGACGATTTCTTGGCTTCCTCTATGAAATACAATCGTAGCAAACCCAAGGACAAACTTAATTCCTCACACTTGGGTATCGGAGGAGACCAATATACGTCGTGGAACACTTAACGCCCAGCAACAAGGCTCTTCACGTAGCTGCTAGACTTGCAAGAAAGCAACTCGGCTACAAATATGTATGGACAAAACAAGGCAAGGTTTTTATGAGATATAGTGACACATCCAGTTACGTGCTTATTAGAGACATGGACTCTTTGAAAAAGCTTGCTACCACTAAGACATTAACGTAATAATATTATTTTTTTTCTCAGTGTAAGCTGTTAGTTATAGTTAGTTTGTGTTTTTATTATATGTTATTGTTATAGACTATAATTTTATGTCCATAGGTCCTCTCAAAATTTACTATCAAAATGTTCGTGGTATAAGAACTAAGACACATGATGTTTTTACCAATGTATTATGTAATGATTTTGATGTTGTTGTTTTTACAGAGTCGTGGCTTCCGGGTAGTTTGCTTAGCTCGGAAATATTCGATGATCGATACATAGTATACAGACGTGATCGGGAAGATACAGGTTTTCATAATAATAAATTAACTGGAGGAGGTGTCCTCATTGCTATATTGAAAAAATATAACTCACGTCGTATCCCTTGCCTTGAGAGCAAGTGTGAAGATTTATGGATCAGTATCGACGTCAAGACTTGTAAAAAAGATGAAGTTATCTACATATGTGGTGTTTACCTACCGCCCCCAGTAAAGAAACACATTTTAGAACACTTTTTAGATAATGCAAATAAAGCCATGGAGACCATAGTAAATGTAGTTATCTTGGGCGACTTTAATTTAGGATGTATAGAGTGGTCTCCAACGGGTTCGCTAAATTGTAGAAATTCGTCAATGGCTAAACAAATTTTAGAATTTATTTTGCTTAATGGTCTCAATCAGCGTAATCTGATTAAGAACTTTAAAAATACAATATTGGATCTAATTTTAAGTAACGTCCCCATTCTTGATGTAACAGAATCTTGCAGTCCACTAAGTTCCATCGACGACTTTCACCCTCCTTTAGAGGCATCTCTGTGTTTTAAACTTTCCGATACTTTGGCAGCAGTTCATCGAATAACTCCCAATTATTTTAAAGCAGATTATAGGAAAGTTGCTTTCGAGTTGGATAAGATTTCTTGGAGAGCCAAGCTAGATTCCTGTGGAAGTGTTGATGAGATGGTTAAATGTTTTTACTCCATATTGCATGAAATTATCGAGAAGCACGTACCCAAACGAAGTAATTTAATAAAAAGTAAATATCCGCCTTGGTTTTCTAGGGACTTAGTTAAACTCTTAAAAAATAAATATAAAAAGAGGCAATTGGTCAAAAAATACAATAATCCATTAGATAAAGAAGAATTAAGGTCGCTGTCTAAGGCTTGTGATGACCGGGCTAGTATTTGTTATAAACAATATATCGCTGACATTGAACAAAAAATTGCAATTAACCCAAAGTATTTTTGGTCTTTTATCAAAGCAAAACGAAAAAAATCTAGTAACTACCCTTCTACAATGACTAATGGTCATAAAATCGCTAAAACCGGTGAAACCATATGTGACCTTTTTGCGTCACATTTTGCGTCGGTTTACGAAACAGAGTGTCAAGCCCCGAACACTCCTACACAGCATTATTTGACAAGCAATATGTTGACTAGCATTAATTTGACGGAAGTATCCATATTGAAAGGCTTAAAAAGACTTGACATCTATAAGGGATCAGGACCTGATGGCATTCCACCTGTTTTCCTGGTTAACTGTGCAAAGTCTCTTGTGTTGCCTCTGTATATAATTTTTAACAAATCCTTGCAAGCGGGAGTCTTTCCCGAGCTGTGGAAGCTATCTCGAGTCGTACCTATCCTAAAGTCCGGCGACGATGGCGTTGTCTTAAACTATCGGCCTATATCGGTCTTGTCAACCTTCGGTAAACTTTTTGAAGCCTTGCTTTGCCCATTTTTAAGCAATCACTTCAAACCGCAATTGACTGACCATCAGCACGGTTTTATGCAGAATCGGTCTACAAATACCAATTTGTTGTCATATTTACAGGAACTGGTCATAGCTGTAGACAATCATCAACAAGTTGACGTTATATACACAGATTTCAGCAAGGCTTTTGATAAGGTGAACCATTCGATCCTTATTGTAAAGCTTAAATCTTACGGTATTACTGGCGCCTTGCTTAATTGGCTCACATCATACTTGAAGGGTCGTAGTTCTAATGTGGTCGTTAATGGCTACCAATCTCACGCTTTTCCGGTAACTTCAGGTGTTCCTCAAGGCTCGCACTTGGGACCTCTGTTATACAACATCTTTATTAATGACATAGTTAACTGCTTCCAGCATTCCAAGGCTTTCCTCTTTGCCGATGATCTCAAAATGACAAAAACTATCACTTCATTGTATGATTCAGAGCTTCTTCAAGAGGATATAAATAGAGTTGCTTATTGGTGTGTAAAAAACAAGATGACACTCAACCTAAAAAAATGTTCTTCCATATCTTTTACACGGAACCATAGCATTATTGGTAATCCTTATAACATTGACAATACCACACTTCAAAATATGAAAAGCATTAGAGACTTGGGTGTAATTTTTGACTCAAAACGTCAGTTCATAGAACACATGGATAACATTATAAATAAGGGGTCAAGAATGTTAGGATTTGTAATACGCAACGCCAAAATTTTCCACAACCCAGCCACAAAAATACTCCTGTTTAACTCCTTGGTAAGGAGTAATTTGGAGTATTGCAGCGTGGTTTGGACCCCCCACTATCAAAAACACATACTCCGTATCGAACGTCTACAGAAAAGGTTCTTGTGGCACTTATCTTACTCTTGTGGAATGGCTAAAAAGCTTCCATCATATGCGGATAGATTAAAGCATTTCCGAGTGCACTCCCTGTCAGATCGTAGAACTTTGCTTGACTTGGAGTTTCTTCGGAAGCTTGCAATTGGTGAAATTGATTGTCCCCAGCTATTATCGAAATTGCAATTTAACATACCAATAAGACTTCCCAGGAGTGCTCGCAGAGCTATGGTTCTGAGACCAGCGCCATCCAAGACTAATTTGGGCCAACATTACTCTCCGTTGAATAGGCTATCAGCTCTACTCAATAAACACTCACAGCATCTTGACTTGTTTAATGGTAATAAACATCATTTTAAAAAATCTATTTTGTCGAACATTTTTAAATCAGCCTATGAATAGCATCATAACTTCTTTCGCTTTGTTATTTTTTTTTTTTGTTAGGTTTTTCTATAATTAGCCTATTAATATCTTTATTTTTTTTTTGTTTTACTATATTTTATTACATAATCTCTGGCATAATAATTGTGTTTAAATATTTCATGTGTAAAATTTGTATTGAATTGTTTTAATATGTAATCATGATAATTTTGTAATTTAATAATGTATAATCTGCATCCATTTTGCATGCTGTGTCCGCCTATAATTGTCTAGACATATACCCTACAACTTATAACTCGTTAAACAATGTATGTATTTATGTACTAGATGTTGGTGGTCCAAATAAATAAATAAATAAATAAATAAAAAAGTGATAAACTATATGAGACAGGTGGATGATGTTTTGCTTAGTATTTTAACTTACTATTTCATTAGACAGGTAGACTAAGATATATATATTTTTTTCCTCATGACACAATTTCCTTCTGTCTTTTATATTTTTATCCTTTTTTAATATATTGTTTAGTATTATTTTAGATAAGTTAAAAAAAACTGTAATAGTATTAAGCCATATTCAGAAAAAAAAACTGATAAAAAAGACATGATTTTGCTAAGTTTCTTGCCCTTCTTCTTAGCAAGATCGAATGGGCGGATTTAGGCATTACATCTATTTATAGTTTATTTATCTATTCACTTATTTATTCATTGAATTATGTAGGTATGTTTATACAATATTTTAATTTCTTAATTATGTTAGTATATATTTGGCTAGGCATTATATTTATTTAAGGTCTATTCAGTTTATTTATCAACTTATTTATTAATTGCATTATGTAGTTATAATAATATTCTTATTCCAATAAGTCTTTATTTTATGCATGTGTATAACTTTAGTAGCCCAACTTAAATATAGTTTTTTTTTATATATTTCCCGTATCATATTTGTTTCATCATAAAATATTATTTTCATACAGATTAGATTTGACATGTAAAACGTATACTTTATGTATCTATTTTACAAATCAACAATTTGAATTTGAATCTTTGAATCTAGTTTTGACAATATTAAACTTTAGACAAATGCGTTTAAGAGTGGCCGTCCTAAAGTGGCTCACACACGTCTGATGAAACAACAATGTTCGCAGTATACGTCTACACTTGTACTGTTTCACAACGTGCCTCTCTGTGTGTCAGGTAACTTGCCGGTGTCGCTGCCGCCGCCGCCGACGTCCTACCCGCCGCCCCCGCCCCCGCACTCCGGGCAGCCCGCGCCCTGGCTCGGTCTGTACACCGCATCTCTCACATTTAACTTTATCATGTTCCCCTAACGATCTCTATTTTGAGCAGTAACAGAGCTCCGTACACTGAATATGGCGCTTCTTGTATCAGTGGTCCGAAGTGCAATCAGCACGCGTGCAGTAGATCAGGCGGTGTGTGTGAAGGTATTGTGTGTGCGCAGCGAGCGTGCAGCCGCCGCCGCCGGGCGCGCCGCCGCTGATGCCGCCGGGCTACCCGCCGCCCCCGCCGCCGGGCCCGCCCCCGCCGCCGCCCCGCGACCCCCGCGACCACGACAAGATGAACGGCGCGCCCAACATGCCGCCGATGCCGCCGCCGCCGCCGCCAGGTAACTATCCACCCCCCCTCTCTCTCTCGCACGACACGACGAGTGTTGTATAACTCGTGCGGATAAAGAAACCATCTATAAATGGCTGGCGGCCTCATGCTATCTCGCTCACATCGTCGCTCTGTCTATACTCGCACAGCATGGTACTAAGTACAAAAAAATAATTTGTATGGATTAGCATTCACACTGTCTTTGTCTGTAGGCAAAACGCCGAGATATGTTTTAAATTAGATAGAATAAAGTAGTAGTAGACTACACAACAAGTGAAAAAAAAGGGAATTTCTTTCGAGGCTCAAAGGTGGATCCCGAGAGGAGCGAAGGACTCTGAAGTCGAATCCCGAGCGAAGCGAGAGATTCTAGAGTAGAATCCTTAGCGGAGCGAGGGATCCAAGAGCCGAGATGGAATTTTTCTTTTCACAAGTTATGTACTCTACTTTTCACCATTGACTATGAGAGAATAAACAGTACCATATTAAGTATTTGAATCAAATTTTATTATACTTACAACTAATCGATACATAGTAAATTAATAAGAGAACAAAACATGAAAAATAAGCTATTAAATAAGCTATTATTAATATAAGATATTAACAGTAAAATTAGAACAGTTTTTGAAATTACGTGTTATATATATTTTTTTGGTCTGAAATGGTCTTATTACATAAGACTTGAGTGTTTGTCGATTTCTCCGTATTTTGAGGTTGTGGTCGTTGTTGCTGAGAAAGCTGTAATGTTTCAGAAGGATTTTCCTTCCATGTTGAAGGGCGCGCCGGAGAAAAGGGCGTCCAAGGGTCAGCAGACTGTTGTAGATTGATGCTGTCAATTAGTCGGCTGCATCTTTTGACCTTGTTATGTATTGAATCCTCTATACAGCTTTCAGCTACTGTGCCGGACTTCCAACCTCCGTGCCGTTTTAGCTCGGCAAGATCAGCTCCGGTATTTGCTAAAATTGTCGCGGAGGTCCTACGGAAGCAATGTCCCGTGTACAGTTTGCAATTTGGTAGGTTCAAAAATGTGGCAATTTCTTTTGACATCGCACCTATTTTGTTAATTCCAATAGGTTGCTGACTACATTTTCCGTTATGGAACTGTATGAAAAACCTGTCGGTTTTTGTATTAATGGGCCGCATCATACTCATCCCGTATTACGAACGTTCTGTCAATTTTCGTTTTAGTTTCTTTTAAAACGACCAATAATACCGTGTCGGAATGTTTCTGAATGTCGTTTACTTTTATTTTCAATAATTCGCTACTTCGACAGGCCCCATTCACGCCGAAAATTAACACAACCTGTAAACAAGAAATAAATATTTACTTCTTTCAGGAAAACTTGCTAAAACCTACTTAAGTAGGTTTATGGATGAAATTAGTTACCAATGTAAGTGGGGTATTAAGAAATTACTTACTTTTACTGCCAGAAAGCTGTGGTCAGGCGCCCAATTCAGAAAGCGCTCAATGTTTTCAGAGGTTAGTACTCTAGATTTCATCGTCTCTTTACCCTCGGATAGGCGTTTTAAATATGCCACTAATTTTGAGTAGTTTTCAATCTTAAATTGTGTTTGATGTTTATCGTGGCCTTTAGCATAGAGTATACGGACCAAAGTGTCGACGGCTGCTTATTGTTGGCTAATTCGTCGAAGTAGTTGAGAAATACGGACTCTGAGAAGGAATTGGCGCCATTGGCGATTTTACAGTCACAGAACAAGTTGTAACTTTTTAAATATCTCTCACGGGATTTTGGTGGCAACAAATTATCCACTATAATTTCTGCTTTATTTCGAATCGATTCCGGAGTCAGTGTCTCGTTTTCGTCACTCGAAGAACTCATTTTATTATTAATTTTCCTGGTACAGAACACGGAAGAAAGCTAAGTATAAAAATGGCGTTTTTTTTTATTTCTGGTCTATTTTCCAAGCGGCTAGCCAGTACGTTTGGTACGATATTTTTTTATATTGTGCATTCACGCTTGTTCCAAATTTAAAATGCTTTATTCGGGCATTTTTACGGAACATAAAATGTAGTGATTGCAAGAAGTTTATAGTTTATAGCTTCTCGGGTGGTTGTGTTTTAAGATGGCTGTATGATCACAGACACCTTTGCCATGCCTTTGACTATCCAAAAAGTTTAAAAAGTTACTTTTTCTCACTCAGTGAGGAAAAGAGCGTTTTATTCACTGTTTTTGGTGAACCAATAACCCCTTTTCGAATAGTAATGGTGAAAAATAAATAAATGTTCTCGGGGTAATGTTAACTATTCAAAAGTTTATTTAATAAAATAAACAGTTGCTAGCAGCACTCTTTATACTTCCTAAAATATATTCAAAATTAATGAATGAAATATTGTTTGGCTGTCGCTTGACTTCTTCTGCTGATGCTTAAGTACCAGTCGCCATTTATAGATTGTTTCTTTATCCGCACGGGTGATACACGTACACTCACCTTGTTTTTATATACTTTTATTCACACAATAGTCCATCAACCAGAACAATGAAATACCTCCACAACAACCTTTCTGAACAGGACCAGTCCAGGACATAGTCCAGGTCCACGCCCTCATTCCCACAGTAATTTCTTGTACGAGGAGCCGCCGATGGTATGCGGAAGATAAGATATGTGTTCGAGATGAACGTGTATTGACTACTACTTTATTATTGTTCTTAATACTATAGGAAACTTACATAGTTTACGAGTTTATCATGTACAGTGAATAAATCACGTAATATTAATATATAATCAGCATGTACGAGGAAACTGCATATATTGATATTAAGCAAACTTATGAAACAAGCAAAATGTTCGGTTTGCCCGTACATACTGCGGACACGAAGATAGAACTACACATCTTCTTCTCTATACATATGAAATACAACGTCTGTCTGTCTGTTCGTTCGCTTATAACTTCAGAACCAATCAATGGATTTTGATGCAGTTTTCACTGAAAGATAAAGCATTTCTTCGGGAAAGTTTAAAGCTATGTATCATCACGCTATGACAAAAGGAAGCAGCGCAATGAGAATTTTAGTGAGACATATGGAAGGTTCGCCGCCGTAGCACAGTCGATCGTCACGGGCTCAAACCCCGACTGGTAAAATTTGTTTTAACGGCTCAGTAAGCTGGCGTTGAAATTGTTTTTATTTTAATACACTAGATGGCGCTGCATGTTTCAAAATATCGAATTTGACGCAGTCTGGTTCAAATCAACTCACGGTAAAGTTTGTCTACACTATTATATAAAGAAGAAAGATTTGTTTGTTTGTTTGCATATAATGGGTAATTCTCCAGAACTACTGAACTGACTATAAAAAATATTTAAGCACTCAATAAGATTTTTAGTTAATCATGTGTTAAGTACGACTTGCGTAGTCGTACGTATGTAGTCTCATCGTCGGGGTTTCAATCATCCACTGGTAAATGTTTTTTTTAGGACACCTCTCAAGTTTAAGTTTATTTGATCGGTATTGATGAGTATTTTTGTAGAACATGGTGACCAGCATCTAATGACGGGACTGGGAGGTGGGTACGGTATCTCCTCAACGGATAACAGCAGACCCTTCGAGTTTGTGCTTATTTGATTGGTATTTATTAGCACTTTGGTAAAACATGGTGACCGTTGCATATTGTCGTTAAAAATCATATTCTTTTGTTTTCCTTATTTCCACGAAAATCTCTTCGAGCTAGTACTGATATAAGCTAAATTATGAACTAGGAAAATGTGTGGGTTGGTCCGTACACTTTCTAAACATAACTCTTTTAGCGAGATGCGGTTAAACGATAAAAAAATTCAAAGAATTCGAACCAATCATAAATTGTAACAGGCCCTTTCGTATATTTTTTCTGAAAATAATAGGCTAAATCATGAAGATACATACTGTTCTTTAACTTTCAGATGGTATTTCTTACAACGAAATTATCTTTTGAAAATCAGTTTGGAGAAATGGGAATGTGACGTAATAGTCATACCGTTTAGGTTCAATAGGGAGAGTTCCTTGACGTAAAGAAAGAATGAAAAAATAATTTAGGAGATTGGACCTGAAGATGGACGTCGGTTTTGAAATTACTTCTTTTTCTTGTGGGCAATGGCCTATATCCTGTAATGCCTGAATGACATGACTATGACGTCATCAAAGCTATTTATTCAGTTCCTGAATATTTTCATGTATATCTTTTGTATTTCAAGGAGAAAATTTTAAATTTATACTTTTATATGACCTTAAAAAAGTCTATTCCTTTCGAAAAAATCGACAATTAGGTGCTGTTATGGTATTCTGGACCATTCGAGTTACCGGTGTACAGACACAAAGTCCTCCCCTTACACTGTGGGAGGCTCACTTACTTTAACAGGCTCAGACATTTTGACAGCATTCAGTTTTTAAATATGCTAAATTCTATAAAAAATAAATGTTACAATAAATGATATATTCTCTATATGATTAGTTTCATATGTAGACAAATAGGGTCTAACAACATGTACTCCTTGTGTTGAAGAGCTTGTGTGTGCAGGTATGATGGGCATGGGCGGCGGACCGATGGGCGGCTGGCGCGGGTTCAACCCGCCGCCCTGGGGCGCCCCTCCCCCGCCCTCGTTCCTCGCGCCGCCCCCGCCGCCGCCGCCGCAGAGCAACTCATAGACTCGACGCCGACACGCAGCTGTCTGACACTAGACACTCGGGATCGTTCACTTGGTGGTACCAGGAGGTACTACACTAAAGTTTATTGAAGAATATCTGGTCTATAATTTTACTTTGCGCATTTAATAATAATTAAATAAATTTAAATAATTTATACTTGATTATTGTTAGATTGAGATATGCAATTAAAACTTGCTGGATCTAAGCAATCTAAGCACAATTATGGCTGTAAAGTTATAATATAATTTTCACAACTTGCAAATTGTATATAAAATATGGTAAATTGGTAAGTGAAGACCGTGTTCATGAATTATTTTCGTTTATGGAACGCACGAGTCTGGTAATTGAATGGAATTATTTCAGACAAAAGCAATCGAATAAAATGTTGACGTCCACCTGGAATTCGTTTTTATTTTATTAATTTGACCGAATTGACAACATTTCAAATTGTATGCTAAGGCATTAAATAGTATTATATAAAGGTATACTTCAAACGTAAAAATATGAAGAAAGAATAATCTCGATTTGTTAAGTATTTAATTACTTATTCCGATTTAAAAAAACTTTCATTCTAAAGGGTCTTAAGTGCAAATGGTTGGCCCTACGTGACTGAGAACTTTGCCGCATAGAGAAGTTTGCACTAATAAAAAAAAGTCACCTGTCAAACATGACATTTGTCAAAGAAGGAGTACAATGCTTCACTCTTAAATGTCTCAAGGCAAGTCACGGTATGATTGTTACTATGAGTTTCTTTAACGACCTTGTATTGTAGTATTTATATTTTAAGCACAGAAACCCTTAAATTTAGTAGGCTTTAAAAATATTTACTCGCATTTGTACCGAGTAACATGCTAGAATTATGTAGACCGACACGGGTTAATTTTTGAACGGCCTTTATACATTCGGTCTGGTTTGAATGAACGATTTTTATTTTTATTGCAGCAAAGTTTCCATTGCTTGCAGTCAACTATTGAACGAAATTAATGCTTTAACAGCGAAACCGGTAAGGGAAATTAATATAAATAAGTGGACAAGTACAAGTGTTTATCAAACAAAAAATGTTTCAAAAGTTCCACCAAGTGCCAACAATCACGAGCATCAACTACGTAATTTATTCTTCACGGTTGGGAATAAATAGAAGTCGTTGGGGGCTAAGTCGGGGCTGTACGGCGGATGACTCGTTAATTCGATCTTTTGATCTTTCAAATACCGAGTTGTTTCAGCCGATGTGTGGCAGCTAGCATTGTCATGATGAAGAAGGATTCTGCGTTGTCGGTTGTTCTTTCTTATTTCTTCAATAACTTCTGGCAAACAAATGGTCGTGTACCGTTCAGAATTAACCGTTTTACGATCCTCTAGTGATACTGTAGCCACATGTCCATTTATACCAAAAAAACAAGTAATCATTTGCTTCAAAGTCATTGAAAGTACTTTATGAACGAATGACTTTTGTTAGGTTCGGTTCATCTTGGAAAACCCCAACCACCTTTGATTGTTGTTTAGTTTCAGGATCATACGCATATATCCAAGATTCATCACCTGTGTAGATATTATAGCCAGCTTTTGATGCACCCTGGTTGTACCTTTGTAACATTTTTTACACCAATCGACACGAGCCAGTTTTTGGTCTCCAGTTGTGCAGAATTCAACGTGAACAATTTTTTTTATAGCTAAATGTTTGTGTAATATTTGATATATACTCGTCATAGGTACTTAAAGACGCCTCTACCGTGACATGACGATCTTGCATTATTAGTTCCCGGCAGTTCCCGCGCAGCATCAATATTTTGAGGTACAAAAACCGATTTAGGGCGACCTTCTTTAAATTCGCCCGTGAGCATAGACCGCCCACGATTAAACTCTCTAAACCAGTGACACGCAGTAGTTTTCGATGGTGCTTTGTCCCCAAAAGTCGATGTGAGTTGATCGATGCATTGTTTTTGAGTTAGCCCTCGACGAAAATCGTAAAAAATCATAGCACGTAAATTTTCACGAGTTAAATCCATGGTGGTGATAGACACGCAATTTTCAAAATGATGCCACAACAAAGGAAAAACAAATGACAGCTACATGAAACAAATTGTGTTCTTCAGCCAAAGAGTTCCATTTTTAAATGTAATAATTACTTTTATCTAACCTCATATTGTAAAATCCTCATTACGAATTCAAAACTACTGGCATAATGAAAAATATGTTTCATGAACGCCTCTAAAAAATTAAATTATACTATAGGTCTCCGAACAACATAATGCTATAAAAAAACTTTTTTTGAGATTACAGTACATGTGATACTAACTAGGAAGGCAAAGCGAACTTAGCCCATACAGCCAATGTGGTTTTTATATAATGTTCTCCAATACATACAAAATAGTAACGAGGTTACAGTTAGAATTTATTTTTGGCCAGGTATTGTCTATGGCTTACGGCGCGTTGGACTCGGTCTGTCAATGGATGAACTGTTTGTTGCGCCATAGTTTTCGAGGAAATGTATCTATTACTTACTGTGTTTTATAGGTCAAAAGAATTATTTTGCCCTAAAATTATTGACAGCAGGAATGGTGATGAATGATGAATGATATTCGAAGCGGGAAAGTGCAGAAGAATTTGCGTGGTATTTTTATTCTATTTATAATTCACGACGGCCTGAACTTACACTATACACACGCGGCGAGCGCGGCGGCGAAAGCAGGCAGCGCGCGGGTGCACATCGCGGCCTTGGAGCTGGCTGATGTGCGGCGCGCGCTAGCCCAGCTGCCAGCAAAGCGCTCAGTGGGACCTGACAATATACAACCCTTTGTTTTTAAGGATGCTCGCAGAGTATTAGAGGAACCATTGCTGCATATTTTCAATGTCTGCATGGCAGCCGCCAGCTTCCCGGATCACTGGAAACTCGAGGAGGTCCGAAACTAGGTGACTATAGGCCTGTGGCGGTTCTATGCACCCCAGCCAAAGTTTTCGAAGCAGCCATTCACCATTGTTTGTACACGCAAGTGAGTGCCCAGTTGTCCGACGCACAGCACGTCTTCCGTCCTGGGCGTGGGACAACGGGAAACTTACTACATCTAATGACGCGACTAGTACCAATAGTGGATGCCGGCAGTCAGGTAGATGTCGCATATTTGGATTTGAAGAAGGCTTTCGACACAGTCGACAATGATGTACTGCTTGTTAAGCTAGCCGACGATGGCTGCACCCTACACACACTCACCTTCTTTGCCAACTATCTGCACGACCGGCGACAGTTCGTCGACTGCGGTGGGGAATGCTCCGAGTCATATTTCACGAGATCAGGAGTAAGCCAGGGGAGTAATCTGGGACCGCTCCAGTTTATATTAATGATAAACTGTTTACCGGACGCGGTAACGGAGTCCACTTGCTTATTATATGCTGACGACCTGAAACTGGAAGTGAGAGATGCCTCGGATCACGATAAACTGCAACAAGATATTGATAGGGTTACCCAATGGGGCCGGGAGAACAATAATTGTTTAACGTTTCTAAGTGTTCAATTATGTCATACAGCCGAGCGCGTGTCCCGCGGCAATACCCATACCACATCGACGGAGAGCCGCTGCAACGTGTCGTAGAAGTGAAGGATTTGGGCGTTCGCTTCACCGCTGATATGCACTTCAGACAACATATCATCGATGTCTGCAAGAAGGCGTACCGGAACCTGGGGTTTCTTTTAAGACAGGCAAATGAGTTTACCAGCATCAGCGCATTGCGCGCTCTGTACGAAGCTTTGGTGAAGAGCCATTTAGAAGGCAATGCTGTCATCTGGTCTCCAAAGGGAGGCCAAGTACAAGCTGATGCTTGAAAAAATACAAAATAAATTTGTAAGATTTTTATATTTTAAAATGTATAAAAGATATCCCGGATATCCATTATTATATCCGACTCTTGTTTGTTCTCGGCATGGTAGGGTATAATAGACCTGAAGTGAGGAGAGAGTTATCCCTCGCGTCATACCTGTTCAAAATACTGCGAGGTAAACTTTATTACCCAGTTATCCTCGAGCAGCTCCAGCTCTGCACGCCAGACAAGTGCGTGTCGAGGCGGCGGAGGCCTCAGCTACTGGCGGTGCCGAACGCCCGTACTAACCTCCTCCGCGATGCACCGTTCGCCCGCACGCTGCGCACGCTCAATACAATAGCTGATGTCACAGACTTGTTTTCATGTTCATTGGACGAGTTCACAAAGGCCGGCCAGTGTATATTGTGTGTTTCAAATTTGTAAATGTCTTTTCCTTTTGTTTATATTTTGTTTGTGTATTTACTATTCTATCGCATTAGGTTTAAGCTTCCTGTAATGATAGTGTTAGTATTTTAAGAAATAAATAAATATTTGACTCCACTTGACACTCTGGAAATAACGACGGAAATTACGATCACTTTCAGAACAAGCTTTTACAAGAATACTCAAAAATGGCTGACGACACATTTACAAATACCTATTATGAAAACAAGTTAGTAGGCATGAGTTTAGATAAAGTAGTGTATGAAACTGTACATAACTAGGTATTAAAACACTCGTGTTCTATTAATAACCTTTTTATGTACCAGTTTCATAAACTACTATTTTGATATTGTACTGTAACTGGCTAGTCCCGGATACATAAATAGCAGCCCTTGCAATTCACACATTGTAAAATGTACTATAATTAAGATAAACGTGGCGCCATCTAGTGGAATTAAAAGGAACTATATTGAAGTGTATTTTTCCAATCAGTTTTTTTGCTAACTATGTATAGTCTGTCTAAAAAGTGTTGAAATGAATATTGAAGAAACTATTTTTCTTTCGCCTGGTTACACCAAACAAATAAGTACAAAATCTGACAAATAGAGTTAACCGAGCTGTTATTTCATAAATATATGACCTAAATTAGACTACTTGAACGTATAAAGTTCATAAAAGTTTGATTTTCATTTCAACACTTTTTTGACAGACTATACCTACCCTACTCCATACAGACAACTTCATACAGCTATTATTTCCTACATAAAGTTGCCGTCAATAGAAATTGTGGACTATGTAAACAAAGCGCCATGTTGTCTTTGTCTATGAATGGTGAAAGGTGAACTATCTAGAGATGGGTAAGTATGTAATTAAAATATGTTAGGTGCTTAATTAATTTTCTTTATTTGATTCATCGCTAAAATATTCTGATGAATCGCTAGTCAAATCGCCCACGTTAATTACAAATGGTTCCGTCACAGCGTCGGTGGCCGTATCTATTATCCCATCCAGTTCTTTAATTTTTTCTTGTACTTTTAGGACATGAGCTACACATTTCGCCCACTGTTCTGGCCCGATCCGCGCCCAACCTTGGTCCAACAAAATCTTCACATCATCCATTTTGAATGTTTTGTTGTTCCTTCCAACGTAACCTTTTCCTTGCGCCCATATCAACTCTATCGGGTTAAGCTCGCAATGATATGGTGGAAGGCGCAAAACTGTCACATTTTTCGATGCCGCCAACTCATCTACATACATTTTTTTATATTTTTGCTTGTCTACTTTAGCTATGAGATTCGCTTTGATTTCGGTTTCTTGAAATTTGATTTCTTTTTCGCGCAACCAGCTTTGGATAGCCTCCTTCCGCCAACTCATGTTGGGCGCCTTTTCGATTTGACGCGAATGATATGGGGCATTGTCCATTACTATGACGGAACCAATTGTCGTTGTTTCAAGGTAAAACACTATCCAAATCACAAAGAAAGATCAGTAAGAGAAGCCAAGTCGTTAGAATACCGAAAACACAAAAGATTTTAGAGCAACGCTGGAAGATCACACAGCTCTCGATAGAATCACACACACGTTTATGTCAAAGATTATAAAGTAACGCTGTCAAAAAAAAGACTGCATAAAATAGCATCACGAATAAAATAGGTTTATATTCAAATATCACTAATTTTCAAAGACAATACAGATTCGATGAGAAAAAAATATGACCAGCAATCTCGATATGATTTTCCGTAATTAACTGGTGGCCTTTTTACAAAGACCGTAGTTGCCATAGTAAAAAAAAACTGGTGAATATTGAATATTTCATGATGAAATACAGTGAATGGCAGGTAAGACTTGATGCTTCATGATTTGGAATAATGTTCAGTGAGACTCCGTGACAGAACCTTGAGAAAAAGGTTTGTTTGCATAGTCCACAATTTCTATTGACGGCGACTGTAGACGACTTCATACAGCGATAACTCTCCACACAGATGACTTCAGTCAGCGATAACTCTCCATCCATCTAGCTATCAGCCTGTTTCGTCCACTACTGGACATAGGCCTTTCCAGGATTTTACCACTCTTGGCGGTCCTCCTGGAAGAAATGCCCACACTCACACACGCTGGGCAGGCGGGTAGGTGAGCGCGGTGCCGAAACCCTTGCATCGGTGACGCCGCTGCCCGTTTTGTATAAGGCCCGGCAATTGGGGATGGATATACCGCCATCCATCGGTCTCAGGCAATGGTGGGCCGCCTCTAGACGAGACCAATTTAGTCATTGATTACCAGCGTTGCCAGATCGTCCGAAAAGGGACGGTTTTCGTCCTTTTTGGCGATGAACCGTCCTTTTTTTGTCCCTTAAAATCTATCGTCCTTCTTCGGACAAGCCAGAATTTTCATGTATTATACATGAAAACATACTAATGTCATTGATTTGTTATGTATAAATTGCATTTTAGTCCTCAAATCAAAACTGAACTATTAAAAAAGAAATAATTAAATGTATCAAATTAGGTAATCCTTTAATTTTAACTTTTATTTCATGCACCATTGAAAAAGCGTCCCTTTTCTTCCAAAATCGTCCCTTTTCAGATGGCACGTCGTCCTAAATATGAAGTGCATACTGGTAACACTGTGATTACACTCCACACAGACAAATTCAGTCTGACTGAACAGCTATTACACTACACACAGACACAACTTCATACAGCTATTATTATTTCCCACATAGGCGACTTCATATAGCGATTACTTGCTAGACATATGTATTCAGTCAGCGATTACTTTTTACACAGATGACTTCAGTCAGCTATTACACTACACTACACACACAACTTCATACTGCTATTATTATTTCCCACATAGGCGACTTCATACAGAGATTACTTGCTAGACATATGTATTCAGTCAGCGATTACTTTTTACACAGATGACTTCAGTCAGCTATTACACTACACTACACACACAACTTCATACAGCTATTATTATTTCCCACATAGGCGACTTCATACAGAGATTACTTGCTAGACATATGTACCGTATTTAGTTAGCGATTACACTCGACAACTTCATACAGCGATTATTTTCCACATAGATGACTTCATACGGCGGCTTTTACTTTCTAGACAGACGTATTCAGTCAGAAATTACTTTTTACACAGCCGACTTCATAGCTATTATTTTCAACATAGACGACGTCAGTCAGCGATTACTTTCTTTTTAGTTACGCATGTATATTAAAGACCAGTAAGGTGCAATTGTGTAAGACAAGGTAGGTATTCAAATTTGATTGTAATATGGCTATTCGGCTAAGCAAATTAGCCCGTTTGACAATTGGAATCGTAGGTACGTTTTTGGTTGTCGATAATAAAACAAGACAATCGTATTCATTTGTCAGCCAAAAATGTACGACTTCAATTGTCAAACGGGGTAATTTGCTTAGCCGAATAGCCATATGACAATCAATTTGAAATAATTTGAATACGTTTGTGTTACACAATTGGACTTCTGACGTGTGTGTATATAAAGAAAAAAATATAACATTTTAAATATTTTATTGCGTCATATTACATAAGCGAACTCAGAAAACTGCACTTCAGTTATGTAGATAATTCAAATAAGGAGCTTCTGTACTCCATAAAATGAGGGAGGGAGGGGGGGCACTAAATTCAATCGTAGTTGTTCGCGACAACATCATCTTATAATGTATAATAATAAAGCCTCCGAAAAACAAATTAAATCCCAGCGAACTGTAATGCTATCTAAGCAGCAGTAAAATTTGTTACCGAAAAATATACTAATTTAACTGTGTAACATCTACCGACAAAATAAATAGCAAATTAATACTCCTTACGACCACCTGGTTTAAATAATGAACCTACGAATAAATTACTAAACATCCGAAAGAAATACTAATTTAACGAAAAAATATGTTCTGCTGAGTCAAAGAAATAGTTGCGACGACGACCGTAGCGAGGGGGAGCGTGTTAGGTTGACATGGAGCCGAGCGAAGCGGAGCAGAGCGAGGCGACTCCTAAGTTTTAACAGAATTCATGATATGATCAGGCAACTTTGAATTTTTATTCGGAGATCTACGACAAAAAAAGCTGACAATTAAAGTGTACATAAATCCATGGATTTTTGTGGACAAAGGGCAATAGTTTTCGCTGAAATGTATTTTCAGCTGGTGAAATAGTATTATGTCAGCTTTTTGATGCAAGTATTAAGTTTTCGGAATTTTTAGTTTTTCATTTGGTAGTTTATTTATTAGCACAGAAGTTCTTGATAACTTAGTAAAATTAAATTGAGGATGATTAGGACTGTTATAAACATTCATAAATTGAACATCCTCAATTTAATTTAGTTTTCGGAGCTTTTATTACTAGCCTTTATAATTTAAGGACCAGAAAATGATTGACGATACTTTTAGTACAAAATCTTAAAGAACTTACATTGGCATATGTAGGATTTATGTAACAAAGGAGGGAAGCATGACGACCACATGGTTACAGAAGCCTCCATTACATACTTAAATAAATGCATGTTAATAATGAAATATTACAATGAGATTGTCGAATAAAATAATAAGTATACACAAACGTCTAAAGATTCCCGCAATGAGGCTTATTTGTAAGTATTTAGTAATCATCACATTAAATAAATAAGGAACTAACTAATCAAATTACAATATAGCACGTCAGTATTGCGGGCGCGAGCCTGCACTAGCCTAAACAACTAACTACCCGCGAACAGCATCCCTTGCGTGGATCAGTAAATACCTTCGTATCAAATCTAAATCATTTAAATTATATAAAACTCATTTGAGTATATTCTAATCAATATTGTATAGGAAGGCAATCTCCTCTATCTGCCGTGCGTGTGACGTCATAGCGCCGTGACGCATAGCGCCGTGACGTCATAGCGCTGTGACGTCACGCGCGCGCCGATACTATCTACCGTCTTCAGTTCATTCGAGTATCACAAACGTTTACAAAAATTCATAATTATAATTCATATTCACACTCGACTATAATCTAAACGTGTCGTTAGTCCGCGACTGGAAACTACTACAGTGTGTCCGACCTGCGCCTGCGGACGCTGAACACTCAATAAATTTGAAAGGGCAGTAGTGTAGCATCATCGCGCCTCCTTGGCAGTGAGTTTCTCGATGAGCTCCTGCAGCGGCGCCAGCTCCCGACGCTCGATCAGGTTGAACTCCTGCGAACATGTCGGTGTCGGTTACATGCATGTAGCGCCATCTAGCGGTACAGTGACAGAACTAGTACTTCCCAACTCCCCAACTACACGGATGCCTTTAAGAACACAAAGTAAACCCCGATCTTAGTGCAGATGTTACGTGAACCGGCAAGAGTTTCGGTTCCGTGAGGGCTCAAGGAACTGGCCGAATGTCCCACAGCGTTTATTACCAAGACAACGGCGTTAATTTAATAAGTTTGCTTTATTAGCAGTATCGAACGCCAGGCTGATTTTCGTTTTAAGCGGATATTTGGAGGTATTTCGTGCTGTTTAAGAGATACAACAATCTACCAAACGTTACTCCAGAAAAGTCTTGAATAACTCTGAAATCTCAAGACGCACAAATTTCGTTCTATTGGCTCAATTTTATCTGTATAAGTAGCTAATTTTAATTAAGCTACGTTCACAAGTAAAAAAAAACAATGCTTGAATAACGTTACTCCAGCAAAATCTGCTTTTCATGAATATGTATAGATCTGCTGGACGCATGATTTTAAATTTCATATTGTAATCCTGAAAAGGGACAACATTCCGCTCGGTGTGAGTGAGTGGGTAGATACCTGCACAAAGAAGATGAAGTGCTTGAAGGAGGTGTTGAGGTGCGCCTCCTCGCCGAGCTGCACCACCTCCGGGAAGTGCTGGTGGTAGATGTGCGCGTACACGCGGAACAGCCGCTTCAGGATCGTCTTCGCCATGCCCAGGAAGTTCTTCGGGAACGGCACGCCTGACACACATAAACACATACTACCTCAAGTTATAGTCGCTCTAACGACGAACACAGAGATACCACTTACTGCGGAGCCCACCGTCACGAATCTACTGATCCATGGAAAGATTCCGTAAATAAAAATCTTGACCAAAATATATGGAACAGCAGATTCTTTTATAGCAATTTTGTTTTTGAAGATTGTTTGTACTCCAGCGACTCCCAAACGTATAAATAAGACTTCGAGTTGAGTATTACTAGCTCGATTGATACTTACATACACGCACTAATGATCAAGTGTCTCAGAATACCAGACCAGCGGACCCATTATGTAACTCAGTGTCGGTTGCTAGCTATAGTTGCTATTCACCAAAAACAGATAAAAAATGAACTTCCAAAATAACCTTTAATGGGTATTGAACTAATGACGAATTGTGACGTCATTTCAAGTGCGAATGTATCCTTAGATAAGCGGATGTATGTTTTAGACCAATGGTGGGCAAAGTACGGCCCGCGGAAGTAGAATGGTGTGCGGATATAAATTTGACAGCCCCGTCGATACAAACAGATGTAAAAATATAAGTTCGTAGGAAACAGACGTGTAATAAATAAATTTGAGAAAAAACAAAATGTATTGTTAGTTGTAATTCACTCTGGCTGGCCGGCCCCTCGCCAAATTAATTTTATTTTTCTGGCCCCTTGTGTAAAAAGTTTGCCCACCATTGTTTTAGACGATAGGCACTCGGTTTGGCAACTGGTTTTACGATACAGAATCAGGGGGCAGATCATTTCAGAGCAGTTTTACACTAGCTCTGGCTAGTGGCTATTTATCTCCAGTGACGGCACTGTACGGTGCGGTACATATACACCAAGGAAGTGTATTCACTTATATCTATGTTGCTGGAGACAAGTTTCGTATTTACAAACGTGACCTTTTCTTTGAAATCGATTGAATATTATTATTAAAAAACCGACCAAGTGCGCGTGTTGGGCCTCGCGCAGTTTAGGGTTCTGCAGTTGTCCATCACAATACGCAGACTTAGGGACTGTGGTCTATTCTTTGATACTATGAACATGTACTTTGAGTTCAAGATTTAATGGCTAATAACGTCTAAAAACGGCCCCACATTTGGTCGACTAATACTCGATAACTTATATATTTAGCTGTGATAGTTTTCCTTTTAGTTTTGTTATTTATCCTACTACTGCCATGAATTTTTCGAGATATTCAAAAACGACTGTTTAGCTGGCAGGAGGGGACACTTGGCTCTAACAAAAATTCAAACTTTAAAGCTTAATATAACGAAAAATGGTTTTCATACACCCGCAATATTTTTGAACGAGCTATCAAACGACACGCCAGATCATGGGATAGAAAAAAAATACATCCCCATTTTACATGCAGGGGAAGCAACAGATAGACGGACGGACATGGCACGGGCTGCATACTCGCCAGTTCAAGTGAAGCTTGTAGGGACAGCGGGGTGAGGCAGGGGCACTGACCGATCTTGGAGGGGAAGAGCGTCTCGTCATCGAGCTGGTCCTGCGCCCACGTCATTAGGTAGTCGATGTACTTGGGCGCGGAGCACTTGATGGGCTTCTTGACCGTGTGACCGTCCGCCCAGTGGTACTCGTACTTGGGCCCGGCCGACATCACCGCGCACGACTCCTCCGTGCAGAACTCCGTGATGGTGCCGTACAGCATGTTGATCTGGTTGAAGAAGTCCACCGCTGCAACCGACACATCTTACGTTATCTAGATGTAGCTGTCACCAGCAGTGCACTCCAAACGACACCTCAGAGTAGTTGCCCAGTGGGAAGTTCAATGTAGATAGATCAGATCAGAGATCAATGTAGATTTACATTTATTGTAAAGCCAAGAGCTCTCAAATATATAATTCATTGGAAGCAATACAGGCCCCGTTATCAATTGATGATCGAAGCTTTAAACAAATATCTAATGACGGATTCCTCTGCTCTGCAGTTTGGCGGTGCTATGAAATTAATTTCCTTTTGTATTTAAAAGAATAAATGATTTGAATTGAATTGATATTTCAAATGCACAATAATGCCGAAATAGCCACCCCATAGAGAAATCTTCTGTATGAGCCGCCCCGATGTTCACAATTCAATTACTGTTGTAATTAATGTTTAGTTGTTCAGTTTGACATAGGATCCTGATCCACGCAGGATGGGCAGTTGAACAATGAGAAGAGACTCCCTTTTCACAGACCTAAGTGGTTGACTCAATAAAGAGGATTCTTTGAAAGTCTGTCTCAAAGCTGAATCAAAAGATATTTCTGCTAATAGGTGTTCGTGTGTCATTGACTATAGGTTAGTAAATCTGTAGATAAACATAGTAGCTGTAGATAAAATGAGCACACAGCAAAAGGGTTTGAAAATATCCGGTATTCATTAAATATCAAAATTAGTGCTGTCAAAACTAAATTTGCTTCATTGCAAAATAGTCCTTAAATGTTAGGAACAGAAGCTAAATCACATTGGAAAAATCTAAGTTTAGACAGCATTAAAACTAAAATTAAAGCCTTCAGAATGGGCTTTAATGGCTTCGTTAATTAATTAACTTATAGGTAACAAAACCAAGGAAAATTACGAAAAACGAAGCAAAAATTTACTTTGATATTAGGTATTTATCCATTTTTTAAGCCCATTATCTACTGATATCAAAATTTTAAAATCAATTTTGTAGGAAAATAAATAATTTTGATTTATTTTTTTATTTTTGATATAGATCGCAAAAAATCATTCGATATTTAACAGATATACATCATGATATATATCCTCGAACCCAAAACTGAGAATAATTTATATCCATGTGATCAAAGCCACAGGTAAACGCTAGTAATGTAATTTCCAGTTCTCAGATTGACGTGGAATTTAAAATTATTTTGGTTCATCTATCATGTGTTTCTATTTGTTAGTGACATTTCTGTGGTTTTCGATAAAGGTAGTATCCTAATATAATAAAAAAATTCAAATAATAAACTTCACTAAATTAAATAATCAACTATAAGCACTAAAATAATACATGAAGGGGCAATCAATATGAACTGCAGTCAGTTAGTTTGGTATTATTCATGTATAATATGATAAACATGGCAGGGACAATGATCAGACAGTATCAATATTTCCTGCATGACTCAACCATATAAGGAAAACCACTGCATTTATACTCTCCATAATAATACTCCATATAGGATCGAACATAAGCTAAAACAATGGAAGGCTTATTTGTTGATATTCATTCTGTTACTGTAACCTTTTTATGATACACATATAGACTTGAACAATTGCTTATTGATAATAATGAATGTAGGAGGAAGTAGCTAAAATGGTCCCAGATACTGACTGTTGACAGCGACCCACTCATTGAGGTCCTCCCCCTCTGGCAACATCACAGCCAGCCGCAGGTTGCCGGAGCCGAGTGTGGCCGCAGCGTGCCTCATCAGATCATACTGATGTGTGCCTTCTGGGATATTTTTCTTTGGCTTGAAGGTCTTGTTAGACCGGCTGCCGCTGCAAAAGTTACACAAAAGTTAATATGAATATGTATCTTCTTAGTTGACCGAGAGCACCTTTTGGTGATAACAATTGTTAACAGAAAAACAGATCTAGTTAAAGCGAACACTTGTAGAGGCCCAGCAGGGCGACGCGCCTACATAGCACGAGCATCCCTACATGTCACCGAGACATAAAATGTTAGAAACGTAAACAAGACGACAGGGCAGCTTCAGCGGAAGAACTCCGCAGATAAAAATAGATTAAATTTCCGACACATTAACATTAGTTTATACTCACAATAGGAAGCTCATTTTGAAAGCAGTTCGATCCTTTGATATAATCTAATGAAATAATCTCTAGAAAGAAACCAAATCATTAAAATGATAGGTTACACATAATACAAATACATATCAAAAATGTATGGGTAGGTAGGTAGTCTAGGTAGGTACCTACCTACATATTGAAATGATGAATGAAAAAAATGCACAAGGCTTGTCAAACCTCACTCATCCTCATGCATTTTTTTATAGTGTCCACAGATTACTATTATAGCGTTCCGAATGGCGATAGCAGTGCTAAAGCTACCATCAAACTACCTACGCCCCTCAAGTCATTCCGAATGGGAAATGGCGTCGCATCACAGCTTAAACTCATTATCCATTCGAAAATCTTTTGGACGTGACGTAGATGATAACACTTGTCAGTGACAAAAAAATTAACTTTTAACCGCAATATATAGAAAGTTAACGTTACGTGAATACCAAAGGGTATACTTTACCTACGTTGTTGTTCAAAAGTTATTTGCGCCTCATTGAGAGCAATCATTACGTGTTGGTTTGTTCTTTCGTCAAAAATCATTTTTTCGGGGCTCGTAACTATGTAGTACTATAAAATTAGGTCCACGAAGTGAACTACAATCACGCACTGTCAATTGGATTGGATCTGGCAGTCCTACTACCTACGCAGAAAGAAGAATTTGTTCTTTGATATTCTTGGTAGATATACCATATTTATTAAGTAGAGGAATATTATAGACGCGATGTAATCGATTATGTTTTGATGTTTTGACTCAGAACGCGCTGTATGTCTAACACTTCAGCCACACACTCGCCGAGGAGCGAAGGAAATAGTGAGGGAAGTGGGCAGGGACGTCGTCGTGTGGCTGCGTTAATCGTCCTGCCCCTCGCGCTGCTCCTCGTCATGCCCATCATTGCCTTCTTTGTCGGTTTTTTGTGCGCGATTCGAAGGAGCGGCAATATGAAGACGAGTAGCCAGCCAGCCAGCCACATACTCGCGCTGTTGTCAGTCCGCTTCGAGCGCTCTTAATAGGTTCCAGCCGTTTCGAAACGAGTGAATTTTATTCGGAGTGATAGGTATATTTACTGGAAGTTGTAGGTAGTCAACTTTCCTGGAGCAGAGATGATGATGATAATGATGATGATGTTGAGGTGGGACGCCTGCTGGGCTCAGGCGGATGGTCGGCTCTCCACTCTCATTGTTTGGAGCTATGGTATCCTAATGTCCCAGGGGCATTCCCTCCTCAAATCTCCCGCTTCTTTTCATGAACCTAAGTATATCTGAATACATAAGATGCTTAAAATCTTCTTCCTTGATGTGGTCATCACCAAGTATCTCCCATCTCAAGCTAGAATATATAAAGCATTCACGTAAGTAGTGCTTGCTAGTTTCTTCCTCACCGCCGTGTGGGCAGGAGGGATCGTCTTGTACCTTCATTTTTGACAGACGTCTTTTTAGCCTGGAATGGCCAGTTAGAATACCTACCAACATACCTAGGTTGACTCTACTTAGGTTAAGGATATACCTTACTTTTTTGTAGACTGTAGCCGAGAGAAACATCTTCGACTGTCGACAGCCCTCGGTGTTTCTCCATCCATCTGCTGATTCTTCTGAAGCCAGACTGGAGCGGGGAAAACGTTTTTAAAAAGACAAATTTTTATTAAAGAGCGTGTATTCACTCTCACAGAAAATCTAAGACTAACTTACTAAGAGACATTCGGATGACCAGGCAGGAGCTGAACTTATTTGAAAAAATTCTTTGGGCCAGGATTCGAATCTGATTCTACTGATAACAATTTTTTTTTATGTTCCAAGTTTTTTTTAATTTAAATATGTCGTATGGCTACCTACCCTATTGTCTTTTTTCTTTGCACCTTGGAACAGTTGATACTTTTTGCTACCTACCCTATTTGTGTAAATTGTGATAAAAATGGTGGTTATATCTCACTTATATCAATTACTACTATCCAAATTTAATATATATAAAAGTATTAATATTATTATTATATAGGGTTCTGAAATTCAAAGTAATATTATTAAGAAAACAAAAGAGGTGATGGAGTATCGCAAATAGACCACTTTCTGCCGAAAGTTCAGTTAGCGATACACATTCTTCCCTAGAATTATTTACACTTATTATCGTAGGACCTTATACCTATATTTAAGAGAATTACTATTAGTTGTAAACTATATTTAATACTTTTTTAAACATATCTATTTGAATTTATAGAAAAGTGAGATTATTATATTAACAAAACTTAAATAAACTAATTTAAAAAACTAAATTATTCTACGAAATAAACTAAACTAAACTAAAACTACCTAGCAAAAATATTTAATTAAAGTAGATAAAAAATTGAGCCGAAATCGCTGTCGTCACGTGGAAGAGTACCCAGGATACTGGCAGCATTACCTCGTTGAATTGCTAGGCCAATTCTTTGGCCGAGGTATGCGCCAGCCCTGGGATCTCCGGAAACGTCGACCAATCTCGACGACAGTTCTTTGTAGAGCTGCCGCGCTCCCGGCCCCCACGGCCCGAGGGTTTCAACGCCAAAAGGCACAAATATGTATCCTACGCCAAGGGATACATATTTGCGCCGTTTCGCCTCCTCCGCAGACGCTGCCGCCGTCCCGGCCTGTGACGAGGTCACCTGTAAGTGGGACGGAGCAACTGTGTCAACACAAGTCGCGTCCCACACCAGGGACCTCCCGTTCTTCCAGGGTATCAATGACATCCCGTCGGGTCTCCTACCATCGTCACGTGACAGGCCATTCGGTTCCAGAATGGCAGGTACGTTTACGCTCGCAAGAGCCCGACGGATGATATCGTTGATACTGGCGTGACGAGGCAGGCGGCCAGCGCTGCGCTGACACGACAGGCCATGGTGACCGAGGCGGTCGACTCTCTCTCCGCAACGGCAGCGATGTGGCCCATTCAAATTGACGCCCAGTCGCAGTCCGATGGCTAGTGAGAAAGTGGTGCGGTCCAGCAAGGTGCCGATATTAGGCGATGGTAAAGCCAACCTTTGATAATGCTTTAACAGCGAAACCGGTAAGGGAAATTAATATAAATAAGTGGACAAGTACAAGTGTTTATCAAACAAAAAAAACGATGGTAAAGCGTTTAGCCAATACCCCGACTCTGGTTCACTAGTGGCTAGGAGGGGAGCCCGGTCTGCAGCGTTTGTCGCAGTGTTTAAGAGATGTTCCTGGACTTGGCGGCAGAGGGGCTCGTCCCATAGCTTTTGTGAATGTAACGCAAACGGGGAATTTTGATTGGGGCAGGCGTGTGACCAGGCATTCCTGGCCTCGGTCAAGCCCGTGACCTCGACATCACCAAGTGATGAAAATTTATTAATTTTTCGAAGAGCTCACGTGAGCTGTAGGCTGAGGACAGGAAGGCCGGTAGTGCGACACTAGAAATTTTTCTAATACCCAAGCCACCCATCCGGACTGGAAGGGTGGCTTGAGTCCAACTGCGTTCGTCTAATGGGCAATTTATAATATTCGTCATGGTGTTTTTGACAATATCGTCTAAGGGGCCGTCCATATATTACGTCATTCTAAATTAGGGGGGGGGTTGGTCTGCGGATGACGGTAAATGATAGATGGGGGGGGGGTGTTTCGAAATTGACGTCATGGATGAATCGAGCCAAAACGAATATCGGGAGGATACGGAGATATTACCCGTGATCCAGAATTTAAAAGAATGGGTGAAAACTCCGTGGGAGTTATCCAAAGAAAAGTAAAAAATAAGTAGTTATATTATATCAATGATTATTGCCAAAGTAAAAATAATAAAAGGTGATTCTATAACAAAGTGTTTTAATCATATAATACCCTATTTTTCTCAAATCTGCAATGTTTTATTTTGTCAAACTAGTAATGACGTCAATTTTGGGAGAAGGGGGGGGGGGTCATTAAGAAATGACGATAGGATGATATTAGGGGGGGGGGCTAAAATCTGAAAAAATTGATGACGTAATTTATGGACGGCCCCTAAGGTGTTTAAGAGACTGTCATGTTGCCAAAGGGGGGTACAGCGTAGGGCATACGTAAATTTAGGGACGAACATGCAGTACCTTATGATAAATTAAGCCATGTGGGGTGAGATTTCTGTAAGGCGACTAGACGACTCCCTAAATTTGGAAATTTTGTCTCTCACGTAATCTGGGATAGCGTCGTTTAAAATTGGTGCGCCAAGGAGGCGAAGCGATGCTTTTGTTAAAACTTTTATATCTGGTGCAACATTGTTAAATTTGGAAATAATATCATTTTTGAGATTTTCGTCTATGGAATCTGAGATGTAGAGTTCGCATTTTGAACTATTAAGTGTTAGGCCTATAAGTTCGAATTCCTCTACCATTTTCGTCAGATCTTCTAACCCGGTGGTCGCTTCGCCTCCAATTTTGCCGTCGTCCAGGTGCCAGACATTAAATTTTGAATTTAGGCTTGTGATAAAAGGATGAATAGCCAAACTGAAAATTGCCGGGCCGAGAGGGTCACCCTGTTGGCAGCCTACAGCTGATTCGATAAGGTGATTTTTATAAATCAGCTTGGATGGTAAACCATAGCATTGGTGCATATAGTTGTAGATTTGAGGCGTGTTTTCTTTTATTTGTGACACACCTACACGCCCTTTCACACACCACACACAAACATATTATGTATAACCTCTCACCTATTTTTCTTCAAAATAAAGGTTTCTGTAAATTTATTAATTTATATAATCTGTAGTTGTAATACCTACAAACAGCACAAGAATAATGTAACAACTAGGGAAGAACGGTCCCTTCTAATACAGGTTTTGTTAGCTTAAAAGGAGGGTCCAAAGTACTTTTAAATTGCTTGTGTATAAATAAATAAATTTTGTATTTTGTATTTGTATTTATTTGTATTAAAATGACGTATTTTATTTAAAAAGCCAGTTCAAAATTTTCTCTTGCAAAAATTTCATCTGGTACCTAGGGACATATTTAAAGCCGATTTTGGAGGCTTTAGTTTTGGTTTGACATACATAAAATTAAACTTAAGTATGGTTAAAACGAAGAGCCATTTTCAAGTCACAATTTTATAAACGTCGAACTAAAATTTTAGTTTGACAGCCATAATTTACTCTAGTGATTTTAACTTGTTTTGGTGATTTCAAGGCACATTTCAGAGCTGTCATTTGATTGAATTTCAAAAAATAGTTTGATTTAAGAGCATTTAAAAGACTTGCTAATTTTAGTTGGTGTGCCGTTCACACTGATCTATATAAATATGGATAGGTGTTCAGGGCTTTGACAGCGTACCGACGTGATTTTGACGTTTTCGAGAGCCACCTACTAGTCGACCAAATAATTACAATGAACATTTCTTTCGAGAACAGACGTAATAGGGGTGCGAGGGGATAGCGGGGTACACCATGTAATTTTCTCAACTAATAGGTGGCTCTCATATATCACCTACAACGGATGTCGCCTTTTTGGTACTTATAGTTTATGAATTTATGATGATGACATTTAAGTGATGTCCTCTTTCAATCTTAGGTATCGGTAAGTATCGATAAAATATAATTCAGAGAAACCAAGTTATACCTTAAAACTAGTTTATTATTGTCAGTAATAATGTTATAATAATTGCTGTAAAGTAATTAATTTATTTTCATTATTGGCTTGTTGTTGGTTTGTATTTGGTTTCGAACCACTCCACCAAATTTGAAAATATGGACAGAAGTTCAGAAACAAGAGTTCTTTATTTAGTATTATAACTAGACCCCGTTATTTTGTCGCCATGACAGGGTTGTAAGAGGACAAAATGTCACTGTTATAAACTTATTTAAAATTATGACCCCATTTAAAAATATGAAATTTTATATACGGCCTTTTATACACAGTAGGGCCTTGATAATCCGAACACCAAAAATTTATAGCAATTTTGCTAAATATTATATTATAGTTATAAGTATACAAGGTGAAATTAAATTAATTGACCAAATTCATACTGGAGACTCGGTTAGTGAACAGAAACAAGCTTCAATTACCCTTTTGATGCAATTCGATATATGTTTTTGCTTCCTTACAGCCTAGACTAGGAATTCTAGTTAAACTAGTCCGACGAGTAAGGGAGCAAAAAAATATATTTTTTCGAATTTGGCCAAAAGGATTACTGAACTTAGATCCTGATCTCCAGTCTCCAGTATGAATTTGGTCAGTCGATTTCATTTCAGCCTATATAGTAAACATAGTAATACATAGGTAACACTAAAAGTTTCCGGAACTGGCCACTTACATAAACAATATTTAAAAATTTATTGCAACATTTGAAAATAGAACTCTTTGGCTGTAGAATGCAGTTTGTTTCATCTGACTGTCTTTTGTTTTTACCTTGTGGCGCCATTTAAAAAATTGTGTGTCTGCATCAACATGGATTTAACTCGGGAAAATTTTCGTAGTATGATTTTCTACGATTTTAAGTGTAATTTGACAGCTCAACAGAGCATCGCTCGGATTGAAACAGCTTTTAGCAATAAAGCACCATGCAAGACGACTGTTTATAGCTGGTTTGCAGAATTCAAGCGTGGTCGTATCAATCTCAGTGACGAATCTCGCGATGGTCGGCCGTCCACCGCTGTGACCAACAAAAACATCGATGCTGTGCGCCGTATGATTGAAACAGACAGGCATGTGACCTACCATGAAATTCGCGCATCCTTAGAAATAGGCATGAGTCAAATACAATCAATCCTACACAAACATTTGGGTGTGAGAAAGCTGTGCTCGCGGTGGATCCCACACAACTTGACCGAGGCTCAAAAAACGGACCGCGTCACTTGGTGCAGTGCCATGCTTACCAGATTCAACGAAGGTGCGTCAAATTTGGTGTGGGACATAGTAACAGGTGACGAAACATGGATTTATTGCTACGATCCCAAAATAAAGCAGCAATCGAGCGTATGGGTCTTTCAAGATGAGCCGAAACCAACCAAAGTGGCGCGCGTGAAAAGTGCATCTAAGCGGATGATTGCTTCTTTTTTTAATAAAACTGGACACGTGGCTACTGTTGCTTTAAAGAATCGTCGTACCGTGAATAGTGACTGGTATACGACCATTTGTTTGCCGGAAGTTATTGACGAACTCCGTAAAAATAACCGTAAACGCCGTATCATCCTGCACCACGACAATGCTAGTTCTCACACGGCCAGACAGACAAACGACTTTTTGAAGACGAAAAATGTAGAACTCATGAGTCATCCTGCATACAGTCCCGACCTGGCACCTTGTGACTTTTTTCTGTTCCCAAAAATTAAGAACCAATTACGCGGTCAACGATTTTCATCACCAGAAGAGTCTGTCGAGGAGTATGAAAAACACGTTTCAGAGGTCACCACAGGGGAGTGGCACAAAAGTTTTCAAAACTGGTTTGATCGAATGAAAAAGTGCATAGACGCCAAGGGAGATTATTTTGAAAAACAATAAATTAATTTTGTACCTTTAATAGTATTTTTTCATATTCATTCCGGAAACTTATAGTGCGTCCCACGTAGTAATAATAGTAGTATGTATAGTAAATGTAATAATAATATTGTTTTGGTAATAAATACTGCAATTGTAGTGTAGATTCCGAAGGAGTAGTACATTTCCTGTTTTTTGCGTACTAACTATGCGCGCAATTTTTTTATAATAAAAGCTTGAAACTCGGTGTTTTCAAATTTACTTTATTGGATATTAGATGATATCATACATTTTAATAGATCCGTATCAAACTTTTCTTGATTTAACTTTCCGCTTGCTTATTCAATAAGCGTTTATAAATTTAATTGTTTTTGTATGGTGTCTTTATGGTGTGATTCGTAAACAAAAAGTTCACTGTCGGGTACCTATGGATTGCTACTATATGTCAGTGTGATTTGCAGTTGCAAATAAATTCTTTATCTATGGTTATCGCATCGCCTATGACCAATATTTCAAGATATAGATGTAAAAAAGTAAACAAAAACAATTAAATAAATATCTTCATATTTGTGATGAAGCCTCAACGGCCAGTTAAATAAACAGACCGCAGCAAGATTTATGAAAAAATAATATTCCAAAACACCAAAAACTTCAAGGTTCACCCATTTTGTCCCCTATCTACCGTTTGTGACGTCATTGCGACAAGATAACGGGCTCTAAAATAATTTTGCAATTAATAAAAGATGAATTATTTTATTACTTCTACTTACTTTTAACAACTACTTCGAAAAAAAACTATTCTGACTGTCCTATGAAAAAATCTAAAAAGTTTCGATATGAGTAAGTATAGAGGTTTAGAGGCACTCATATGAGTAGTATCGAAAATTTATTTGAGTACTACTTATATGGGTAAGTATCGATATCGTGTGGGTATCGGAACATCCCTACAGAACATGTAAATAAACTAACGCCAACTTGTCAATCTTCTACTTTTTAATTTTTGACATCTATATTGTCTTTGATAAAATTCGAATGGTTACGGAATTTTTGACAGCGTTTCAAGCCGAAAGCCGGTCTAGTGTATTAGAATAATAGGTTGGGGTGTAGATAAGGGGGCACTATGGGAAAAAAGACTTGTATCGTGCCCCCTTATCGACACTCTGACCGAATAATATTATCAGATGTCTATGGCCCTTCAGAATAGCAAAATATAGTGCTGTCACTTAAAATTACATTTTTTAGTAAGTTTCTTAGATTCTCGGCCTTTTGGCTAAGATCAAAGTGTAGTGTAGTGTAAAATTAAAACCTTTAAAATCGGCTATAATAACAATTTAGTGTATTTTCTAGCGCTTTTTTTTAAATATGTACATCTAGTGCAATCTAGTGCTTTTTACATCTGAGTTAGCGCACAACCAACACAACACTCATAAAGCGTTCCGAATGGGGATATCAGTGTTAAAACTACTCACGCCCATCAAGTCATTCCGAATGGGAAATGGCGTCCATCACTGCTTAAACTTATGATCCATTCAGAACTCTTTTGTACACAACGTGGATGATTACACTTGTCAGTGGTGACAAAATAATTAACCTTAAACTTGGCCTTAAACACAATTTTAAGAAATTTGATAACATTACGTGAATACCAACAAAGGGTATACTTTGACTACGTGTTGTGCAAGAGTTTTTTGCCCCTCATTGAGAGTAATCATTACTTGTTGGTTTGTTCTTTCGTCAAAAATCCTTTTTTCTGGGCTCGTAACTATTTGGTACTGTAAACTTAGGTCCACGAAGCGAACCAAAAATTCTGATTTATCTTTTAATATTAAACTAAGAATAACCCATTTTTGAAATTGCCGCCAGCCGGCTGTCACTTTTTATGGATCGCTCAAAGTGCTCAGAAGCATGGGCGATGATAGCACAACATGGCGGCCCTAATGATGTCATTCATGACGTCATAACAACAATTTTAGGGCTATCGTTATCGGGCTAACGTTGACTCGGAATGACGATAGACGGGATGTATACGATTATGTTTTGCATCGGAACGCGCTGTCAATTGGTTTGGATCTGGCAGCCCTGCTACCTACGCAGAAAGAAAGAAGAATTTGTTCTTTGATATTCTTGGTGGATATACCATATTTATTAAGTAGAGGAATAATAAGCTTAAAAAAATGCAAGGACTTAGCATCCAAAGCTTGAAAAAACACAAAGCCGTAAGTGATTCTGTAATTTTTGTTGTTTCTGTTGTCTTACATAATTAACCTCTGACGGAATAGGTAGTTTTATAGGAAACTATCTGTTTGTCGACGGCTCCGCCCGCGCTGAAAGAATAACTTATTTGGACACCTTGCGTCATAGTTGAAACCAGAACTTTTTAAATTTATAAATATATTAGGTTGGTCCCTCTTATCCTGCCTGCATCAGAAGTCTAAGATCTGTTGGGCACCAGCGATTCCATGATCATTCTATAAGGCCCTACAATTCAAAGTGAAAAAATTCAAGAGGCGATTGAGTATCTTTAATAGATTACTTTCCACCGAAAAGAGTGCAATATTTTTTTTTATATCGTAGAAATTTAGTCAGTTGCTTGACAAAAAAATATTTTCTTTTATGTGATCAATCAATTAACAAAATGCAATCTACCCTAGAAGAATTTTCACTTATTGTTGTAATTTCTATTATTTATAGTACTTAGTGTGACATTTTGGTCTACTAGAGAAGTAGTTTGGCATACCGTGCAGTGAGCGACACTAACAGTGAGCTTATTGTGATTGTGCAGCTGATCCCATTGTACGTGTGCACGGCACTGGGCTGCGGTGGTGCTGTGTTCTACCTGGTGCGCCTCGCGACGCGCTCACCCGATGTCTCCTGGAACAAGAAGGGCAACCCGGAGCCCTGGCAGGAGTACAGGGACAAGCAGTACAAGGTACCTTCCCTCTCTTACACCCACCACTTAACTCCACTTGAGAGCTACTGGATTTAAACTTGCGTCTCTTTGTTACAGTTCTACTCTCCCAATCTGGACTATTCCGAGGGACTGTCCAAGGCCCCCAAGTTTTAAGTTACCTGGATATGAGTATTGTTGCTACTCAAGTTACAGTTTAGAAGGCTAATTTAATAAATAGTGATTATGTGATATATCAGTATAGCATTATCATTACCAACCCTACCCATTGCTGAAAAAGGCCTCTTTCTGCCTGCAAAACCTGTTAGCTTGTAGCAAAGACCCAACATCAACGCACATTCCAATAGCAGTACTGAATGTTTCAAGCAAGATGGAGATGTTTATGTCTCACATGACCCATGGAGCCAAGATGATCAATCACCAATGAGAAAGTTGTGTCCCTTCAATGTACCTAAGGAATTCTAAGATCTAATATACCTTTACATAAATGACACAACCAAGTGTCCTTCACGGCATAATCCTTACTTCTGAAAACTTAAATATGACAATGTCAAAAATTAGTCATGAAATTAGTCACAAAGGTAAAAAAAAAATACTCTCACCGTAATTCCGTAGTTATAGCTATAGGTTAGTGAGGATTATAGTGTGACCTTCACGCCATATTCCTCACTAACCTATAGCTATATCTTCAGAATGTAGTCAAAAACATGAATGCTCATGCGAAAAATAGTCATGAAATACCAGGTGTAAATAGACTGCAACCATTAAATGAAACCACATATTCTACCAACCATACTGAACCACTTTTCCCAAGAAATCATATCCACGGACACCCTTATTTTAGGAAATAATTGGGATCGAAACCAAAATGCGTGAACCCTAACGCACCGACGTACGGGCGAGTTTAGAGAGAGCGTCGTCCGTGACTCAGCTTCAGGTTTCACGGAGTTGTGATGTGACCATTACTACTTCATTTAACTATGGTTGTGACACTATGTTGAATCTCGTAAATAATGCTTCAGCTATCTATGTTCAGCTATCAATGACTTTAGGGATTCCAGAGTTATAAAGATACCTTGGTGAAGATTATGGAGTGAAGGTTTCACATCACCTGATTTCTGCAGAACGCTCACATTGATCAGTTTGAACTGGGTATCAAAAATAGTCAGGAAAGAGGTGTCTCAAACAACACCAATATCAACCTGTTTCACTATGTAGAAGTACCTCTAACCCCATGTAAACTTCTACATACATTTTGTGTTGGTACAGTTGCGTACACCAAAACTGCAAATATATTTATTATTGTATTATATATTGGTTTTAACCAATATATACATAAACTTGGCATAATTTAATTTAAAATTGACATTCTAATTCTAATTTTTATATTGTAATTGTAATTTTAATTCAATTTTTATATGTCCTTAAATGTATTTGTGCTGTCGTAATTGTTTTGTAATGCTCTATGTCAGTTTGTGTGTTTATTGTAATAATAATAATTGTATATAAATCTTTATGGGTTATTGGCCTGAAATAAATAAATAAATTCATTCATTCATTAATATTAATGGGGAGTACCTAAACCATCTTCGCTTCGCAGATGATATTGTTATATTAAGCGAAAATCATGAAAACTTGGAGTTCATGATACACACCTTAAATGTAGAGAGCAATAAATGTGGACTCAAAATGAATTCTGAAGAAACTTGCATTATCACGAACGGGAATAGAAGACCAGTTATTGTTGAAAATAAACCCATAAAGTACGTGGAGGAATATTATATACCTGGGACAAAACCTTTCATTTACCAACCGAGGAAGTAAAATGCAGGATAAAAAAGGCCTGGAATCAATATTGGTCTCTTAAAGAAGTTTTTAAATAAAAAATGCCACTTAATCTGCAAAAGAAAGCCATGGATTCCATAATTTTACCTACCCTACTGTCAGAGCTGGGCTTTCACGAATGACATTATCCACAAGCTCCAAGTTTTTCAGAGAGCAACAGGAAGGAGTATGCTTGGACTAAAACTATCCGACAGAGTGAGGAATAAGGACATACGTGACAAAACTAAAGTTATGGACGTCGCAAAACTGGCACGCAGGCTAAAGTGGAGATGGGCTGGCCATGTTTCAAGCACTACAGATGGCCGCTGAAGTGAGAAGATCCTCCACTGGTACTCCCGCGGTACTACTAGACCACCCGGACGACCACAACGACGATGGCGTGACGACATTACTGCATTTGCTGGTATAACTTGGACGCGACTAGCGAAAGAGCATGGCATCGCTTGGAGGATCCCAAAAATAAATTACTAATTTATAATAATTAAATCATATTAATCATAATCATAATTAAATCACCAATTAAAAGATTTATAGATATTAATTATAATTAACAACATTGTATAATAATTTTTCAATTTGTATGTGTAATTTATATTAATTGATTGTATTTTTGGCATGGGAATTAATTAAAGGCTTATTATTATTATTATATATTGGTTTAATATTCATAACAGTTGTTGTGTTTTTGTTCTATCAGTCTTAATAAATACCTACACATCCTATATTATTCCTCCAGTTATAGGTATATTCACTTTTGGAATACAGTGACACCTATTCTCGTGTAGCAAATATTAGATTTAGAGCTGCCATAACCTAAAACTTCATTGCAAAATAGGCTTAGAGATAGATGGATATAAGTTAAAAGAGTTGTATTATTTTAGGTTTTTCAACTCTTAAATCATTATTTGCTACACGAGAAAATAGGTATCAGTTAATGGACTATATTCTTATTCCAATAAGTCTTTATTTTATGCATGTGTATAACTTTAGTAGCCCAACTTAAATATAGTTTTTTTTATATGTTTTCTGTATCACATTTGTTTCATCATAAAATATTATTTTTATACAGATTAGATTTGACATGTAAAACGTATACTTTATGTATCTATTTTACAAATAAACATTTTGAATCTTTAACATTAGTGCTGCTTTCCAATGCAATGCAATGTCTTAAAAAAAATAGGTGCCGCCGTATATCATGTTGGTATTAAAAAAATACCACATGCAGGTTAATATTTGACGAGATAATTTAAAACTAACAGCGCGCGGCTTAGCCGTAGATGAACGATGAGCCGGTTCGGATGGCCGACCGCCGCGCCACCGACAGCACATAGGCGGTAAGCATGCACCACGGACAGAACGAATGATAAAAAAAGCAGTTGTTTTTTGAGTTTTGTTGTTAACTTGTTAGATGTGACATTAAAAATACCTAAAACGACTATAAAAATAAAAATTACCGAATTAGGTAAGTATCCACTAAAGTAGGTAATGATTTTGTGCACGATTGTACTTGAGTTAAAAAATATACATAGAAGTTTTACATCATGGGGTTTTAACATGTTTCTACATAGTAAAACATGGCGAAATAGGTGTCGTTTGAGACGTTCCGAGCGTTCTGCAGAAATCGGGTGAAGTGAAATCTTCACGGCATAATATCTGTGGGTAGAGATCAGAAATAATTCTATAGAAAACAACTAAATTAAAAATATAACTTTATTGTTTGCTTTATTACAAATTCATTGAAAATTTAATTATGTACATATATTTTCATATAGATAATGATTCCTAAACAATAGAAAATAGATTCAATAACAAGTTTCAGCACCTACAATACAAACTTATATATTTAGTAGCAGTGAAACTTTATCACCTTTGTTTAGAGTGAAATAGTGCATCCTTCTCTATCTCTGATCTCCGCGTGGACGACGGTTCACTATATTATAAACATTAAATTTAGTTAATTATATTATGCAATGATTTATTAAATTACAATAATAGTATATTTTGAAGATCTATTCATCATCATTACAATCTATAGTAGTAGGTAATCAATAAAGTTTCGACCTAAATTATATTAATTGATTTTGAGCCTAATGCAAGTAGTACGGTACAAAGCTTATTGATCTACAAACGAGTTACTTGTTGCTTTTGTTTAAAGTACAAAGCAAATCTGCCCCTGTACACACCTTCTTGACTTTCTTTACATTTGATAATGAGAACAAAATGTTTAAATATTAATTAAGGCGAGGTGCTACCCTGCATATCGACATGAGAACTAACACCACTCTGAACAGACAACAATTAGTTCGTTGCGGAGACTTACGAGTATAAGATCGTGTTGTACATTGGAGACTGCATCAAGTCGGACTTTGTACCTATCTTCTCTGTAGGGGCTAATGTCGTACTGACTTGATGTCGTCTCCACTGTACAAGCTGGGGCGCTTGCGGTATGAAAACATCAAAATTACATTATTTTGCAGTAATTTGCAGGTAACCTAACCTAAGGCATGTATGAATCACAAAACAGCGTGGCTGCATATATTTTTCAATTGTCCCCTAAATATGAAGTGTCTATGAATCCCAGCCTTATTGAATGTTATTCCTTCATTCCCGTTGATATGTCTTATTTATTATCCAATCCTACTAAAAAATCTAAATAATAATAGCTTTGCTGTACGTGGTCCCATTCTAAAGCTTTTCGGCCCCAACGGCCATCACGTCGGCGACAAATATGGCCTGTCCACTACCACTTCAACTTACTGATTCTGCAGGCTATGTCGGTTACTTTCGATCTCCGACGGATCTTCTCATTTCGCATTCTATCCATCAAAGATACCCCAAGCATAGCCCGCTCCATAGCTCGCTGAGCGATCTTAAATCGGTGGATCAGAGGTGCAATTGTATAAGACCATCGTATTCAAATTCAATTGTCATATGGCTATTCGGCTAAGCAAATAAGCCCGTTTGACAAATGAAATCGTACGTTTTTGTTTGTCAACAACAAAACAAGAGCCAAAAATGTTCGATTTCAATTGTCAAACGGGCTAATTGGCTTAGCCGAATAGCCATACGACAATCGATTTGAATACGATTGGCTTACACAATTGCACCTCAGGCCCTTTGTATAAGAGACCACGTCGCAGCACCGTACGTCATCACAGGAAGGACGCAATGGTTGTACATCTTAGTCTTTAAGCACCGCGGTATTGATATAATTCAGATAAGTTATATAAAAAAAACGAACGTCAAAAAGGAATCTCTTTTTTCCTAACTTAGCTCGTAGGAGCATTTATTGTAAGTAATATAATATTTATTAATCAGTATAGGTACCTAAGAGCATTTTTATTTCTTTTGTAAAAAATATTTACCCTTCATTTGGGCCCCCTCGATAAATTTGGATACAGGGCTCATCTAAGGCAAGCTACGCCACTGCCTGCTAAACGGAAGTTGTCAGTGTAAGTCCAATTTCAAAAACAAATGATGCATCTGAAGTAGAGAACTATCGCCCCATAGCTAATCGGCTAGTTTATTCTACATAAGAGAATATCAGTTGCCAACTTCCTGGCTGACTACATGCTTGATAGACAACAATACGTGAAGTATGGCTGTTATGCATCCCGACCGTAATGTACTGGCTCAGGCGTAAGTCAAGCATCGATTCTTGGTCCTTTGTTATTATAATGATAAATGACCTTGAGGTTGTCTTGAACCATGCAAACTGTTTACTGTATGCGCATGACGTTTAACTATTCCTGTTTATAGGATATTTCTATCATCACTTGCTCCAACAAAGTCTAAACTCAGTACTTTAATAGAGTACTAGGAACAAGCTCTAAAACCTCGAAGTGCAACGTCAAGGACGTGAAAGACAGGTCTTTCACCCGTATTCGAACTCTTCACGCGGTCTACTCGCTTGGCTTTGAAGTCAATATTAGTGTTGACTCGATCGGAGACCTGGGTGTCGTTTTCGATGCCCAACTCACGTCACATGAGCATATAAACAGATTGTTACGTAACGCAAAGGAATTCTATGATGGCAAAATGATCCAGATTCTCTTTCCAAGCAAAAGAGAGGCTAGTTCTATTGTGTGGAGCTCATATGAAAAAAATACGCCACTTACTTGATAATGTTCAAAAAGCATTCTTGGGATTCCTTGTCAAGAAAAATTATGTTTTTTATCAATTTAAGTACCTCATCAAATTCCTCCTGGGATTCCACTCTCTCGAGGTCAGACGAGCTTGTCAGTTGATGGCGATTGTATGCTGCCTACTGCGTATATCTATAGGTTTACGAAAAATCAACGGATCAAAACTCTGAGATCTTAGCAACGAAAGCTTCAAGCGTTTCTGTTCGAGTAATAATTTCTTTTTCTCTTTTTTTGTTGTTGCTGTTCAGCAACCGTATACTGGTAGCACCTCGCCTTAAGCGACATATTCGTCATATTAATATATAATAGGTGTATTCTATCCCGCTAAGGTTGCTCGGTCACGCTACTGGTGCGGCGGGTAGGGGCTGTAGCCGCCGGGCGGCGGCTGGTAGCCCTGTGGCTGCGGCGGGTACTGGTAGGGCTGGTACTGGGGCGCGGGGGGCGCGCCGCGCGGGGCGTGGTGCGGGTAGGGGAGCGTCGCGTACGGGTTGTACGAGACCGGCATCGGCGGCGCCGCGTAGTAGGGGTAGGGCGCCGCGCCCGGGGCGGCGTACGGCAGCGGCATGCCCTGCGGCTGTGTAGGGTAGGGCAGGGCGGCAGCGGGGGGCGGAGGGCGCGGCGGCGGGTCACGCTTGGCGACGACGGCCGGCTCCTCGACCAGCGCGTGGTGTTGCGGCGGGGAGGGCGCGGGACGCGCGGGGCCACCCCGGCTCGCTTCCTGCGTCAGGTCCTTGAGCAGCTCCTCCTTCTCGGTACGACGCGCGAAGCAGAAGTCCGACACCTTGTTCTGGAACGCGACGAGCAGCTGCGGGCCAGAGAGGGACACATGCATGAACCATACTAACCTTCACGATCGTCGCTTGTCACTTTGTATGCAGTTAGCACAACGAAGCCCTGAACGGGGTTCAATAGGAAGGCTTGTATTCTAAGTAATTTGCTTGCAGTGAAAGCTATCTATTTCGGTCGCGCGGGTGTACCTGCGTGAGGTCGTTGTAGAACTTGACGCCCTCCTTCAGGTTGTTGGTGAGCTCCTGGTAGGCGTCGTGCGCGGCGCACAGTCGCGACAGCGCGCCGTCCCGCCCCGAGGCGCCGCCACGCGCCCCCATCAGCGCGCTGTGCGCCGCCTGCAGCTCCGCCACGAGCCGCTCCTGGCGCTGCAGCGTGTCGCGCGCCCGCTGCTGCAGCGGCTGCAGTGCGCGCCCTAGCGCCGCCGCCGTCAGCGCCGGCTCGTCCAGCGCGCCGTCCTGCGCGAGGGCTGAGAGGAACTCGTCGCGCAGGTCCAGCGTGGTGGCCTGCAGCGCGCTCTCGATGCTGTCGCGCTCCGCCTTCAGGCTCTCCACCTGCACGAGACACACCCCACATTACAGAGTAGCCTCACTACCACACGTATAGCGGATGGCAGGCTCTTATCTGCTGCTCGACCCCACAGCAAGATGCCATATGACATTAAAATATGGAAGTAGCCGAATTAAACTATTTAGCAGTTGATTGAAGGGTGGGCACATTCTCGATAGGCGTTATAATAATAAATCCATTTATTTCGGACATACATCCATAAAGTGTTAGTAACAATTAACTTATATCTATATTAGTGTTACAGTTATGAGTACCATGCTTAATATTGTATTTCCGGTAGTTATGTAAAGTAAGGCCAACGAGACGAGATGAAATACGTAAACAATCGGACCGTTACTGAGTTATCTCTATCCTTATCTCTCGTACCGCTCGTACGCAATAATGGCGTCAGTTGGTTGACGACAGCTGTCGTTGCGTGAGTCGTGTGGCATTTTGTGTTCCGCCATTTTGTGAACAAGTTCATTCCTGTTTGGATTGCGTTCGAAGTGATACGTATTCTTTCGTTTACGTATTTGTTTAGTTTTATGTTATTATTAATCCGTAACTGTTAGGTAGTTATTCTTGTTGATTTTTACTGTTAGTTTTTCTTGTTGATTTTTGATTGACTAATAACGATAATACAATAGTTTTGTCATAAATACGGCTTATTTGGACTCTTCCGACGAATCATCTTCGTCTAATACAGACGTAAACGATTAGAACAGGGAGTTAAAAATTTGTAAAAATGTTTTGAGCCCCTGAAAGCGTGTTTACATTTTTTATCTCGTATTGTTGGCCTTACTTTAGACATCTTTTAAAAAAGGTTATTGTTGTAATTTTATGAAGTTTTAAATCTACTTAGGACTACTTACAGGATGACTTTAACCTAACCCAGATAATATAGTATTTTGTAGAAGAATACAAACTGGTTTTATTAAAACCATTGAAAATCATATTCATAATTATTTTTTGAAGATTTTCGTAAAATCCAGAGAAATCCTGGTCACCTGAAGAGATAAGATAATTAGATCGCGCGAAGTTATTTTTATTATTGATACATAGGTAACACTAAAAGTTTCCGGAACTGGCCACTTACATAAACAATATTTAAAAATTTATTGCAACATTTGAAAATAGAACTCTTTGGCTGTAGAATGCAGTTTGTTTCATCTGACTGTCTTTTGTTTTTACCTTGTGGCGCCATTTAAAAAATTGTGTGTCTGCATCAACATGGATTTAACTCGGGAAAATTTTCGTAGTATGATTTTCTACGATTTTAAGTGTAATTTGACAGCTCAACAGAGCATCGCTCGGCTTGAAACAGCTTTTGGAAATGAAGCACCATGCAAGACGACTGTTTATAGCTGGTTTGCAGAATTCAAGCGTGGTCGTATCAATCTCAGTGACGAATCTCGCGATGGTCGGCCGTCCACCGCTGTGACCAACAAAAACATCGATGCTGTGCGCCGTATGATTGAAACAGACAGGCATGTGACCTACCATGAAATTCGCGCATCCTTAGAAATAGGAATGAGTCAAATACAATCAATCCTACACAAACATTTGGGTGTGAGAAAGCTGTGCTCGCGGTGGATCCCACACAACTTGACCGAGGCTCAAAAAACGGACCGCGTCACTTGGTGCAGTGCCATGCTTACCAGATTCAACGAAGGTGCATCAAATTTGGTGTGGGACATAGTAACAGGTGACGAAACATGGATTTATTGCTACGATCCCAAAACAAAGCAGCAATCGAGCGTATGGGTCTTTCAAGATGAGCCGAAACCAACCAAAGTGGCGCGCGTGAAAAGTGCATCTAAGCGGATGATTGCTTCTTTTTTTAATAAAACTGGACACGTGGCTACTGTTGCTTTAGAGAATCGTCGTACCGTGAATAGTGACTGGTACACGACCATTTGTTTGCCGGAAGTTATTGACGAACTCCGTAAAAATAACCGTAAACGCCGTATCATCCTGCACCATGACAATGCTAGTTCTCACACGGCCAGACAGACAAACGACTTTTTGAAGACGAAAAATGTAGAACTCATGAGTCATCCTGCATACAGTCCCGACCTGGCACCTTGTGACTTTTTTCTGTTCCCAAAAATTAAGAACCAATTACGCGGTCAACGATTTTCATCACCAGAAGAGGCTGTCGAGGAGTATGAAAAACACGTTTCAGAGGTCACCACTTGGGAGTGGCACAAAAGCTTTCAAAACTGGTTTGATCGAATGAAAAAGTGCATAGACGCCAAGGGAGATTATTTTGAAAAACAATAAATTAATTTTGTACCTTTAATAGTATTTTTTCATATTCATTCCGGAAACTTATAGTGCGTCCCACGTATATGTATAATTTATCAATATATTTTGGACTATTTCCAACTTTTTCTGTATGGGAATGGCTAGGGTACCCATAAATTATATCCCCAAGTAACATAAAAAAAAAATGCTGGCTTTTAATTTTAATTGTTTTTACTTGGTTTTTACACTTAAAATGTGTTCTACCAACGTTTCTTAATAACCTGTAAAATTATCGGGGTTTGTTTAAAAGTCGAAGAGTCGGAAAGTTGAGGTCGAAACAACAATTTTTTGAATTTTGTCTGTCTGTATGTATGTTCTGTTTTAACTCGAGAACCACTAAACGGATCTGGATGCGGTTTTTTATTATCATCATAGTGACCCTGGTCAACACATAGGCTATAAGGGGAGTTCATAAAAATAAATGTATTTATTTATTATTACAATTACTACGGGCGATAACATAGTGTACTTAAGTCAAGGTCGCTTACACGGCATCCACTAGTATTGAGGCCAATTTCTAGTGCCATACGGAAGACGATGTCCAAAGAATACTGCTAGCGACTTGATTATGAAGCAAATTCTAAATTCATGTACAAAAGTCAGTTGGTTTCTTGCCGCTCACGAACAATAACATAACAATTTACTTATAACATAACATTTTATATCTCTTGTAACTCAGTGTATTATATTAAACAATATTATGAACATTAAAATAACAATTCTTTCCACTACTCTCCTGCCAAGGCATCTGGACTCGTGGTATCGTTCGGCCGTCGCGTACGGATCACGAGTACCTTCTGTAAGGGTGCGCTAGTCCGATATTAACTCCTACCCTTCCACACCCTTAGTTTAGGAAATAATTGAGTTCCAAACAATAACGAAAACGTGTGGCTTCCCTTATGAGTCGTTTAAAGGGGCAGCTCCAACAGCCTCTTGGAGGGCATTGTTGATCGTTGGGAGAGTCCTGTTCTGGAATAAGGTTCAGTGGAGTCACAGTACTTCACCAGGAGGATGCTGTTGTAGGCATCACTCAATTCAGTTGTGTGATGTCTGCAACAGCGACTTCTGCTACCTTTTATGTGTTTAGGTTAAGATACTAACATAGTATTTAAGCATACATTGTTACTAACTAAGATATGAATCTCGGTCTGAAATAAATATGTTCTTTCTTTCTTTCTAACGCACCGACATACGGGCGAGTTTAGAGAGAGCGTCATCCGTAAAATAAAATAAAATAAGGCCCAAGCCTAAGACGGGGCAAATATTGAATAAACGCGGGCGGACCCCGGGGCAAGTGCTAGTAAAAATGATAAATTTGGTACGATACATTGTTAATGACCGACCAGTGTAAATTACAAGACGAGGACGAACAGCTTACCTCCTCCATCAGCTTCCGCAGCGAGTGCAGCGCGCCCCCGTCGCTGCCCGCGCCCCCCGCCCCGCCGCCCTGCGCCGCCGGCACGCCCGCCTCGATGTCGCTCTCGCTACCGGACAGCAGCTCCATGCTCTGCGACACACACACACATGCACACATGAGGCTCGTCACTAGGGAATGTGACCAGTGCGAATTAACAAGTTTCATCATGTCGATGATACCATATTTAATTTCATAGGATTTAAATATAGACCAAAACCAAAAAAGCGGCGAAAAAAGTATTTTAATCCGTCATTAAATTACTGCGAAATAGATTATTTAAGTTAACATAGTCTAGCGCGGAATGATTGCGGGACCCCGACCCCGCTGTGACGTCACGCTACCGCGCCACTCCGCGCCTTGGTGGTTGTTTTACGTATAGCTGTTCAATAAATGCTATATCAATTTAAAAGATACACGTATTTTACAAGTAATGTTTGTGTTTAGTTTTTTATATGTATATATTTATATTGTCTAGCACCATGGAAGTGGACTTTGTTAGAATACAAAGTGATAATTTGCCATAGACAAGATAGCCAATAGACTGCTCATAACAGGCGAACGAATTCTGTCAACACATTCGGTAAATAAGTCTTGAATAAGGTTGCTGATTCAAAACCAGTGTTAGTTGCGACCAGATATCGGATACGGATCAATGTTCTCAGTTTCTATGAGCGAAAATCGTAAAAAAGGTAAAAAGTTGCTGAAGATGTTTACTTGTGCTGTTAAATGGTGTGGAAAATTCAGTAGCCAACGCAACATTAAAACGAATACATTTATATTTCAGGGGATATAAACATAGAGATTATTACAAAATCATCATGGTTCAACTTAAACTGTTCATCTTTTAATCCAAGCCTTTAAAGCAAGTTTAACAAAGAAATTTGAACATTTTGTGTTTGATATAATACATACACCCGCGATCAATTAAATAAAACATTTCTGACATTATTGTGATACAGTAATATTAAGAAATGAACAAGTAAAAAATGTTTCATAAATGAATATTATGTCGTTAAAATAGGTATATCGTGTTTTAATTAAACCTGTCCCGTCTCTAATCCTACATTGTTTAAAATCTTTAATCTATTCCGGTAGGCCAAACCAAAATGGCTTCTATATTCGTTAGGGATCATTCAACAATTACGTGATCACCGGAAGGGGGGGGGGGGGGGGGGTCGGATGCTTGTATATACATCAGATTATTGTGGGGGGGGGGGGGAAGAATCCATGATTACGTCATCTGCGCTTCGTTTCCGAAAATAAATTATATTTAAATATTTACGTCCAATTTTGAAGTTTATTACTGGTAACACTTACTATTAGATAGATGAAATCACCGAATCCAGGGCCGTAAAACACATTAAAAAAAAAAAAAAAAAAGATAGATGAAACGGGATTTCCCCTGCTATAGACAAACTGTGGAACAGTGTGACCAGATTCAGTATTTTTATACTTTTTCGGAATATTTTACCGACTTTTCCAAGCATCAGTATTGTTATAGGTATATTGGAGGAAGTAAGTATTTTAGGTAAAAAGTTATCAAAACTGTAGCGGTCGTGCCCTTGAATATTGATGTTCAGATGTTCCCTGATTTAGCCTGTAATGGCACTTTTAAATACAAAAATATAAATACTAAATACATTCATCTAACATGTTTTAGTTAGATGAATGACGTGATGATTAATACATAAAACCTGCTTTGAAAATCAGTATTTTTACTGGTATATTTCCCTTGTGCAAATAAGTATATTTCAGCATTTTTTTGAGGTGCTTCGGTTTTTTCATAAAATTTTATCTGGTCACACTGCTGTGGAAGTCAGTCGAATTTTATAGTCTTTGTTAGTCAGTCGGTTTGTTATGTCGTGTTAAATGTGTGATTAAGTGAATCATAATGGATGCCGGTGATCTGCATCAGGCACTGTTTAAGGCCTATGTAGCGTGCCACTCGGAACTCTCTCGTCAGAAAGCTCAGAAGAATGTGAATGATGAGTGGAAGGAGGCAAGAGAAAAGCATAAAAATGTGAAGTCGCCGGAGTTCTGCAACTTTATTAATGGCAGGATTCAGCTTTACAAGGCAACTGCGCCCATTAAGAAAGTGAAAACGCTGCAATCCTTCTTCAGCCCGGTAAGTCTTAAAAAACTTCATAAGTCTTTATTTTGCAGCAGTGCGAATCGACAAGTCAATCCAACAACTTTGAGTTTGTCAAGTTGATCATTTCAAGCAGTTCATTGACTTGCCTAGTCACACTTACTACTGAGTAGCAGAGAACATAACAAACTTTCCTTAAACATACTGAAAATCTTTGTGTATAACAAGAGCTTGATTCAAATAAAATCAAAAGAACTTGGTTCTCATCCAGTTAGATCTCACTTCTTTTATTAGCGAAGCCGTTATCCGAACTTGGCTAATCTTTCACATTTATGTTTTGGTGGGATTTAATTTAATTCGAATGTTTGAATCTCCCGACAGCGCGCGTACCCTGCCGCGGCGGCGCGTGTAGCGATGTCGGCAGCTGTTGAGGACCCCGCTAAAGACCCTGTTTCATCTGGCTCTGTTCGTGAAAGCGAGGTTGAAAAGAGTGATGATATAATTATAATTCCTGCAAAAGAAGGTAATTTGTTTAATACGAGTTGCTATTCCAATGACTGCTTGAACTAGAAGTTTGCCCTCCGCTGCAAGAGGCGAGGAGGGGCAAACGAAGCCCGTACAGCCACGCCTGGCCCCTTGCTCTCGGTTATGCACTTCACCTTGTTCTTCACAGTTTCAGTGTGGCTGTTCATTGGAGTACCCTAGTTAGGTCCTCATTTATATTTTGTTACTTTAAGGTGTGCGAAGTAGCTCCATTGAACAACCTCAAACGTCCAAGGATGGAAAAGGCGATGTTATCCGTCCAGTCGAGAGTGCTGCTTCCCGTAAAAGCGATGTACATCGACTACTTCCTGAGGATCTTGTCAAGTCCTGTAACGAAGTAAGCAATATTTTGAAGAGCTATCACTGTTACGAAATAGAAAGAGAGAGAGAGAAACTAAAATATTCATTTATTTTTTTCAGAGGAGTTTAGTGGGTCCAGATGATGAGGATGAGGCGGCAGTTGATGATGTCGAGGCGCCTAGTGGTGCAGAGTATCATCTGAAGAGGAAAGCTCCAGACTGTCGTGATACGGAACCCGCCAGGAAAGCTCCAGATTGTCCTGATACGGGACCCAAAAAGACTAGAAAGTACGCTCAACCTGCTCAAGATGCGTTGCAGAAGTCTATTTCTATTCTCGATGCTGACATCTATAAGTTGACCAGAGCAAAGGACCAGGGATTAGCTACCGAATCGTCACTGAAGGAGTTAAAAGAAATGAAGAAAGAACGGGAAAAGCTGTCAGCTAATCTGAAGAGGATTAAGGCTGTAGCTTTAGCTCAGCAGAAATATCGAGACAAGCAACGCGTTGCTCTCCAGGAGGCAGCTGCATCCAATCCATCAGTTACGTGCCGGGAGTCCGTGGGTCGCCCTCCGTGCGTTGGAAAAGAAATTCTGCAAGTTATTATAGACCTATCGATGTCTGGCAGCTCTGCAGATGAGCGGAGGAGAACTGAAGTAGTCCGTAGTTGTCGGTCTCTTGATGACCTGCAAGGCGCATTGCAACGGAGAGGGTATGAAATTTCCAGGTCGGGTACATATCTGCGGCTTCTTCCTCATCGGTCAGATACTCGTGAGGGCAAGCGCCATGAAAAGTGTGTCCCAGTGAAACTTATCAGCGCTAGGACAGACTGCCACAAATCTCATCCAGACTCCAAATTCTGCACTGCTTCTATTAGGAACGTGGAAGCCCTGTCTTCCCTGCTAGGACAAAAGCAAGTTGCATTCATATCACAGGTATGTTATTTTTATACCTATGTAGTACTTTTCAAAATCCTCATTTGTTATATTTTGGTAATACTTTCAGGACGACAAGGCCCGCGTCCCCATCGGGATAACGGCAGCCAACAAGCAGGCACCGCTACTGATGAGCATGGAGTACCGAATACAGCTTCCCGACCACGACTGGGTTGTGGCGTCTCGCCACAAGCTTATTCCTAGTGTGTACGCTGGGATCAAAATCATCAACAAGAGTCCAATTGGGGAGCCGGATGCAGTTTCCTACGTCGGCCCTACCTATGTCGCCATCAGGAGCGGGAAGCACTGCTCTTCTACAGCTCGGACCCATGCTGATGACTTTGAAAGGCTCCTGACCCTGGAAAGCTTTGATTGCATCATAAAAACATCGAGTGGAGAGGTGAAGCCAATACTAGTGATATCAGTTGATGGTGGACCAGATGAGAACCCAAGAAACCGCAGTGTGATCGTAGAGGCAGTAAAAAAGTTCATTAAGCATAATTTGGACTTCATGGTTGCTGTCACAAATGCTCCCGGGCGCAGCGCCTACAACAGAGCGGAACGGCGTATGGCTCCCCTTAGCCGTTTGTTGTCAGGGTTGATCCTGCCTCACGACCATTATGGATCGCATTTAGATTCGCAGTGTCGCACTATTGATAAGGAACTTGAGCTGAAGAATTTCCAATATGCTGGTGAAACGCTGGCAGAAGTCTGGAATACTCTCGTTATAGCGAATGAGAGTGTGACTGCTGAGTACTTGGGCCCAGAGGAAGCAGAGCAGATCACTGACGAGCTTACAGACCCTAGATCACCATGGTACGCCACACGTATCAGAGTCCCAGTACATGTTGCAAATTTCAAAATGCCAGGATTCAAAATGCTGCTCTGAGCCCCGCAGCAAACTTCGCCTCGTTTTGCCGAATGGATTTTTGCCGCCTCTGCTTCTCTTGACTAGCGGCTTGGAAGCAGCGAAGCAACGTAATGAAGATTGCCACTTCTCGCCTCTATTTGTGCAGTTGGCAGCCAAAATCGAATTTCCAAACCAAGAATTTGAGACAACACCCTACGACTTTTACTGCCCATCTGTTCAAGACAAGCTTAAGTCTAGGATTTGCAGTACCTGTGGGCTGTACTTCGCTACGCAGAAAGCTACAACAGAGCACAAGCGGAACGCTCACAATCTTGCATGTCTTATGAACATCGAAGCTGCAGACACTCCCGAGCTTCCCATGCGGCGAAGTACTCGCATTATAGCCCGTCGTGGAGGTGAAGTACTAACCGAGCTGCAGGATGAGATCGGTGTCCCTCTGGATGTTGAGTGGGTTCCGGCGCCTCCCGACGACTCCGGATCAGAAGAGGATCCCGAGGATGACCTACCTCTTATTCACCTCATCAAAGATGTAGCTGAATGGTCTGCGTCTCCATTTAGCCAGGAATAGTCTGTATTCTTATTCTTAATAATTTTATTTAAAAATGACTGACGTAAATAAATATTAAAATGTGCAGGTACATGTTCCTGTCAAACGTAAATTTACGTTCCTGTTTAATTTTTTCCTGTTAAACGTAGATTTAGAATAACACTAGAATATGTAATAATCACTTAATTAATAACTTGTTAAACGTAACTTTAAGTTACGTTAGTCACTAAGAGTGAGAAAGAGTTGATTTTATTTCGTCGTTTCAATAAATACTAACGAAAGTATCTATTTTATTGATATAACTATAGTTCTTACCTTATGCATTTTGACAAAATGACACACCCTCTTCCCAAATTTAGGTCATTTAAGACCTATAGAAACATGACATACGTGTCAGTGCTAATAAACAGCAAAAATTTTAAGCACGGACGAAGATTACGTAATCAAGGTGAGGGGGGGGGGGGTAAAAACTAAAGATGACGTTGTGATCACATAAGGGGGGGGGGGGGGGGGGGTTAAAAAAACGGCCAAAAATGATCACGTAATTGTTGAACGATCCCTTATGTGACAGTCTTCGTTGCCGGAACAGTAAAGTTTGTGGGGCTGTTCGTAAGACGGAATGATCTTGGTAGGGCCAATAAGGTTACAGGTACCGCGCTTCCTCATACCTCGGCTAGTTGACAGAATTAATTGTACCATCCATCCATCCATCAGCCTGTTTCATCCACTGCTGGATCCAGGATTTCGCCACTCTTGGCGGTCCTCCTGGAAGAAATGCCCATACTCACACACGCTGGGCAGGCGGGTTGGTGAGCGCGGTGCCGAAACCCTTGCACCAGTGACGCCGCTGCCAGTCACTAGTCTGTTTTAAGGCTCGGCAATTAGGGATGGATATACCGCCATCCATCGGTCCCAGGCAATGGTGGGCCGCCTGGTTTTGCCTGAGAGCTGTTATCTTACTCTCCCCCGAATAACTTCGGGAGGATTTGCGAGTAAGACGATGGTACCTCCACAGTCGAGCCCGGCATCAGCTCTACCACTTAATTAATTGTACGCATGGTAATGAATATTAGCCGTATTTTGGCCACTTGTCTATGATTTACGGTAATGGACTTTTATTCCACCAATACGTCGTATGTTATTGCTAAAAATAAAAGGAGTGAAACTTTTTAAGTAAGTACCAATCATAGAGAAAATAAGATAACATAAAAATGAAATGCATAAATAACTAAATAGTTTTAAATAGTTGTTGATTAAAAAAAAGCATCGATATTTTATATGTAGTTAATCAACCCATCACTACTAAATAACAACTTCGGAAGTGTGACTTGTGTGTGCTTATTCACATATATTATTCAGATATACCTAATTTATTTTAACAAGTAAGATCAGGCACTGTGTTTCTCAACTCGTAACCCCTACGAAGGAAGAAGACTTCACAGCTAATTAATAATAATAAGCATGCTTACATCAAAATCATCTTCACACACATACCTTGTATTTAACAAGTAAGATCAGGCACTGTGTTTCTCAACTCGTAACCCCTACGAAGGAAGAAGACTTCACAGCTAATTAATAATAATAAGCATGCTTACATCAAAATCATCTTCACACACATACCTTGTATTTAACAAGTAAGATCAGGCACTGTGTTTCTCAACTCGTAACCCCTACGAAGGAAGAAGACTTCACAGCTAATTAATAATAATAAGCATGCTTACATCAAAATCATCTTCACACACATACCTTGTATTTAACAAGTAAGATCAGGCACTGTGTTTCTCAACTCGTAACCCCTACGAAGGAAGAAGACTTCACAGCTAATTAATAATAATAAGCATGCTTACATCAAAATCATCTTCACACACATACCTTGTATTTAACAAGTAAGATCAGGCACTGTGTTTCTCAACTCGTAACCCCTACGAAGGAAGAAGACTTCACAGCTAATTAATAATAATAAGCATGCTTACATCAAAATCATCTTCACACACACACCTTGTATTTTAACAAGTAAGATCAGGCACTGTGTTTCTCAACTCGTAACCCCTACGAAGGAAGAAGACTTCACAGCTAATTAATAATAATAAGCATGCTTACATCAAAATCATCTTCACACACATACCTTGTATTTAACAAGTAAGATCAGGCACTGTGTTTCTCAACTCGTAACCCCTACGAAGGAAGAAGACTTCACAGCTAATTAATAATAATAAGCATGCTTACATCAAAATCATCTTCACACACATACCTTGTATTTAACAAGTAAGATCAGGCACTGTGTTTCTCAACTCGTAACCCCTACGAAGGAAGAAGACTTCACAGCTAATTAATAATAATAAGCATGCTTACATCAAAATCATCTTCACACACACACCTTGTATTTTAACAAGTAAGATCAGGCACTGTGTTTCTCAACTCGTAACCCCTACGAAGGAAGAAGACTTCACAGCTAATTAATAATAATAAGCATGCTTACATCAAAATCATCTTCACACACATACCTTGTATTTAACAAGTAAGATCAGGCACTGTGTTTCTCAACTCGTAA